>OY759274.1:37548489-37785989 GCA_963662155.1 Lamellibrachia columna
AATCGGGTCAAGTCACTAAATGTCCACGCGATGAAAACGGGCAAGTATTGGCCAGTTATTTGTGTAATCCCATTTAGGAATGGAGCACTCTTTTCATCAGACATTTATATCAGACAGTTCTAGAACTATTACTCTTAGTAACATTGTTGCTAAATTGTTTGATGTTATTATACTATCTAAGGAACAATATGCGCTTACAACATCGCATTTGCAATTTTTTTTTTTTTAATATGTCCACTATTCATTGCACATATTATGTTATGATGGAGACAATCTGTCATTACAAAACTAATGTGCATGCACTCATATGAGAAGCCAGGAATGCTTTCAACAAAGTCAACTATTATAAGCTTTATAGAGGACTTCTAAAGTGTAAGGTTTCACCTCCGGCATTAAGATTGCTGCTGTATATGTATACTAAACAAAAACTTCAAGTGAGATGGGGCTGTAGTATCTCGTCCCGATTTACCGCCTGTGATGGAGTCAAATGGAGAGCAATCCTCTCCTATACTTTTAACAAGATTTAACAAGATTTGTCATCCAAGCCAAAGGCCCAGATGGCAAGTGGGCAAGGAAACCATTGGCTTATCGAGAGTCCAACATTGTTCATCTATGTGTAACTCACCCTGAGATATGTGTCAACCTTGTTTTTAAACATATTCAAGCTGCTAGCAGTTATACAATCCATGGCACAAGGCACTCAGACAGTTGTGGGGGACTGGCACCTCTTACACACGGCGATGTTGTCTCGTTATTGTCTGATAGTTTGCCACTATTGGTCAACTTAAAACAAAGTTTCATGAAGTTTATTCATAAAGCTCTAAACCACAAGTCGCCATTGATAAACAGTGTTGCTAAATTATCAATTCAAAATGAATGGTCGAATTGTGGTGGTAACTACTGTCCATACACGTTATGAATACAACATGCATGAGAACGTGTCTGCTAGTGCTATTGGCCGTGTATGGCAGGCGGGCATGTCCGACGAAAGGATATCTAATGTGAGTGTTCTATCTGACATGATAGAAATTAGAAATGTTCTTAAAACATGCAATATTTTTAGCTATGATGTTGTTAACAATGTCATTACTGAAATAACTGTATTTTAAATATTGTACAATTGCCATTTTTAATGTGTTAAATAAAGATTTTCTTGTTCTCAGATAAATGCATTAAATTCAGAATGATCTAAATGTGTCTAGAAGTTTCATATGTCAATATTGTTTTGAAATCAATAAAATATTTGTCAAAAAAATGGATATACCGATATATCTATATATATATATATAATATATATATATATATATATATATATATATATATATATATATATATATATATATATATATATATATATATTGGTATATCCATTTACCTAATAATAATAATAATGTTTCAGGTTAAAAAAAAATATACATATACACACATGATGAACAATAGAGGTACATGTAGTGAGAACAATTTATATATAAATATACATACATGACGTGTAGTAAAAATATATATAAGATAAGTCAGGATAAAAAATATATTTGTATAAAAGTATAAACATCATGAATTAAAAGCATACAATTGATCAATCCAATGTTTAATCAGTGGACTTTGATAATAAATAAAAGTGTGAAGATAATTCATAAAAAGTATATTGTCGGATTTTTCCAACTGGCATAAAAGGCTAAAAAGTGATGAGCAAATACGTTCATTAAAGGGCCAAGGTATTTACATTTCTCAGTGTAAGGTAGTGTATGGTTATTGATAACAACAGGATGAATATTTTTCTTGTCCCTAGGTTTGTTATCAATAACCATACAGAAAGATTTGTTGGCGTTGTATGTTATATCAAACATATTGCCATACTCGGCACAACAATGGGTGAGTTTTCTCAACGCTGCTACACTAGGTGAAAAAACACAAAGGTCATCGGCATACATCATATGATTCATTATGGTTCCTGCGTAAAGACAGCCAATTTGTAATTTATTCAAATTTACACTTAAGTCATCCATGTAAACATTAAAAAGATGTGGAGAAAGGATTCCACCCTGCTTAACACCGTTTGAAACAGTAACAAATTCTGAGAAGCTACAATACCATCTGACAGTGAATTTCTGGGTTCTGTACCAGTAATAAAGAATGCGAACAATAAAAGAAGGACATCCCTGGTTAGTTTGGTGAATAGCTTACTATGATTGACTTTGTCAAAGGCCTTAGAGGCATCCAGCATAGTAACATACATAGATGAGCCATTCGCTATGTAGTGTTGAAAGACTTCTTTTAATAAAAATATGAGCATTTCAGTTGAGTGATGCTTTTTAAATCCAAATTGGTTTACACATGTAGATAAAAAAGTATAAACCCTGGATAATATCAAGGATTCAAATAATTGACTAGCAATTGTGGCTAGTGCAATGGGTCGGTAGTTGTTGTTATCAGACAGGTCACCCGCCATATTTTTAATTATGGGGGCTATGATTGTAATCATCATAGCATCCGGTAAAAAACCGTGAATTAACATGCTGCTATATAAAAGTGACATGAGAACATGAAGTTTTTCATTCGCATATTTAAAATGTTCGTTACTTACACTATCATAACCTGGGGCTTTGCCTACAGGCATTGCATGTATTCTATCTTGAATTTCCTTAACATTAACAATCATTTGAACATTAAGCTGTACATTGCTACAGTATTCATTGATCTTCTTGATGGTGACTGGAGAGCCAGGTATAGAGTTAAGTAGGGACTGGTAATGATGAAGCCACATATTCTTTACATTTTCGACACCGGAAGCACCACCAACATTGCTAGGATTTGGCAACCTGGCGTTATTCATATAAAAAATTACATTAAAAATTCTATTCAAAATTAATTTCTAATGAATCATTTGTCGTCTCCATACATTTTTATATAAATTTATGCTTTCTGTAATAGCACCATCTATCATTATATAGTGCATAGAGCTAGCTGAAATTATACAGTTGGGAACTAAAAAGATTTTATTTCAACACAACTTTTCTTGCCTGTCGACCAGCCCTTGTTATTCAAACCACACGTTAACCAAGTAATAAAAAATACTACCCAATTGTGAGTAAACAAATCCAGATGACACTGCTTTGTTCCTGTGCAAACACAGCATGCTACAGTAGCAGCTAAACTAAAGCATATGTCTACCAAAAAGCTCTTGTTGGCCCAAGTCTCCAGAGAGAAGACGTAGATGCTTGAAGAAATTAGACTATTTGTCAAAAGTCATTGTCTAAATCGCCACTGTAATGACACTGTCTAGTACAAAATCCCCTGGGGTGGTTGCAGTTTGATGAATTACCATAGAACCCATTTTATAAATGTCATCAAATAAACAGTTTAAAATAAGTTTTTTATTAATGCACCTATTCAATTTCAAATGACAGGATTTTTGTATTATCGCAAAATCTCCATGCCATGGTGTGTTTTGTGAACGTTGTGAATATAATTTCTTCATAGTATTTCTCCTATAGTCAGTGCAGTGCTGAACTCAACTGGGAAAATATTGAGTAATGTGCATGTTTTTCACTATGATTCCTTGGGAGTCACTGACATTACAATCTGCTTTGAAAATCCATATTTTTTAGTTGTACATTTACAATCCTATTGCCCAAATCTAAAATTATGTCCGTCACTAAAATAGTCATCATCTTTTTCTGCTACTGGACGACTTTTGCTGTCAAACGTGGCAGAAATTACTGCACATAATTCCTTCATAGTGGTCACCAGGGTCTTTTGGTTTACAGTATGTCTTCATGGAAAGCAGCAGAAATAGCCTAGGGAAGTCAGAAGTTACCAAGCCCCATGCTAGCAGTAATTGTAATATTTCACGATCTGTGAGCTGAATCGGTAAATGTATATCGATTGTTGCATACCTTTCATGCAGCATTACTTGCATCTTTAAGATCCCGGCTGCTGTGAGTTACAAAGTACCTAACAGATGTTTAGTGCCTGATAGCAAGTTTATTGTACCACAGGATACCCAATACACATGTATGAAGTTCCTAATTTGATAAGGCATGGCATATATTTATTGTACTACAAAGTACTTAACAGATGTTTAGTCTGTGATGGCAAGACTCACAGAGTTGAGTTCAAATACGAAATTATCTGTTACAATAATTATATAACATCATAAAAGCTCAATTACAATTATACCACAGAATAATTTATAATTACATTGATTCAAAGAATCAATTACAGTGATGGTGCTTAAAAAAATTTATCTGTTACAATAAAAAAATGCTTCATAAAGGGTCAGTTGCAATTACAATTGCACAACCTCATAAAAAACTCAATTACAATTACAGTGTTCTAAAAATCAATTGCAATTACAACTGTAATTAATTACAACTTACACAATAACAATTATAGTTGTGGTACACGTTTATTGTACAGTGGACTCAGTTTAGCATAATCACTTTGGGCCAGAGCAATTTGATTCTCTTAAGAGGCTGATTCTCTTAGCAAATTTCTGAAAAATAGCCTCAGAATGATGTGGAAGCAGGGGTGAGATTTAGCAGTCGCCCGGTCGCCAATGGCGCCCAAAACTGGCTTCGGGCGACTTAAATTTTTGACTACAGTAGCCCGGATGGCGACTCGAACTATTTACGGAGCTGCAATATTTTAGACCCAGTAAAAATAAACGGAATGTCAATAAACATCTCAGAAGTGTAGTCCTGGATATATGTTAACCATAAATCATGTGTTTGTGACACGTTTGACATTGCAAGAAATGTTGCCAAACCGTAGCCGAAGCAATATCAATAGGGCGCATTCATTGTATTTTTAATCAACCACATCGACGCTCAACGTGTAACTGAATGGTCATTCTACATTGAAATATTAACTGGTCATGTTAATAGTCTTGATGCCGCGTGGCGCCACTTTTATATATACAAGAAAAATGCCCGTCCCCAGGACGGCATTACGTGTTAGTTTATACGTGACAGTCATGATAGCAATGTTTACCAAATGCCTCAGGCAATATGCCATCAATACGCTCGAACGTATTGCCGAAACAACCGCGTCACACACGTGATGCAATACTCGTTGAATGTTCAAAATATAGAAGATCGCGTGGATACTTGTGTTGGTTGATGAATAGTAGAATATCTGCTTTCTACTGTCTTTTTATTGTGTATTGGTCTGCGACCTCGGGCCAATACGTGGGTGCGTGCTTTCTACTATAATAATATAAACCGCTTATATGGCGCTACGTACTCTCAAACGATTTACATACCGAAGTATTCGCCGCGGCGCGCGTGGTTTATGCGATTGTTGGAAGTTAATGTTTTACACAGTGAACATTTGATTTACCATAAAAACCACTAAGAATCCTTGATATATGGGGTATTTCAAAAAAATAAGGGCATTACGTTTCATTAGTGGGGTCGTAGATCAATCCCTGGCGCCCGAGGTGCAAGCCGTCTAGAAGAAAAACGTGAACGTGTTTATTTATAACCAAATATAAACGTACATACATAGAAATATACGCTATCTCGATTATAGTTAGATTTAATTATCTCCATGGTGCGCGGAGCGCTTCTGGTGAATTAATCGGGAGACTGGTTAAAGTTTCCCTAGGCTAGGGTAAAATCAGGTCCCGTAAAAATCAGCAAAACAGTTCAGTTCACAGGACCTTATGTCCTGTGACGCTTGGAGACTTCGCGAAGACTGTTGATGTACCATCCTATGAAAGAAAAACAACCTGTGTATAATTAATACTGTATTTTATTCAGTATTATGTATCACATTCTACTGAACCTGCCTTAAAAATAAATGTTTCAAAACTGTTTGTTTTTGATGTTTTTTATTTGTCGTTGATATTGTTCATACATTTTTATCTTCAAAGTATTTACTTTCTATCATCAAAGTATTGAGTAGCAAGTGGGCTACCTAAGAAGCTGTCGGGCTACTTCACTTTGCAAGGTTGGCAGCCCGACTGGCTACCTTCCATGACTTGCTAAATCTCATCCCTGTGGAAGTTAAGAAGAGTTAAGAATTATTCTCGAATGAAAATTTTCTTAGATTAACAAAAGTTACAAATTAGTTATGTAAAACTTGCGAGGGTTTGTCTGCATTGCTGTGGTGTAGTCGATTATAATTCCATGTTTAATGTTTTGCCCTTTTACACTTACAATGTCTCGTGTTTCTGCCTAAAAAACACACATCTATAGTCAAAAAGCCTTATATCTTACCATGAAAAACTATTGTTTCACTGTGTCTGTCATTTTATTTTGAATTACTAGTACTAAATGAGCAAGCATAAATACATATTGATCTTGATTCGTGTCGATTGGCTCTGTTCTGGAACATAAAAAAGTTAGGGTGTATTAAATTGCTCATATGTCAGCTTTCTGAACGGGTTCTTTTACTGTTGTTCTATTATATATGATACGGTAGTTTCTGGCACGTCTGGCACAAGACAACAATTCCGATATGAGCATTCACAGTAGATGCTATCACTCTTGGAGAATTTGTTTGATCCCAAAGGGTTTAACAAACTGTTATTGACTTGCACGAATCAGTTGTCAAGACAGCATATTTCAAATTGGCGTTGTGCCTGGAATCGATTTTGCACAAAACACATGTTTGCATGTCTGCATGGCCATATCTGTGTGCGAATTCGTGTGCATGCGCTAGTGTGCATGCATCAGTATGTTTTGCGCTCTCTGATGCGTTTATGAAATTGGTAATGTGGGAATTAGATAGGGCCTAGCACCTTGTTGGTCAAATTCATTTCAAAGATTTTATACTTTATTCAACTAATATAGGCACACTATAATTTTGACTGAATATATGTTTCTAAAGAGGGAATATGCTAAGCTAGAACAGGTTTCTTAATGAATGAGGTGTGTTGATTGCAATTTAATGAGAAGGACATACATGAATGTGTGTATGCAAAGAATTATGTGTACATAATTTGTACATAAATGTGTGAAGGAGGCTGAAGATGAACCAGTTGCAATTCTAATTACAGTTGTATTCATAATCAGTTATTATTTATTACACTGTATGATGTAATAATAAAAAAATGAACTATTCTGACTTAATTGTCCTTGTAATCCGTTCAAGTAATGGTAATATCTATTTTGTTTAGCATAGCAATGTATTTTTTTTTTGACGGGTCTATGTTTACACTACATATTTTTTCATTGTTACATTGGTTTACAATACAAAGTTTTTAATTTTACAAGTCAATGTTTACTCTACAAAGTTTCATGCAGGGTAGCGGGATCTGTAGGGGAAGGAGGTCTGTAGGGGAGGGGGGTCTGTAGGGGAGGGGGTCTGTAGGGTAGGGGGATCTGTAGGGGAAGGAGGTCTGTAGGGGAGGGGGGTCTGTAGGGGAGGGGGTCTGTAGGGTAGGGGGATCTGTAGGGGAAGGAGGTCTGTAGGGGAGGGGGGTCTGTAGGGGAGGCGGGCCTGAGTTTAAATGATAGAGGTTCCATGTAGTTTGTGTCATACATCAATGTTTTGAGATAGCCACTAATTGATTATCATAAAACAAATAATTTGGATATAATTATGGCATAATTTGACCAAAGTATTCAGCACATGATTTCCAAACTAACGGTGGCACTGGTGGTGCAATAAATTAATAAGTCGAAATGCTGTTATGTTGCTGGCAACTTTCCCAGATTTTCACGATAATGCAATTGCAGATGCAGTCAATTTTGGTAATCGTAATGGTAACAGACATTTTTTTAGACACTCTAATCTCGATAAAAAGTTTCATAGCTAATATATGTGTAATTGGAATGGAGGTTTTGCAACCTAGCTCAACATTCACCGGCAACAACACGAGGATTGGCAGCATACTCACTAGATGGCGTGTCTCTTTCTTCGCCGCTGTCATTCTTCTTTGACTTGAATCCAGGGAGGTGTTTCAAAGGGAATGTGCAACGATTGCCATTGGCTAACTGCTGTGGAGCTAGTAGGGGGTTTCGTATAATTAAAATGCCAAAATTCTTTGAACTTTTCAGTCTCAAAGTACATCTAAATTAACATATTATACATCATGATTTAATCTTTATTGCTGTAGTATTTTTTGTCAGAAATTGTTTAAAATGGGAATTTGAATGACCAACCAATCAATCGGTGGAAAACCGTATAATTGTATGTATAATATTTTTAACCAACCAAGGTACTGTAAATACAAACAAATTCAGTGTCGCAGTGTTCCATAAACAGACCTTCAGTTATCCAATAAAAATTGTTGTATGTTCCCTTGAGAGGTCCAAAGTCTGTTCATTCTGATCATGAACCATGTTATATAGTATCAAGTATATCTAGCTGTGTTATATAGTATCAATTATATCTAGCCATGTTATATAATATCAACTATATCTAACCATGTTATATAGTATCAACTATACCTAACCATTTTATATAGTATCAACTATATCTAACTGTGTTACATACTATCAACTATACCTAACCATGTTATATAGTATCAGTTATATCTAACCATGATATATAGTATCAGCTATACCATGTTATATCAGCTAGATCTAACCTTGTTATATAGTGTCAGCTATAGCTAACCATGTTATATAGTATCAGCTATATCTAACCATGTTATATGGTATCAGCTATATCTGACCATGTTATTTTATAGTTTCAAATATACCTCACCATGATATATAGTATCAACTATATCTAACCATGTTATGTAATATCAACTATATATATTCCAACATCTTGACCACAGAGATGTGTTTTAAAAATCACAACTGTTTTCTCTAATTTGACCGTTATCTGATTTCTTTGAATATTTCACCCCGAATATTATGTTTACATTGCATGCTGAACAGCAAGATCAATATTCATAAACATATAGCGCCCCACAGAAAATATGTGAAATTGGTTTACATCTGTTAATTGTCTGTAGATGCAGACAAACGTTTCCTTCAGTTCATGCAACATTTGAGAGTCAAATGAGAACAACTGTCATGCCACCTAGTGAAAACGATTTGGCAGATGTTATAGTAATTTACTGAGTAGACTGATTAACACTTAATTATGCACAAGTGGGTGTGCTCACCTGAAAAGAAATGTGTGTATACAGATTTCCTGTTGATTTTAATATGAACTGTGTTGAGATTTGGTATGTATTAACCCAACAATAATTTCAGCGTTGTTAACAGATTAGTCAGTGATTAAGTCCACATAGGGTGATCTTCAACATAAGTATTCTGCTATATTATTTGATAATACTCGCATTTTGGTCTGTTTGCCATAGTGGAAATATTTTGGCCAACCTCCAGTGGTTGGTTAATGTTAATCAGCTTAGGGGTCAAACCATTTGCCATTCAGTTGTTGTTAACTTGTGTTTGTGACGCAATCTTAAGGGCTATAGTCATACGACATACGTGTGTATTTTATCGAACATCTATCAGCCGCCACTGTGCCATTAAGTCGTCTCTGGGTCGTCATCAGCGATGGCGAGTCTGTCGCGACACTCAAGTGAGCACTGATTGCTACAAGGTGCCGGATGCAAAACTCCCTCTGCCACCCGTCATCTCGTAAGACCCTGCATACGAGAATGCGACCATATTAATGGGTTTGCATTGGCGGGATCCTTAGGATATTACCACCCCTTACTGCTATTGCATTTCTCACCAACAAGATCAGTATGCAAATCAGATTATGAGGGCCGCTCTTCGAGTGCCTCTTTGATCTGCACGGCTATGTAAACACTGCCTTCTAAGACCATCTATGAACGATTTTGTCGATGTTTGTGTAATTTCTACTCCTTTGTCAAATGCACCAAGACCACCCCCAGTGGCTTATTTGTATAACTCGTGCGTCATGAAAGGTCTCCTCGCATTTCACGTGCACTTTTTGTTGTCAATTTAATCACGAGTGAAATGCTACCATTACCGACATATCGCATCATTGGCGAAATTCAGTTACAGACACACTTGCAGAAACGGTCTTACTGTGCTTCGATTTGCACAGATTTTGTTAGGAATTCGCAGGAATTTGCTGGTTATATGAACATGTTTTAGGTCAGATAATGACATAGAATGGGTTTATAAAGTGGAACCAAGGAAATGTCACCCGCTTTGAGTTCCTTTAAAGCTGCTTCCTCAAATGGTTCAGCCCGTTGCGAATCTGGTTCATTTATGTCCAGATGTGTAGTGTGTGACTAGTTTAAGTAATGTGCGTAGACTATTTAATAAAAAAATGCCTATTTTTTTCAAATTATTGAAATAATTGACTACAGTCATTAGATCTGGTAAGGATCAAATAGTGGATTTCCAAAATGGTAAACACTGTGCGAGTCAATGCTGATCATGGGCATGACTTCAATCCTCTCGCCGATCACATGACAATGTTACGAAATTCACCGAGGGTGAAAATTGTGATTTTTCAGCATTTTGATTTTACTTCCTTTAATGCTTGAACAAGTATTAAGTAATTTAATAGTTTGTGTGATGATTTCACAAAAGCTACATACAAAAGTTGCACAAACAAGCTAGCATGTTGCAGTGGAAACTAGGTAGGTTTGATTTTTTACAAAATTAATTTGAAATAAAACTAGCATAAAAATTTTATTGAGGAGTCACCTTTAACAGACCCATTTTACTGACCTGTGTGTTTGTTTTGTGACCCTGAAGAAAAATCTGCAATCCCTTGACAAAAAACTGGCTAGTGTGCTTCTATCATCTTGTAGTGTTACTTTATAATTATGTTAGTCAACCACGGCATCTTCAAAATAGCTGTCTGTAGTATTTTGCTGCTTTTGTGCTTCATCATATTTTTTATAATCATGCATCTTTCGCATAATCATCCATATTCTCCTCTTCATGTTCATCATAATCACTCACCTTCCTCCTAATCATCATAATTATTCTTACTCTTCTCCTAATCATCACAAACAACATCTTTTGACCTTCGCCATGATCATACTCACCTTATTATAATCATACATATTCACCCATCTAAGCTGTATTCATCACTACAATCATGAAGACTTGTATTCCACATCATCTTCATCATAGTCATACATAGTCATCTCATATGTAGTCATCTTTCTCATCATCATACTCCCCATCCTCATCATTGATAAAACTGACCACTTCAGGTGTATTGAACTTTTATTCAACATTCACCTATCTAGCTTTTAGTCAGTCTTAGTACTTCAAATTCTTACTTAATCATATAAATATTTAATTTGAAGTGCACAAAAACAGCATAGTCATATATTTATATAATAAGCATTTTATTACTTTGCCAGTAATTTGTTTATAAATTATCATCACCTTTGTCCCTAAACCAGGTCACACAGACAGAAATATTACCACATTCTAAATTTAATTCCTAAGCTTGAGCAGTGCCATCAGAGCTCATGCATAGCACATCAGATGCAGTGTCGCATTTACACTTCCTTCTGTCACCTGGAATTACCCGGGCATGTCACATCCACACACAAAAAGGCACAAAATAGATAATTTGTTCAGCAGATGTCTTGGAACTGTGCAATTTTAAAACACTCGAAGTGATTTGTAACCTGTAATGGTTTTCTTATTTTAGTCTGTTGCTGAAAATGCTGACTAATGTGTGTGCGCACATGTGTGCGTTCCTGTGTGCGCATATGTGCACATGTGTGCGTAAATTGTCAAAGAATGATTGGTCCAGTTATGTCTTGTTCGTTCGTTCTTTGATAATCAGTTTTTTTTTCCAATAATCCACATGCATTTGAGTGGGAACAAATTAGTAAATTGCTTCACTGAACAGATTTTTCATGATTCCACTTCCATACACCATTTCAGGAACCAACTGGCAGGATAGCACTGTGCTCACTTAACCGTTTTTGTTTTAAAGCTCTCAAAATTTCAAACATCATACAGCCTGTAAGTTAGACGACTGATGGTCTCTGAGATTGCTCTTACATCACAGCTTCATTGTCTGTTCTTTGTTCAATGTCACGTCATTGACTGGAGATCAGTCAAATAATAAAACACTAGAAATCCCATAATACGTCATAGTATGATACATGTATTATCGATAGTTATAGTATGATACATGTATTATCGATAGTTATAGTATGATACATGTATTATCGATAGTTATAGTATGGGTAAACATTGTATGTTTCACTACTCTACATAATTCGTTAATTCAGCCAATTTCATGAGACATGACAATATATCTTGAGGAATAAGGATAATATTCAGGTTTTAGTGTGACGAGGTTATAAAATATATTTAACAATATGTTAGAACATTGTTATGGTAATATTTTAGTTAACATTTTTGTTTCAGCGTATTTATGTGACATGTGTCAAAACTTGCTCTGATTATCATCTGCATATTATGTACGTATTAACTCATAATCTGTATGAATAAGTTCAGCAGCTTTAATTATTTAAGCAAAATAGCACTTTCTTTATTCACAATATTATTATATTTAAATTATCCACTGACTTTTGATGTTATGGCAGTGGACACTGCGCCAAGATTTTGCTAGATATGAAAAACCTGTGTTATGCCACTTTTTAGTAGCTCCTAGATGTTCAATCCAACAGCATCTCATGCATTATTTAAGCCATTAAAAGATGAAGACTTGCAGTGAAGACGTGTTATGATTATCGTATTAACATTCTTGGAATTACTGTGATTTTTTTCTTCAATGAAAATATTAAATAGATGCTGAGTTCACAGC
The DNA here is from genome assembly GCA_963662155.1 of Lamellibrachia columna. NCBI lineage: Eukaryota > Metazoa > Annelida > Polychaeta > Sabellida > Siboglinidae > Lamellibrachia > Lamellibrachia columna. Next base: position 37,561,183 of record OY759274.1, read on the forward strand.
TTAAACACATTAGATAGTGTATACATGGTGATGGTGATGAATGATGATGATGAATGGTGATGAGCATGAAGCTCATGATGATTACTATGAGGATCATGATCATCATGATGATTACTATGAAGATCATGATCACCATGATGATTACTATGAAGATCATGATCACCATGATGATTACTATGAAGATCATGATCACCTTGATGATTACTATGAAGATCATTATCACCATGATGATTACTATGAGGATCATGATCACCATGATTATAACTATGAAGATCATAATCACCATGATGATTACTATGAGGATCATGATCACCATGATGATTACTATGAGGATCATGATCACCATGATGATTACTATGAAGATCATGATCACCATGATGATTAATATGAAGATCATTATCACCATGATGATTACTATGAAGATCATGATCACCATGATTATAACTATGAAGATCATGATCACCATGATGATTACTATGAAGATCATGATCACCATGATGATTACTATGAAGATCATGAATCACCATGATGATTACTATGAAGATCATGATCACCATGATGATTACTATGAAGATCATGATCAAAACACTTTTTGGTCCATATCAATGATTTACGAACACCTTGCCCCATCTAAAAATATGTGCATGACAGCACAATATTTGAAATATGCAGCCAAAGCAGAGTGTCTGTCATACAGGATTCAGCTAACATTCCTGCGCAGTGGTCTAGCGATAATGGTATGCGCATTAATATGGTTAAGACGAAAGAAATGGTTATATGTTTCTGTAAAGATAGAACGTATGTTGAATCTCTGCCGTATATTGATATAAATGGGACTGATATTAAAAGAGTTACTCAAGAAAAAGTTCTCGTTGTAACTTTATCATCTGATTTAAGTTGGAATGCACATGTAGATGAAATAGTTGCAAAGGCAAGGAAAAGGGTGTATATGATCTATCAGTTGAAACGTGCTGGAATCGATCAAAATGATTTGGTTAGAATTTATGCATCTGTGATTAGACCAGTAGTTGAATATGCTTGTCCGGTATGGCACACACACTTGCCTAAATACTTATTGGACAATATCAAGATAATCCAAAAACGGTGTCTCAAAACTATATTTCCTGGTTTTACGTACAAGGATATTCTGCAGATGGTAAACATACCAACGCTGTACGACAGGCACAATGAGAAAAGCGTATTTCGGTAGAATGAGGCGTGGTGATCACAAACTGAATAAGCTACTACCGGACACTCGAATGGTTTCATATGCTCTGAGATCACTTAACGAGCTTCACATTCCAATGGCAAACACAAATCGCTACAAAAACATGTTAATACCATGGTGTACAATGTCAAACAAAACATTTGAATGGTTTATCAGGTATGTTTTAACAAACAATTTTAATATCTGAAGTAATTTATTTATTTTCATTTTAATGAAATTTAATTATGTTGATAAGAATGAAGTTTATTAATGTAATTATAATGATACAGTCAGTTTTAATATAAAGTGCTTCCCACAGAGTGTGTTGCGTTAACGGTTCATTTTAGTGAATGTATATGGGTGTAATTTTATTGTAATTGCATACCGTTGTTATGAACAAAATGGGCAATAATAGTTGCATAATAGTTTCCGGTGTTTTATAACAGAATTATACTTGCGTGACTTTGTGTATTTTATTGTGACTGTATGTACAATCCAACTGAAAAGTTGCCATTAATAAACTGATTCTGATAATGATTGTGATTATTATTACTACAATAATAATAATTATTATTATTAGTGTTGTAATTATAATTAATTATCATTATAATATATTATGATATTACTATATATATATATATATATATATATATATATATATATATATATATATATATATATATATTTATTATTATTATGATGCTAAAAGGGGTAGCCTTCAATTACCTATTATGTCATGAAGTCTTGTGTTCTACAGTGGTTGTGTGTGGCAGTGAGGGGAGTGTGCGGCGCTGCGGAGGACAGGGAGACCTCTTGTCAGGAGCGCTTGGAGTCTTCACCTTCTGGGCCCACCAGGCTGTAGACAATGTCAACAAGTCAGTATTCTTACCTTATTATTATTGCCAATCCAAGCCAGGGGTAGTACCCCTGGCAGATCGACCTGTTGACACGTAGATTTGTCAGTTTGTTGGAACACTGTTCAGATCATGTGTACTTTGTCCCACATGCTGTCTTGGTCGATGTGTTTCAGGGAACCAGACGCAACCATGCCCAAACTTGAAAGTGCGTTTCTAGGATGTGTCTATCATTACCCATTCGACTGAGGCCCCATCCCCACTAGATGCCACTTTACATGGAACAGCTTGCCCCAGCCAGTGGCCTTGCCCATGTGATATAACCTGAGGCTCCATCCCCGCTACATGCCACTTTACATGGATCAGCTTGCCCCAGCCAGTGGCCTTGCCCATATGATATAACCTGAGGCCCCATCCCCACTAGATGCCACTTTACATGGAACAGCTTGCCCCAGCCAGTGGCCTTGCCCATGTGATATAACCTGAGGCCCCATCCCCGCTACATGCCACTTTACATGGAACAGCTTGCCCCAGCCAGTGGCCTTGCCCATGTGATATAACCTGAGGCCCCATCCCCACTAGATGCCACTTTACATGGATCAGCTTGCCCCAGTCAGTGGCCTTGCCCATGTGATATAACCTGAGGCCCCATCCCCACCAGATGCCACTTTACATGGAACAGCTTGCCCCAGCAAGTGGCCTTGCCCATGTGATATAACCTGAGACCCCATCCCCACTAGATGCCACTTTACATGGAACAGCTTGCCCCAGCCAGTGGCCTTGCCCATGTGATATAACCTGAGACCCCATCCCCGCTACATGCCACTTTACATGGAACAGCTTGCCCCAGCCAGTGGCCTTGCCCATGTGATATAACCTGAGACCCCATCCCCACTAGATGCCACTTTACATGGAACAGCTTGCCCCAGCCAGTGGCCTTGCCCATGTGATATAACTTGAGGCTCCATCCCCGCTAGATGCCACTTTACATGGAACAGCTTGCCCCAGCCAGTGGCCTTGCCCATGTGATATAACCTGAGGCCCCATCCCCACTAGATGCCACCTTACATGGAACAGCTTGCCCCAGCCAGTGGCCTTGCCCATGTGATATAACCTGAGGCTCCATCCCCGCTAGATGCCACTTTACATGGAACAGCTTGCCCCAGCCAGTGGCCTTGCCCATGTGATATAACCTGAGACCCCATCCCCACTAGATGCCACTTTACATGGAACAGCTTGCCCCAGCCAGTGGCCTTGCCCATGTGATATAACCTGAGGCCCCATCCCCGCTACATGCCACTTTACATGGAACAGCTTGCCCCAGCCAGTGGCCTTGCCCATGTGATATAACCTGAGGCTCCATCCCCGCTAGATGCCACTTTACATGGAACAGCTTGCCCCAGCCAGTGGCCTTGCCCATGTGATATAACCTGATGCTCCATCCCCGCTAGATGCCACTTTACATGGAACAGCTTGCCCCAGCCAGTGGCCTTGCCAATGTGATATAACCTGAGGCTCCATCCCCGCTACATGCCACTTTACATGGATCAGCTTGCCCCAGCCAGTGGCCTTGCCCATGTGATATAACCTGAGGCCCCATCCCCACTAGATGCCACTTTACATGGAACAACTTGCCCCAGCCAGTGGCCTTGCCCATGTGATATAACCTGAGGCCCCATCCCCACTAGATGCCACTTTACATGGATCAGCTTGCCCCAGCCAGTGGCCTTCCCATGTGATATAACCTGAGGCCCCATCCCCACTAGATGCCACTTTACATGGAACAGCTTGCCCCAGCAAGTGGCCTTGCCCATGTGATATAACCTGAGACCCCATCCCCACTAGATGCCACTTTACATGGAACAGCTTGCCCCAGCCAGTGGCCTTGCCCATGTGATATAACCTGAGACCCCATCCCTGCTACATGCCACTTTACATGGAACAGCTTGCCCCAGCCAGTGGCCTTGCCCATGTGATATAACCTGAGACCCCATCCCCACTAGATGCCACTTTACATGGAACAGCTTGCCCCAGCCAGTGGCCTTGCCCATGTGATATAACTTGAGGCTCCATCCCCGCTAGATGCCACTTTACATGGAACAGCTTGCCCCAGCAAGTGGCCTTGCCCATGTGATATAACCTGAGGCCCCATCCCCACTAGATGCCACCTTACATGGAACAGCTTGCCCCAGCCAGTGGCCTTGCCCATGTGATATAACCTGAGGCCCCATCCCCACTAGATGCCACCTTACATGGAACAGCTTGCCCCAGCCAGTGGCCTTGCCCATGTGATATAACCTGAGGCTCCATCCCCGCTAGATGCCACTTTACATGGAACAGCTTGCCCCAGCCAGTGGCCTTGCCCATGTGATATAACCTGAGACCCCATCCCCACTAGATGCCACTTTACATGGAACAGCTTGCCCCAGCCAGTGGCCTTGCCCATGTGATATAACCTGAGGCCCCATCCCCGCTACATGCCACTTTACATGGAACAGCTTGCCCCAGCCAGTGGCCTTGCCCATGTGATATAACCTGAGGCTCCATCCCCGCTAGATGCCACTTTACATGGAACAGCTTGCCCCAGCCAGTGGCCTTGCCCATGTGATATAACCTGAGGCTCCATCCCCGCTAGATGCCACTTTACATGGAACAGCTTGCCCCAGCCAGTGGCCTTGCCCATGTGATATAACCTGAGGCCCCATCCCCACTAGATGCCACCTTACATGGAACAGCTTGCCCCAGCCAGTGGCCTTGCCCATGTGATATAACCTGAGGCCCCATCCCCGCTACATGCCACTTTACATGGAACAGCTTGCCCCAGCCAGTGGCCTTGCCCATGTGATATAACCTGAGGCCCCATCCCCGCTACATGCCACTTTACATGGAGCAGCTTGCCCCAGCCAGTGGCCTTGCCCATGTGATATAACCTGAGGCCCCATCCCCGCTACATGCCACTTTACATGGAACAGCTCGCCCCAGCCAGTGGCCTTGCCCATGTGATATAACCTGAGGCCCCATCCCCGCTACATGCCACTTTACATGGAACAGCTCGCCCCAGCCAGTGGCCTTGCCCATGTGATATAACCTGAGGCCCCATCCCCGCTACATGCCACTTTACATGGAACAGCTCGCCCCAGCCAGTGGCCTTGCCCATGTGATATAACCTGAGGCCCCATCCCCGCTACATGCCACTTTACATGGAACAGCTCGCCCCAGCCAGTGGCCTTGCCCATGTGATATAACCTGAGGCCCCATCCCCGCTACATGCCACTTTACATGGAACAGCTTGCCCCAGCCAGTGGCCTTGCCCATGTGATATAACCTGAGGCCCCATCCCCACTAGATGCCACTTTACATGGAACAGCTTGCCCCAGCCAGTGGCCTTGCCCATGTGATATAACCTGAGGCCCCATCCCCACTAGATGCCACTTTACATGGAACAGCTTGCCCCAGCCAGTGGCCTTGCCCATGTGATATAACCTGAGGCTCCATCCCTGCTACATGCCACTTTACATGGAACAGCTTGCCCCAGCCAGTGGCCTTGCCCATGTGATATAACCTGATGCTCCATCCCCGCTAGATGCCACTTTACATGTAACAGCTTGCCCCAGCCAGTGGCCTTGCCCATGTGATATAACCTGAGGCCCCATCCCCGCTACATGCCACTTTACATGGAACAGCTTGCCCCAGCCAGTGGCCTTGCCCATGTGATATAACCTGATGCTCCATCCCCGCTAGATGCCACTTTACATGGAACAGCTTGCCCCAGCCAGTGGCCTTGCCCATGTGATATAACCTGAGACCCCATCCCTGCTACATGCCACTTTACATGGAACAGCTTGCCCCAGCCAGTGGCCTTGCCCATGTGATATAACCTGATGCTCCATCCCCGCTAGATGCCACTTTACATGGAACAGCTTGCCCCAGCCAGTGGCCTTGCCCATGTGATATAACCTGAGGCCCCATCCCCGCTACATGCCACTTTACATGGAACAGCTTGCCCTAGCCAGTGGCCTTGCCCACGTGATATAACCTGAGGCCCCATCCCTGCTACATGCCACTTTACATGGAACAGCTTGCCCCAGCCAGTGTCCTTATTAACTGTGGTTGGAAAATAAGTGGTGTTTTTTTTTAAAAGAATACATTTATATATGCCGCTAAAGAAAATAGTTGCTCAGCTGAAACCTATTTCATGTACCGTCGTGTCACACCAGTGCACTCTGTGACCACTGGACACCAGATAATTAGATGACCAAGAATGTTGCTCACTATGACAGACTGTGGACACTGGTCACCCTGACGGAGTATAATTTAATTTAGTATTGACTATGCAGTAAACTTTATAAACAATCTGCAATTGATTTAGGAATTTTTTTTATTTTTTTTGAGTAGTCCGTCATTAGCTGAACAACAATCTTTGGCCAAATTCGGTCATGCTGTTTATCTTAACATGATTTTCGCAGCATAGAAAACGGTAAAATAAAATATGTTTAATATTGAAAGTCCATTTGCTGTCATTTCATTAATAGTTTGCCTCAACAGAATTACGGTGATCTTCACTGTCACTGCTTGACATATAAAGCCATGTTCATATCTACAGTTTGGACTGGCTATGTCTGAACTATTTGCTACCACAATTTCCATCTTGTCATGAGCTGTCGCAAAGGGATTTAGTTGTGGAATCTTTAGCCAATAACCTGATCTGATGCCAACAGGCCCGATCCTTCTCAACGAGACCCAGTTTTTTGCTTCCACACATCAAGGCTGGTCACCTGTTTGGGGGCTTCATATGAAAAGGTTTCTTTGTTGGTGTCTTGTGAACAATTTAAATATCCTGGTCAGGATTATTTGGTGAACAAATGTTGTGTCGTGTTAATTGGAATTTCATTAAGGCAGCAAGAATGATATTGTTTGTGTGGTACCGAAATGAAGATGATGAAGATGTATAGCTTTAGCCTCAGTTAGGCCGTTGGCATCTTCTTGCAATCTCTTTAGCCATTTTGAGTCCTCCATCTGTTCAATGCTTAATTTTGTCAACACATCCTATTTTCTTCTATCTCTTTGGTTTTATCTTGGTTGTTCCCCATCGGTGCTGGTAAGTACCAGACTCTCAGGTCGTCTTTTCCAATGGCCGTGCTTAGCCAGCTTTCTTTTCTTGATCGAAAAATAGCAGATATTCTTTCTTAAAATTAAATTCCTACTAATGGTAGTTTTCTAGTTTTCTCTGCCTCTTCCACTGTCCGTCACCAAGCTGTATCCAACTATTGAGTTGGCCGATCAGCCTTCATTGGCCAAAGGATATTCCTAATTTCTTTCCTTGCAATTTGCTTCCCATGGTGAAAATTGCTGCACTGCCTGGAATTGACAGGTTCCGCAAATTTGGTGTTATTTTTAGTCGTCTACCAGGAACACTGACGATTACCTTCCTGTTACTAATTGTGAACAAATGCAGTTGACAGGAAGTGGCTGAGAACATGGCGCCAAACATTTTGTCGCATAAGAATGTCTCGTTGGCAGTTGTGTATTGTGTGTAGGAATTATTTCTTTAAAGTTTTTCTTATTTTGCAATTTATTTGCCAAGTAAAATATAGAAAATTGTCTCTAAATGTTCACCATGCAGGTTTCTGATATGAGCTAGCACAGTGGCTGTGATATAGTTTTTGCGAGTTTGTGAGTCCATGATTGGTTTTTTCCATTTCCCTGCATGGAATCTTTTACTTCCCCTCGAACAGACACTAGGCAATATGGACCAACAGTTTTAGTCTCTTCCGAAAGACACAGGCAAAGTGGGGTTAACAAATTGTAGGCAGTTGCCCCCTTCTGCTTGGTGCCTATGCTAGTGGAAGTTCTTGTCAATCTGTTTGTGCTTGACAGGTTTACAAGTTTATACTTAATTAAGTAACTCTTAATTTTTGTGTTTGTTTGATATTTCTGTGGTTATCAACAATTTTGATTTTGTTTGATTTTTACTAACCTGTAAAATGTTTCAGTTCTATTGGTTGCTTTACACAATGTAAGCCCCCTTCGTGGAGAAGACCACTTGGTCTACAGTTCAGGGTCATCCATTTTCAGTTATGTTTTGCTATTGTTTTGACCTTTGTATTTCTCACGAAATATCCAGACGATATCTATAACAAGAAACTTCAATGTCTACATGGCAGTCATAGCAACAACTGGAAGAAAATGTTTCCGTGATTAATAGTGATAACATCCTGCACATTAATCTTGGTTATGCCACCAATGGCCCTAGGCAGAGACGGCTAAGCTGAAGTAATATGTGGTCTGAGAGAGATTTAATAGAACCAATGCGATCACCTGATGCTCTTTTGCTAAGCCCGCACTACCTTGTTGCCTGACCTCCTCCGCTGGATGATCTTACTACCATTATTCTTCCCCTTATTCCTTACGGGATGATGGCCACACCATAAATTCTTTTTCGCACTCTCAATGAACTGTCTCCATCTCTCTCAATACTCTGCCCTTTTCTCTCAAACTCTGCTGTTCACACCTGCCTTTTCTATCTTAACACTGTCCCTCCATGTTTATTTTGGTGGAGGGACAGTGTGGAGAGAGGGCATTATTACACGGTTCAAATATCAGTGTTAACGCTACACTGATACAATGAAAGCAACATTTAGAATAAATTGGAAAACTGAGTAATTTTTGTTCTTCCAGAGTCTTCTGCCGAGTGGAAGGTCCTTGACTCCAGTAACCTTTTCTCCTTCTGCCCAGTTTTCTGCTTGTCTTTTCATTTCATCCATCCAGTCTGTCCCCAAGTTAATTATTTTCTTCCCTGTACTCTTTTTTCTAGTAACCTTCCTTCTATTCCCAGCTTCAGAATTGCTCCACTGATGTGTCCTAACCAGTTTTTTTTTCTCTTCTTGGCAACCTCCGTCAATTTTATTTCTTTTCACACTATATTGAGTACCTCTTCATTTCCTACTGTATTCAGGTCAAAGTTACAATCAGGAATTTTCCTTCTGAGTGCCTCCCACCTCTGGAACGAACTCCCAGAGGAAATAGATACCATCAGGGACAGAAAACATTTCAAGAAATAAGTCAATGTCTTCCTTGATGAAAAGTTGATGCCTGGTCGCAATGCCCACTGGAGCTAAGCCAATCAAGAGACCAACATTGAAAAAACTACTTCTGCAGTGGCATATTTCTGCTGCATAAAAGCCACAAGAACGACAAGGGACTCTATCATCACATGCCCACAGACTGTGTATGACAACCATCGGGAGGTCACATGACCACTCATGTGGTCAGCGGATTGCTGTTTCTGACAGCCCATTTACTTCCATCTGTGCACAAGATGCTTCAGTTATCTCCTGCAGATTTCTTGTAAGGCCAAACAAATTAATGTGCTGGTCAGTCTCACACGAAATGTGTCAAGCAGCAAATATGAACAGACATTATGTCAGCTGATGTCTGGTTCCGTTGTAGTGACTGCTGCTACTGTCATCATAGTGCCAAGTCTGGCAATCAGTCGGTTCTATTTCTAATTTCCTGATTGTTTGTAGTCATTTTATGGATGTTTTATACCAATAAACACAATTCTAAGCTGACGACCACCAATTTAAAGAATTGCTGTCAGGGAACCACTTAAACTACGAATAATTCATACGAATAATTCAAACCTGTCTCATGTCCTAGTTTGTCACATGCTTCTGGAATGCTAAAAATGTGGTCATGTGAATTGAATGCATTTAATTGTTGATCAATCAATGACATTTTAGATTCGTTTTGTAAGACAAATTATCCATGCTCGAGCTTTTATTGTTTTGTGGAATGCTTGCATGGGTCAATGGGCACTTACAAATCAAGGACATTTCTGTATACTATTAATAATAATTGTTCTGTATGATTTGTTTGATAGTGACTGATAGTTAAAGAGGAATCACTGTGTTGTCTGTTTCATCTTATTATGTTTCCTTGTTGTCTTCTAGTTTGTCTCCTCTTGCCTTTTTCTTCATCTTCTCTTCTGTTTGTCTTATGTCTTATGTTTTGTCTTCTATGTTATCTTCTGTTTTGTCTTCTGTTATGTCCTTATGTTTTGTCTTATATATTATCTTCTGTATTGTCTTTTGTTATGTCTTCTGGTATCTCTTGTGTCTTCTGTGGTGTGTTCTGTGTTGTCTTCTGTTTTGTCTACTGTTAAGGCAACCATTTGGGATTTGATGGAAGTAGTTTTTCCTGGTGGACTGTTTGATGAGTTATCCTTCTGCATACAGAGTGATCTGGTTAAGCAACAAATGCTTCCATCTTGTGCACTCTACCGTGTGAATTTAAAGTGTTCTTTTGGCAGTGTAATCACAGATATGCCACATTTAATATAACCTTTCTCCTGGTAAATCAGTCGTGCCATGTGATTACTTACCGCTATTGCATGCAATGTGGCAATTATATTGCTGCGTATTTGACCATAAGAAAACGATTTTTTAGCACTGCTGTAAGGAAGAAGAGTGATGTTCCGATAATGAGCAGAATGCATGTAGCATAAGAGGAGTTGAGATGGCTGTTCGCTGCAGCTGGGTGCTGATGGTAATCTGTCATACCAGATATAACAAGATTTAGCAAGATTGCCATCAAAAGAAACAACCTCTAAAAACAAAGGAGAGGAAAGCCATTGGGTTATCGAGAGTTTAAGATTGTTTCTTCTGTATGACGCCGGTCTGTTTCAGATATCTGTCAGTTCTGTTTTTACACATTATGGCATAATTAGTAGATAACGTGTTACATCAATTTATTGTTGCTGTGAGAATGAGTTGTATCCATCCTGCAATGTTCTTTGCTAGCTCTACATCATGCCCTCTAGTTTCATGCTGGCATAATAGTAATATGTAATAGTAATAGTAATCATTACAAATATTCAAGTAATAGTAATAGATGGAACATAACACAATGCAATAGTAATAGAAAGCAATGTAATAGAAAGCAATGTAATAGTGTGTTGTGTGTTTAGCAATTCTTAATCTAGGCCACCTTCACATACCAGTCATCAAAGGAGTCTATACTTGGGATTAATGCTGGCTTCTGAGTTAGCTGCAATAGCCCATTAAGACAATCAAGGCTGGGAGACCAGGTACAGTTTATTAGGCATTTAAATAAAATGTTGACTTTTTGGCAGATCAGATTGGATAGTGTAAGAAAGAGACCAACAAATTATAGATAATTGCTTGAATAATGAGTTATTGTTGTGAACTACTCTACTACCGAATGAACAACATGTGTACACACAGGTACATACTAAAAAATATTTTTTAACAAAAATGTTTCCGATAAAAGATGTAATAATAACAGTGACAGCTTAAGTAGTAATTACATTGCCTTCAGCATGTAATAGTAATGGTAATAGAAAGTAAACTAAGTAGTAGTAATATATTACATTGCAATGTAATAGACCCCAGGCCTGCTAGTATTACTACCCTCCATAAGTAAAATACAACCTGTAAAATATAGTGCCTTGTTGATTCAGAAGCTGAATTGGTGGCAAGGAGGGAATGATATGTTGGATCTTTTTGAAGAATATAAAACTCTCAAGCGATTTAGTCAATCACGAATCAGGTTCGTTGATGTTCAAATGTGTGTGTGTGTGTGTGAATAGATTAAGTAACATGCACAGGCATTAGTTGGCACAGGTTAGCACCATTAGCACAGGTTTAAGATAGCTGGGGCGGCTAAGGTATCAATTAATTTTTTATTTTTGTCTTCATAACATGCTAGGAAATATTTAACTGAACGTCGACACCAGAAATAATCATCCAGCACTAACGTCATATTTCGCCAATCCATCCTGTAAAAAACAGTCCTTTTGGAAATCCCTCTGACTTAGAAACACTGACGATGTTTCCATAGTAACGACCGTGTGTGTATCGAGCTTCGAACCAGCTATATTCATTCGCCATGAGCACGGAACATGTCTGGTTATTATTATTCCAGTACACATCATTATATCTACCAAAATCATATCTAACTAAATCATGTCCTTAAAGAAGCAAATATCGATGCTAATGTAATTTGTTGTGCCTTTACCTATGACCCCGAACGGGTGACCCCTGCCAGATTTAATTGTTGATCAATCAATGACATTTTAGATTCGTTTTGTAAGACAAAATCATTGTAAACACGCCCTGACAAGTGTTTGTCAGATGGCAGGCATAACCTGATATTGTCGATAACAACACATTAGAAATACAGATTCAAGGGCCATTGTGGCGAAAAATTAAGGGGACATGTTAATATTAGAAATGGCCATTATGTTTTTTCAACAATATGTAAAACGCCAGTGAAACTTTCACATTTCAAGCATGATATGAGACTATGAGTATCTATCAACATTTCTGTTATTACAAACAGTCAGGAAACATTACCTAATAAATATTTTTTACTACAACACTTCTCCCTTAAAGTTATCAGTGACACTGGCATGTATGTCATTTATTTCTTTGGGGATTTTCTCAAAACGATATAATTTTGCATTTTGTGGCTATTTTTTTACATTTACAACATTAAAAAAATCTTGTAACATAACCAAATAAATTAAAAACTCCAAATTTTATTAATATGATATATTATATAGCATTTCAGCTACAATCTATGAAGAAATGGTTAATTTCTCTTAAAAACTTCTTAAAAACTTCTTCTGAATTCAAGACAAGCCTATAGGAGCCACCCCAACTACCTTAATAAGATAGTGTGTGCTTTTTGTGGGAGTTTCTTCAAAAGTATTGACTTTGTTAGATCGGGTAGCTTGCACAGTGTGAATAGCCTTATGCTACGGCATAAAGAACAGGACTACTTTTGTTTTTTTATTGCTGAACATTGGCTGTAAAAAATAATTGAATGGTTTGCCTGATGATTTCACCAAGACTAAATAGCCAATTTATAGAAATGAGCCAGCATGTTGTAGTGCTGATGCTGTGTAGGTTCGGTGAAATGATTCTGAAAGGAAATTAACAGAAAACAAATAATTGAGTAGGGACCTTTAAAATATTGGCAGGTGGCGCCGGAGAACTCTAAAAAGACATGAGGTATTGATAGGTGATTATTGAAAGACAAAAATGTGAAAAGCATGGGTGATGGATGGATTACGGAGGAATGGGAAACTTCTGAGATAGATCAGTTCAGGATTCTAGATAAATAGATTAGCCAACTGCAGGTTTATGGCAAAGTATTGATTGGGACAAAGTAAGTCCAGTACTGGAACTAAGCACTGATGCACAAGGAGAGATCCTTGCCTTCAGTGGGTAGTAGAGTGGTCAAACTCTACAGAGAGAACAAGGTTTATTTGAATCCTCTTGTTGCTGTTTCAAGCATTTCACATCGGTTCACTCGGTTGTAATTTGTAAAGATTGATGATGCGAACAAGTTGAAACAGGAATTTCCAGAGAAGTTGAGTTGATGTTTGAATGAAATGGTCTGCCAGGACTCCAGGAGTTAATGTACAAAGTATGTAGTCCATTTGACTTAGGTTAATCATGGAGACAAGTTCTATTTTTTAATATAGCTTCCTTTATTAATTAAATTACATTGTCTAAACATATCTACATTTGGGAAAGGTTGAAATCTACAGGTCGGTGTTTGTTTCTGTTTTATAGTCGATTAATTAGTTAGTAGTACCAGGTAGTAGTAGTGGCCAGCTTCTGTCTTTGAGACAATGCTTGGCTTAGCTGCTTCATGCTGGTAAATTGCCAGCATGATGCGTCCCACGCTTCATCTCCTGGATAGTCTGGTATTCTTCAATGTCAACAGCAGAATTGCCATTAAGACTGGCTGTCACGTAGATCGGTCTTTGGCCACTGTTTGCCAGTGCAGAGGGTCTATGCCGTAGTCTTTGAGATTTAAAAAAAATACATCCTTGTATACTAAGTTAGGTCGGCAAACTGGGCATTTGCCTTCTGTTAACTCCACATAGAGAATGATTTTCGGGAGGCCGTCACTAGACATATATGCGCCCAAGCCATCGTCGTCGTCTCTGTTTCAGAATACTGCTTAGCGGTGTTGAATTGCAGCATTGCAGATTCTCAAGGTTGGTGACTTTTTCCTGCCATTTCACGCCAAGGATCGTGCATAGGCAGAGTAGATGGAAGCTGTTTAGTTTCCATTTCTGTTTGCCACAGGTTGTCTGGGTATCTGCACCATACAACAGGATGCTAAGAAGACATGCATGTTGCACATGTTACACTCAATTGTGTAGGCAGTGTCAGTTAGCACTTGTTGGACCAGAGTCTTTTTGAGAATCTTCCAAAGGATGTTGCAGCTTTGCCTAGTCATATTAACATAACTAGTTATCACAAAAAATCTGAGACATAACTTAACCCGTTGTGATTATTATTTTGGTTGTAAAAATATAAGTTCCAATTGACACACTTTTTGTTGAATTCAAAGAGTATATGTTTCCCGCTTCTTGAACAGCCAACTTTTAGGTTGTGATAAATAAATGCTTTCCCATGAGAATCATGCCACCATATGCTGGGGAACACTGCAGTAAAGTTTAAGTTTAATTAATCCTTTCCTGGCTTCCAATTAACAAGGGGATCCTTCAGGTTGTTCACCTCTAATTGACTCTCCCTCCATCGCTCCCAACTTACGTACTCTCAAGCATCTGTTTAAACTTGTTTACTAGTGGAAGAGTTGATACAAAATAAGAAACCTTAAAATAAGTTATGATAAGTCTATTATTTGTCTTTTTAAAGGCATGAGCCTGCATTTATGAAACCAGTTATTGTGCCGTGATAATTATTATGAATTAAAGAAAAACATTCAAATAATGGTATTGCTTAGAGGCTGTCTCAGACACTGATGTTCCATAGTGAGCAAAATTGGTTTCAACGAGTGTGGGGAGGGTCGTCCACATGAAGTTACATGTAGTGAGGAGGGATGAGGTTACATGTAAGGATGAGGGATGAGGTTACATGTAAGGATGAGGGATGAGGTTACATGTAAGGATACGGGATGAGGTTATATTTAGGGAGGAGGGATTAGGTTACATGTAGGGAGGAGGGAAGGTGATACATGTAGGGATGATGAATGAGATTAGATGTAGGGATAAAGGATGAGGTTACTTTCTCATGTCCAACCTACACTGTTCCTTAATGTTGCGTTGTGTCCTCTGGTTCTACTGCCTTCTTTAAGTTTGAAGAACATATTCCCATCAATATCCTCATAACCATTCACAATTTTAAGCACTTCTACTTGGTCTCCTCTTAGTCTCCTTGTCTCCACATTCAAATAAGCGGCTTTCATAACTAAGGTCTCTAAATTCTGGAATTATTTTAGTTGCTCTTTGTTGTATTCTTTCTAGCTTGTCTATGTCCTTATGATATGGTCACCATGCTTGTATACACTATTCCAATAGCAGCCTAACTATCTCTTACATATTGGTTTGTTAATATGCGTAACATATATGTGTTAGAAATCCACCCTTGTGGTGCAAAGTTAATAATTATTGTCATATCTGATTAAATATTGATGTAGCGATCTGAAAAACAGAAGAATCGGAAAAGAGCACATTGAAGTTTTTTTTATATTGTAGTGTTATGAAGATGCTATGCATTTTCTTGAGGAATGTAAAAGAAATAGAGAACAGTGCGAGTACCATATAAAAAGTACTCATTCAATAACAATAAACGACTGCTGGCAGTTTGAATGAGTGAATTACAAACAGCTACCATAATTGGTCTGACAGGACTGGCCATACATAGATGAAAAATGGTTGCACTTGGTGGCTTCCTTGTCCACATGCCATCTGGAGCTTGTTGTATTCAAGGGTAATCTTGTTAATTCCTGTTAAATCATTGCAGCCAGCCTGCCACCCAGGGTGACTAGTCCAGACACCAGAGCACGGAATGTGGCAGTTTACAGATGCTTGATGAAAGATAAAAACAGGGGAACAGTCTGGGAAGTGATGTTGAAACAATGTGAAATGGCTCCCACATGGTAGAGATTGGTCTTCACAGGTGCTCTTGACATACAGCTCTATTCGTCTGAGTGAAAGGATGAATGACTGGTACATAATGAACAGGGCAGTTGTTTCAATATTAAACTTTGTATTAGAAGTCATGTGACTGTTTTGGGCGGCTTCATTGGACAACGTAATCCATCTGTGTCCTGAAGCTAAATAAGGAGTAAACTAGAAACTTCCCTTCCAAATCCTTTCACTCATTGTAATTCAGAAATCTTTTTGTCTCCATAGATCCCCATTTCACCTACTAAAAGTATTCCTATTACACCTACTCTGCATTAGGAAAGTCTTCTACCACATAGACAATAATTTTACTAAATAATAAAGTAATAAAAAGGTAAATATAAAATAAGCTTTGCAGAAATCATCAGTTTTTCTTGAGTAAAATTTCCATTCTCTTAATTATTATTTATTGATAAACAACGTACTAAATCCAAAAAGAACTTTAACTCAAGAAAAACTCTGATCTATGCAAAGCAGTTTGTAGTACTGTTTTGTACTAAATTGCTAAAAGAAACCACATCCAATTAATGTAGCTGATAGACCAAGTGATCTAAGACTCGGCAAAGTGGGAGCAGTCCTTATATGGGCAGTAAGCGAACTGGGAAGCCCTGCCATAAAACAACAGTAGGCAAAATGGGAGTAGGCGAAATGGACATGAATCGTCTTACACATTCAGCTTCCCAAAAGTGTATCTATGAGAAAACCAGCCTCAATGAAGGTAGACGTAAATAGAGGGAGTAGAATTGGTAGAGGGAGAGAACATTTTGTTGTATCAAGAGAACATTTGGTAGTGGGCAGAGATCAGTTAGAATGGAGAGAGAAAATTAGGTGTCATGAGTAGATTAGGGAAACGGAGAGATCAGTTGCATAGAAGGGAAATATAGAATTTCATTGAAGGGAGCATTGAAATGAAATAGCACGGAGAACATTAGATACTGTGGGAGAAGTAAATTTAGATAGGGTGAAAGAAATGTCCCTTAATCAGTTTCTATTAACATAATAATGTATTATTATGTTACTAAAACACTGATTAATAAACAAGCTATGACAACAGTCATGGGAATATGTGTCCCTCCAGATGATAGTTAATCAGACAGTGCCAAGAGGCCATACCGTGCAGCAGGTGTGAACGACCTTAAGGGTAAAGTGTGTGAATCACAGATGAATGGGTATGTTCCCATGGCGACATAGCGAATAGCTTTAATCGGACCAGGTTGTACGTTTGGGAATCTGATGTGTGCTTTCGGGCTTTATTTGATTGATGAATGAGCTAGTATCTTGGGGAGAGTCAGCCTGGCTATTAACAAGTGACATTACCTTTTTACTAATTGGCCTGTTGTGATTTCCCGTTTCTAGGAAATGGAAATGATGGAACCGTTTTATTTCATACCATGTTTACAAAAAGGTCAATTTCAGCACAGGTCCAACATGTGTACCAAATTTGATTAAAACCGGAGAGGGTTGAGAACATTATGACTTTTTTGTTTGATTTCATATGGAATGACCACAGTTTTATACTATATATATAGAGTGAGCCGTCGAACGATGGATCTCGTCCCGAGTCTGTTGTGCTTTCTCTGGTGACTGTGCAAGCTGATGCACGACGCACATTGGCGTCCACAGATAGTACAGTCATAGGTGGTCGCAGGTCCCTGCGGAGGTTGACCATTCTTCTGCTGTGTTCTCCGGTCTTTGATTATTTGTAGTCGTTTCTGCTCGAAGTCCTGTAGACTGGTGTGGCAAGTGTGACGCCAGAGTGGGTGATTTGTTGCTGTTGCTTCCCATGTGTTAAGAGGGGTGGAGCAGGCCTTCAGCGTTGATTTTAATACGTCTTTGTATCTTTTTCTTTGGCTGCCTCTTGTTCGGCAACCGGTTTTGGGTTGGCCATAGAACAGCACCTTGGGTATGTGGTCATCATTCATACGGACCAGGTGACCAGACCATTGGAATTGTGCTCGTTTGATGTGGAACTCGATTCCCCATGTTCCGCACGTAGTACTTCAGTGTTTGGCACCATATCTTGCCATTTGATGTCTGCTATCTGTCGTAGGCAGCGCATGTGAAACTGATCTAGTCGTCTGATATGTCGTCGGTATGGGGTCCATGCCTCACACCCGTAGAGCAGGGCTGTAAGTATGACGGCACAATACACGTTGATTTTCGTGCTCGGGCACACGCCACGTTCATTCCAGAGGCGCTTGGTTAGTCTGCTGAAAAAAGCACTAGTCTTTCCAAGACGGGCAGAGATGTCATCATCAGTCATTGCACTTTTGGACAATGTACTTCCCAGATAGATGAATTTATCCACGACATTCAAGGGGATGTTGTCAGTAGTAATATTTGGTGGTACATGGTTGGTGCCAGGCTTTGGTTGGAACATAACATCTGTTTACTTTAGACTGATTGTGAGTCCAAATCGGCAGGGGGCTTTTGCAAAAGAGGCGATGATTCTCTTTATCGGACAAGTTGTTCTGTAATCTTGGTCTTGGCTTTCAGGTACTGTAGATTGAATATGTTTCCATTGGTGCGAAATTGAATGTAAACGCCTAGATCGTTTTCGCAAAAAAGCATCTTGGAGCATGATGGAAAATATAATTGAGAACAGCATTGGCGCCACAACGCAACCCTGTTTGGTGCCATTTGATACAGTAAACACATCTGATTATGTCCCTTGGTCTTGCACTCTGGCCATCATGCCATCATCAACAAACGAGTCTGGACAGCCAACTTTTGCTAACAGTTTTGAGAGCCCTGTTCTGTTGGCTGAATCAAAAGCCCTGGTAAGCTCAATGAATACCATGTAGAGGTCTTGGTTTTGTTCGTGACACTTTTCTTGTATTTGTAGCATTGCGAAGATCATGTCAGTAGTACCACGCCCTGCCCGGAAGCCACATTGGCTCTCTGGTAGGACATTGTCGGCTATATGGTGTGTCAGCCGATTTAACATAATCCGGGCAAGTATTTTGTCAGCTATGCATATTAGGGATATGCCATGGTGGTTGTCGCAGATGGCTGTGTCACCCTTTCGCGTGTAGATATGTACAGGCGATGCATCTTTGAAGTCCTGCGGGACAGATCTGCTGTCCCAGATGATGGTGAAGAGTTGGACAAGTCGTTTAGTGAGGTTAATTCCTCCGTGTTTATATTTCTGCAGCAATTGCATCTGAACCCGCAGCTTTTCCACTTGTCAGTTCCATTATCGCTTGAGTGGTTTCCATGATATTTGGATGTGCTTCTAGTTCATGGATGATTGGGTGTTGTGTTACTTCATCGAATGCTGTCAATGAGATGGTTGATGGTCGGTTTAGCACATCATTAAAATGTTCAGCCCACCGTTTGTGTTTCACCATATGACTGGTTCCCATACACTGCTTTGAGGCCGTCATAGAAACGTTTCGCGCCCTTCTGATCAGATTCTATCAGACCACCAGGCCTCCTTCATAGCACATAGCCTGGCCTGTGCTTACTGCTTGTAGTGGCGATAGGATGTTGCTTTCGATGACGAATTCTTGTCGTTTATCCATGTGAGATGTGAAGTGTGCATGTTGTCGAGGATGTTCATTGCCTCTGTGTCATTTTCGTCGAACCAGTCTCTGTGCTTGCGCTGGGTAACACCGAGTATTTCATGGGCTGTTCCATATAGGGGATCTCTCAAACGTGCCTATTTGGTATCAGCATTTGGTGCTGGTTCGATATCTTCCTCAAATAGGGTGTTAAGTTTTTTGCTAGTTGCTGTTGGACGGTTGTTCACTTGAGTTTTGCTACATCAAGCTTTTTCCGTGGTTTTGCACTACATCTTTGCCTGCTGGGTTGTACACTGAGGCACATTTGGCTTCTTATCATTCTGTGGTCAGGTTAAGGTGTTGGACTCTAAATTCAAGGGTTGTGAGTTCAAGACCCACACTAGGCACGGTTCGTTTTAGAAGCTTAGGCAATTTCGTTTACCGTACTTTGCCTCAGTCTACTCGGCTGCAAATGAGTACAAACACTGTTTGGAAGCTACCTGCGATGGACTAGTGTCCCGTCAAGGAGAGTCAGTATAACTGCACTTTAAGTACAGAAACCAGGTTTAAGCACTGGCCATATAAGCCTTCATGGCTTCCTAAGGCGTAATGCCTGGGGAATGACTTTACCTTTTACCATTCTGTGATCAGACCAGCAGTCTGTGCACCGCATGGCCCGTATCTTTCTTACGTCATGGATGTCGCGTTGACTGATTATAATGTAGTCAACCAGATGCCAATGTTTTGAGCATGGGTGCATCCATGATGTTTTGTATTTTTCCGCTTGTTGGAATAAGGTGTTTGTGATAACAAGTTGAAATTCAGCACACATTGTTAGAAGGAGGGACCCATTCGAGTTCTCATTTCCAACACCGTGGTGTCCGATGACCCTTTCCCATGCGGTGAGGTCACTTCCTGCATGTGCATTGAAATCTCCTAGGAGAGTCAGTTTGTCGTGGCGAGCTGTTTTACGAATGATTGTTTTCATATTTTCGTAAAAACGTTCTCTTTCTTCGTCTGGGTAGGTCATGGTTGGCGCATATGCACTGATGATGGTAGCATGTCGATTGCCAGATAACCTGATGCGCATTACCATAAGCTGTTCATTTATTCCTTTAGGCAAGGTGTCCATGTACTAGATATGAGTTGACTTTACTGTGAATCCTACACCGGCTTGTCTGGGTTCATTATCTGGTTTGCCAATCCCGAAAAAAGTGTATCCAGCACCCTTCTCGATAAGTTGTGATTCGCCTAGTAGTCGCGTTTCACATAGAGCGGCAATGGTGGTGTCGTATCTTGCCAGCTCCCTGCCAATGATTGCAGTTCTTCTCTCCAGTTGATTACCGTTGTCCTGAAGTGTTCTCACATTCCAAGTGCATATATTCATCTTGTATAGTTTCTTGTGTTTTCGACCGCAATGTTGGATGACTAGTCCGCCGCAGTTTGCGGACAAGCCTGGGTGGAGCCAGCTTTGTTTTATATCCCCTCCTCCAATTGGAGGGAGCAGTGCTGCCCTTAAAGAAGGCTGGTCTGTCGCTCTGGCAGGATACGGACGCCATTGTGAACTCCATGTCAGTGACAAAACGACCTTCACACTAGGGCCGCCATATGTGTAGGGTCATGACTAAAAACTCCCAGCGGCATCCTCCGCCTGTCCCCGGTGCCGTCTCCCCATCGCCGCAGGACTTTGGTAGTGTGATAGAGGAAGAAAGGAGAGAGAGAACGGAGGGTATTGACTCTGTACCTGCGCCTGAAAGTTTAAGGTGGAGAAGATTTGGACAGATCTATCTCACACACTTGGTCTAGCCCCCCTTTATCTATTGGCTCAGTTTGGCTGAGACGACTAGAGAGGTGATCGACTGCAGGCAGTGGCCAGCCGTGTTCTGTAAACATCCATGCTGCGCTGTACATGATCTGTCACGCATTTGCATCATGCATTTTAATGGGGCAGACGTCCCCAGTTCGCTGCCCTGAGGCAGCCATCCCACACATAGTTTAGCCAGCCAGCTGAGGCTGTTGTCCGGGGATGGGCCGAGGCTGTTGTCCGGGGATGGGCTGAGGCTGTTTTCCGGGGATGGGCCGAGGCTGTTGTCCAGGGATGGGCCGAGGCAGTTTTCCGGGGATGGGCCAAGGCTGTTGTCCAGGGATGGGCCGAGGCTGTTGTCCGGGGATGGGCCAAGGCTGTTGTCAGGGGATGGGCTGAGGCTGTTGTCCGGGGATGGGCCGCTGCGGTGTTTACGCGGCTACTTGGAGCCATATGTGCGAGTTGAGTGGTTTGGGTGGACCAGTGCTGCAAGCCACCCAGCAATTATGTTATTCCCAAAACACAAATAGCGTACTGGTATTCTAGATAACATTATCTTCATAAACAAGTTCTTATTGTGTTAAAACAGGTTTTTCATCCATGTGAGATGGTTTATTTTATGGAAAAGGTCTCTTCACAAGCCTTCCGTTGGTGTCCGTAACATTGACTGATACTCCAACATATGATCAAACGCAACATATAAACTTAACCCGAAAACCCCCCCAAATTTTTTTTAACATTCCCATGATATCAAAGTTGATCATAAAAAAGAAATTAAACCAATACAATGACTTTTATTTTTTACCAAAACGCAAAGTGTTTGACACGTTGATCGCGACTCAGTCGATGCATACAGAGGGAACGTAATTTTACAGGCATAAACAATATGCCGATCAAGTGTTCCCATGAATGCATAACCCTGATCCTAATCAATATTTTGTTCAAACATATATTTGAAAGCTGTTCCTAAATATACTGAATAGTAATGTTGATATTCAGAAACATATAACGATCAAATATTAAACATAGTCATTTACTAAAAGACATTTGGGTGGCTGCTAGAATATATTATTCATCATACTATTTAGCATGATTCTGTGGAAGAAAACAATCATACCTGGTCCCTTTAAACAAGGGGTCAACCTCCTTTTCCCTTCTGTCCATGAGGGAGACTTGAAAAAACCAGACGGCAGTGTTAAACCAATTAGCAGTATCTTATGTGTTATCAAGATGCAAATCCATCTCCTGTCTGATTGTCTGCTGTTCTGTCAAGTGCTCTCTAGTGTTGCACAAGATCAATATTCACAACTTGCCATCATAAAATTATGCAATAAATATTGCATACATTGTATATTCAGGCAGTGGATGCCTCTACAATGTCTCATAGTTAAAGCTGTGCTTGTGGCAGAATTAACCAAAAATCTAAAATTCATAATTATTTGTTTTGATAGCATTTTATTATCAGGGTATGTGCTTTTTAATTTTGTGAATTACAATGACGCTGTGGCAGTTATCATAAACAGTAAAATAATTGTAAACTTTAATGAATAATAATCATAAATATTATTTAATATGAAATATATTAGAATTCATCAGTTAGAACATATTGTTGAACTGATTGCCTTTCAATGTGTAATTATTTATATTATGATTAGACCAAATGCAGAAATATCAACTTATCAATATAGAACCAACATGATTTCTTCAGAAAGCTTGTTACTATTTTTGACAGCATAATTTGGAATCTGTTAAATCTGTGGTACAGCACACATTTCAAAGGATTGTATTTTGTTAAATTTGTGATCAGGTAGCTTTAAATGACAGTTACGAAGAATAAAAAATAGGTTTTATATCTATTTTACAGGTATGATCTGTGAGTGCGTGCGTGCGTGCGTGCGTGCGTGCATGCACAATTGCAACTACACATGCATGCACAATTGCACATACACACACATGGCTATATAGTCTGTGTGCTGCCAAGGTGTTTCATCATTGTCATAAATTGATTAAAAATGCATGGTATTAGTGCGCTATTACTTGATATTACTCTGTAATTTGTCATTAAATTTCAATGCGAGTATCAGATAAATGATGTACTCTCATGAGATGTTGACTCCTCCCTCCCCACTGGATATTAATCTGAACAGTTGTTACACCTTCGATTCTGTTGTATTGAGATCTTATTACACTATTGAACTTTACACTTGTCATTTTAGTTTTAAAACTGACAAAATATATTCAGTGTATGATATTTCCTAATATTGTAATGGTCTCAAGTTGGATATCACTAGTCTCATGAGACAGGTGGTCTCTCTGGTTGGATATTACTGGTTTCATTAAGACAGGTAGTCTTTCGCGTTGGATATCACTGGTTTCATAAGACAGGTGGTCTATCTGGTTGGATATCAGTGGTTTCACAAGACAGGTGGTCTCTTATGTTGGATATCAATGGTTTCAGAAGACAGGTGGTTTCTGATGTCGGATATCAATGGTTTCATAAGACAGATGGTATCTGAAGTTGGATATCAATGGTTTCGTAAGGCAGTCTCTCACGTTGGATATCGGTGGTTTCATTAGACAGGTGGTCTCTTATGTTGGATATCACTACGGTTTCATAAGACAGGTAGTCTCTGATGTTGGATATCAATGGTTTCATACGACCGGTAGCCTCTCATGTTGGTTATCAATGATTTTGTAAGGCATGTGGTCTTTTGAGTTGGATATCAATGGTTTCATAAGACAGATGGTCTCACGTGTTGGATATTAATGGTTTCATAAGACAGGTGGTATTTAATGTTGGATATCACTGGTTTCGTAAGACAGGTGATTTCTCATGTTGGATATCAATGATTTCATTAGACAGGTTGTCTCATGTTGGTATTTCATGTTGGATATCAATGGTTTCATTAGACAGGTGGTCTCATGTTGGATATCAATGGTTTCATAAGACAAGTGGTATTTCATGTTGGGTATCACTGGTTTCATAAGACAAGTGGTATTTCATGTTGGATATCACTGGTTTCATAAGACAAGTGGTATTTCATGTTGGATATCAATGGTTTCATAAGACAAGTGGTATTTCATGTTGGATATCAATGATTTCATTAGACAAGTGGTCTCATGTTGGATATCACTGGTTTCATAAGACAAGTGGTCTCATGGCTGTTTGGATATCACCTTTCACAAAAGAAAAGGGGAATATCACTGCCATCATACAAATCGGATGATGACTAGTTGGATATCAGTGGCCCCAGAAGGTGATCTTGCAGGTTTCTCAAGATGGTCTCATGGCATGTGGTCTGCAATGGCACATTGTAATAGAATGGTATTCTGTATGCTATAAATTATTTTCACTATAAGCATAAGTAAAAATTACTAAGTGAGGGCATGTTTTATAATTCCACAAGGTATATACTAATCACCGGATCAATGTTTTTAACTGAAATAATTGTAATGAGCACTGAGGCTCTGTGTCGAGCCTTGACGCCAGTTAGACGTTGAGTCATGAGACCTGCAAGTGCACTTGTATTGATCTCATTGTTA
The DNA here is from genome assembly GCA_963662155.1 of Lamellibrachia columna. Lineage (NCBI taxonomy): Eukaryota > Metazoa > Annelida > Polychaeta > Sabellida > Siboglinidae > Lamellibrachia > Lamellibrachia columna. Next base: position 37,586,066 of record OY759274.1, read on the forward strand.
GTATGTACGCTGGTGTCCAATAAGTCTCCCCAGCTTTCTACTCAGTGGCTGTAGGCCCAAAAACAGTGCCCATGAGGAATCTTAGAAAATATTTTTTCCTTAAAATAAAAAATTATTTCATAAAAATTGATTCTGGGTTAAAAGTATTTTTTGGTTGATTAGCTGTGCCATGAACTGATGAATAAATTGCCTGTGTAGTGTAGAAACATGCTTTTCCTGTGGTTGCTTACTTACTTATGTTATACAAGACGGTTTTGTGTTCTGCACATATGTAGATATCTGGGGCTATCCAACCCAGCTAACAATACCGCACTGCAGCAGACGGCATTAATCCTACAGCAGACCATGTTATTTAAAATAGTAACATCTCAGCACTTTAGAGTATTTTGCAGGCATGAAATTTTATAGTGGTACTGGCTGTTATTTCTCCTGGCCTGTTTGAAGATGCCACAGGTTATTGACATTATTGATTCTTGAAATCTCAGCTCTGTTGTTGAGTATTTGCACTTATAGATAGTGTGCAAAACATATGCAAATTTGTGTCTACCATTCAGCCATGCTGCAATTACTGATTGAAGACTACTGATTCATATGTTTCCACCACTGTCTATAGCAAGGTACATATATGCAGCTGGGTGAACTGAGGCAATGTGGAATGAATGAAATTGTTCGAGCTTCGAAGTGGTGTCGGATAAATTAGAACCCTGGTTCCCTTGATTGAGAGCCAGTCATTCTAATCATACCGTACTGTGCCCCCATGCAGCACTACAGAATGCATCACAGGAATAACATTTCTATTTACCAGTTCCACTTCTTAACAGTGTAGTATGTAGGCAAAGTAGGTCAAACCGTTAGTTAATTAATTAGTTTTTATTTTGCAAAAAAAATAAAAAAATTATAATTGCCAAATCTTGATAGACTGATTAATGCTACAAATGTCTGATTAAATATCTGTTTTATTGAGTAACAAAAACACTAATATTTAACATATAATGATAGTTGCATCCATGTTCATATTGATAATGTCTTGGTTTTGACCTCAGATTGACCCCAGGTGTCCATTTTTGGGGCTTTATTTTCAGTTTACGCTATTTTGCTTTGAATATGCAGAGTAACGAACTGATGCGTAAATCGCGTGCATTGTCCAGGAACACATCACGTGCATACCCTTGGAAACAGTGACTTATTTATGTCATACAAGCCATGCTGTTTACTGTCCTTAATGATGTCTAAATGTCTTGTATGTGTCATTCCCTTTACAATATGTAGTCTTTGAATGTACAAGCTGACAAAGCGCGATCCTATGCAGTTCAATTTTAATTATATAATTCATCATCTTTTTATGGTTGATGTGTTGCTCAGCACAGCTGTGAGTGATGGTCTTTGTGCATGGCCACTCAAAGTGACATGGAAATCTTTGTATGTAAGCATAAGTGGGTCCTCTGGAATAACAACCTGATATGTGTGGGGCGCTGTGAACCTGATCTGTGTGGGGGCGCTGTGAATAAGTTGGATTGATTCCTCACTTTCAATGTCTGTTCTGGATCTTGTTGGTGGTGGGCAATGATTTTGTTTAGTAAAATCCAATTTCAAGACCATGTCAGATGTTGTCACTTTTTTAATAGATCGATCCACTCCTAATATGGATCTTGGTGCAGCAGCTGCTGCTGTTACTATACTATTAGTTACTATCACTACCGCTACTACTATTAGTGCTACTGCTGCTGATGCTGCTTCTATGTTATTAAGCAACATCTGAACTTAAGTGCCAGATGGCAATATGAGTAGGTTTTCTTGAAGGACTTATACACATTTACAGTTCAGATCGATCGTAATGCCAAGGAACTTATAATAAATAGATCTGACTTAAAGCTTTGTGTCGTTCATAATACATAGGATCTGGTTCAGCAAATGTTGCACAAGTGCTAGACTGACATCATTGATCATGCATAAAAGCAATACTAACTATTATCATTGGTATTAAAGCCATTTTTCGACACATTGCCACATTTCTTCATGTATCCGTATGACTGCGGTTTCAATGTATGCCTTCTGTTGTGGATCCCAGCACCTCAGTACATGTGTCATGTTTTTCCTTTCCAGTGACCTTCTGCGCAACCTTGGGCCCCAACTGTGTGCCGCGTATGGGGGCTGTCTGCTGACGAGGGAGTGCGCTCGACGGGCCTTCGCCAAGACACATCGCTCTACCACCACCACCGACATGATCGCTTGCATAGGACAGGCATTCGATGACCTCTACGAATCATAGCAATTTGGAGGTGAGCGCTGCAGCAGTTGCAATAATTAGTTTGCTTAACTGTTGGTAGAGTTTTCTTATTGTACAACCAGAATGTGATGAGATGACTAACAGTCAGCGTTTCATCAATTGATATGTTGCTTTGAATGACTTCCATTATTCATGCAGATGGTGAACACTCCAAGTCCATTGGAGTCTTGTGTGCTCAGTGGTACAATGTTCGCCTCATTCATGAGCAGGAAGTTTTGGATTCGAGCCCAACCCACTCAGTTGTTTTATAAACTTTTGGCACCACACATATGGGCAAGAACTTGGAAATATGTGTGTTTTGGATGAGACATTAGTGACTAAAAGGTGAAAATCTTTTCTACCTGGTGTGGCCAGGCCTGCAACATATTTCCTATTTTGTTTATCTCACATCGCTGCAGTTTTTGATAGAATTTTTTTTACTTTACTTGCTTTCAGGATTCCCTGCTAATGATAAAGTGTAATGGAGAAAATATGTAATGGGCCCGATGCAAGACCTGCTACATATATGAACAGATATTCTTGTCAGTTCAGTTTGTTTTAGATATGAATGTGTAAGACCAGAGAGCCACCAAGGAGCATCTTAGGGAGCAAAGAACTCGTATGAACCTGAATGATCTGTCATTCAGATTGCTCTTTACGACCCATAAATAGTCGCAGTTCATACCAGCAGTCCCTGAAGAACCATCTCAACGTAGACAAGCAACAACAAACAAAGATTTAGCATCACGATTAATGGTTGATTCTGAGTCTTATGTACTGTTCGGTTATAAGATGATTGCAAGACATCGGCTAAATGTAGCTGATTGTGTGTAGCGCTAAATCTCTGCTAAATCTCTTGATGCCGTCCGTAACAGTGCAAAAACTCACTGAATCTGCGATACCAGACCTCAAAGATAGGCAGCTGTAGTTGTTGCAAGTACCTCGTGGCTCTGATAAATGGAGATCAGGCCAGTGCCTTGTCGATATTATATCACAGACTATTATTTCAAATCCCTGTTCAGCGATAAACAGGCTGCAACGACCCACATAATGGCAACTCATGAGGCAGAGATATTTTTAATGCGTCTTGTGGGATCAGTCTGTAAATGTCGTCGTCAGAGCAGCTATAGATAGTACAGTTCTTGTTGGTTAGCAAGTCTTCTAACAAGAGCATTAGTTCCACAAGGCTCATATACCAAGTACAGTTACAATTGTAGGTTGTGACGTGATGGTCATGCTCAGATTGGTGGAAAATGAACTTGTTTTTCCATTCTAGATTGACCGTTTGATTGGGAACAAATTGTGTCCTTTATGTGTATTGAAAACCAGCCTGAGAGAAAATCAGGCAATTGTATGGACAAGATGTGCCACTGGTTGAATAGATATTTTTTTTAGCGAGGCATTTATTTTGGAAGAGGAAGTTGGATGTTCAACAATTTCTGTTGGGTCACATGAATATTTTGATAGTGTTGTCGTGATGTAGACGTGGCATGGGGATGATATATCAAATATTTAAGATATGTTTAACTGTTTTTAACACAACTGCCATCTGAAACGACAAGCCTCAGATGGCAAATTGTAGAAAATATATTCGCACTGCCAGCATCCACTGCCACATCAAAGATTGTTATTTAAACTAAAAGCCCATGGCATAGGTAATGATGTAATCAACTGGACAGAAAAGTGGCTTACACACAGAAGACAGAGAGTGATAGTAGATGGTGAGATTTCAAACTGGAAATCGGTTTTGAGTGGGGTACCACAGGGATCAGTATTAGGCCCTATACTGTTTTTAATATATATAAATGATTTGGAAGATGACATATCTAGCAAAGTACTCAAATTTGCAGATGACACAAAAGTATTCAGAAAGGTTACTAATGATACAGATAAATAAAGTTTACAGGATGATCTAGATAAATTATTTAAATGGTCAGAAAAATGGTTTGACAACACGAGAGACCAGGAGACTAAGAGGAGACCAAATAGAAGTGTTTAAAATAGTGAACGGTTATGAAGATGTTGATAGGAATATGTTCTTCAAAGTTAAAGAAGGCAGTAGAACCAGAGGACACAAAGCAGCATTAGTTAAGGAGCAGTGTAGGTTGGACATGAGAAAGTGCTCTAAATGAATGGAACAAACTGCCAAATGATTGTGTTAATGCTAGTAGTGTGAATATGATTAAAAATAGAATTGACATATATTTGATAAGGGCGGGCTATGCATAGATGAGAAAATTTTTGGACTCTCGATAAGCCAATGGCTTCCTTGTCCACTTGCCATCTGGAACTTGTTGTTTGGGATGGCAATCTTGTTAAATCTACAAAAACAGTTGGTAATGTGTTCCATTTATTAATCACCCCCTCTGAAAATTAATACTTTCTTGTATCCAGTCAATGTAATTCTTGTACAATGCTACTTTTCCACCCTATGTGTCTGTGAGTCTTCTGTGAGTTTGAGAAAAAAAAAAAGTTTGGCGAGAATAAAACAGAATTGTTGCATTTGATGAAGACTGTTGGTAGTTGTGATTTTAAGAAAATTTTTGTATACAACTTTAGCCACCGAGGTTTGAATAAAAAGAAGGAATGGAGAAAATAAAATGTGTGCAGCAAGAGGAGTGTGTTGTAGTGAGCTATATATGATACAGGCCCAAGTACAGCAAGGTAATAAATAACAGTCTGTACCCAGTACAGGATGTAATAAATGGAAGTCTGTTCAAATACACCAAGGTATTAAATAGCAGTCTGCACCCAGCACAGGATGTAATAAATGGAAGTCTGTTCAGATAAGGCAAGGTATTAAATAGCAGTCTGTACCCGGGTAGTACAGGATGGATGAAATGGAAGTCTGTTCAGATACAGCAAGGTAATAAATAGCAGTCTGTACCCAGTACAGGATGTAATAAATGGAAGTCTGTTCAAATACAGCAAGGGAATAAATAGCAATCTGTACCCAATACAGGATGTAATAAATGGAAGTATGTTCAGATACAGAAAAGTAATAAATAGCAGTCTGTACCCAGTACAGGATGTAATAAATGGAAGTCTGTTCAAATACAGCAAGGGAATAAATAGAAATCTGTACCCAATACAGGATGTAATAAATGGAAGTATGTTCAGATACAGAAAAGTAATAAATAGCAGTCTGTACCCAGTACAGGATGTAATAAATGGAAGTCTGTTCAAATACAGCAAGGGAATAAATAGAAATCTGTACCCAATACAGGATGTAATAAATGGAAGTATGTTCAGATACAGCAAGGTAATAAATAGCAGTCTGTACCCAGTACAGGATGTAATAAATGGAAGTCTGTTCAAATACAGCAAGGGAATAAATAGAAATCTGTACCCAATACAGGATGTAATAAATGGAAGTATGTTCAGATACAGCAAGGTAATAAATAGCAGTCTGTACCCAGTACAGGATGTAATAAATGGAAGTCTGTTCAAATACAGCAAGGGAATAAATAGAAATCTGTACCCAATACAGGATGTAATAAATGGAAGTATGTTCAGATACAGCAAGGTAATAAATAGCAGTCTGTACCCAGTACAGGATGTAATAAATGGAAGTCTGTTCAAATACAGCAAGGGAATAAATAGAAATCTGTACCCAATACAGGATGTAATAAATGGAAGTATGTTCAGATACAGAAAAGTAATAAATAGCAGTCTGTACCCAGTACAGGATGTAATAAATGGAAATCTGTTCAGATAGTAGGGAATAAATAGCAATCTGTACCCAATACAGGATGTAATAAATGGAAGTATGTTCAGATACAGAAAAGTAATAAATAGCAGTCTGTACCCAGTACAGGATGTAATAAACGGAAGTCTGTTCAAATACAGCAAGGGAATAAATAGCAGTCTGTACCCAGTACAGGATGGATTAAATGGAAGTATGTTCAGATACTAGGGAATAAATAGCAGTGCATCATGATAGTCGGGCAATGAATAACAGCCCAAATAATTGTCACATAAGCAATTTTGTGAGTTTATTCCATGACACAAGGTAGTCTCTCGTGGATTCAAAACTACACTGTGCTGTGTGTCATCTAGGTGCAATAAACGTACAAATTGTCACTCAGACACTGTTATTTGTGTTATATTGCTGTTTATGTTCCCATTGGCAGAGATGTTAAAACCGATATCCTTTGGTATTAAGCAAGGAATTGTCTAACAATATGTCTCACAATCAGTCTGTGTTGTGATTTCCAGGACAACCTTTGGCAAATTCTGTCATTGTTCTTTAATAAAATCAAAATGAAGGATGTTTCCAGTCATTTTGCGCATTAAATGAGCAAGATTTGGCATATACATCAAGCGATCCTCCCATGAGAAGAATACCGATAAGACGATGCCAAACAACTGGTAGAAATTTACATAACTGCACAGCTTGTGTGTCATATTACTCAAACAAGTATACCAAGTTTGTGTTTTTTATGGTTCATAAGTATTGTTTCAGAACTATCAAGATGTCTTTGATAGTTGAGAGATTTACACAAAGTCTTGTTAGAGATAATAACAAGTTTCTAGAGAGGTAAACAATGTCTTTATTTTATATGATTATAATCATATCATATCTTTCCGAAATGGCACTCATGCGACTGCTGTGTTGGATGCTGTCGCTAGATCAGCCGGGAGCAGAGTACCTTCAGAAGGCGACAACTCAGTAGATGAAATTATATATATATATATATATATATATATATATATATATATATACATCTCAGAATCCTCTGAAACATTAGTTTGAATCTTGCGGTAGGTTTCAGGGTTTCTGGTACATCCCCACTTCCGTATGTGTTCAATGTCAAATATCAAGATGTCATTCGTCTGAAATGAATGCCAAAGTAAAATATATCCCACACTGTGTGACACAACAACAGCTTTCTTGCCAACTTCCTACAATTGATATCACCCTTTACTGTGGGGCTAGGATGTCAGGGCATGGCCAGCTGGGCAGATCTATCATCATGTTCATGCATTCAGCAAGACTGAACATTCGATCGTTCATCTATTTATTAATGCGCTAACTTTGGGGGTAGCATGGCGGTATCACCTCCCAGGTGACGACATCCACTCGCCTCAATGTTCATTGGCCTCTTGCACCAGTGGCCTCTGATCTACCAGTTGGTGATGTATTTAAATTTAGGCGTTTGCTGTTCACCCAAAAAGGTTTTTTTCCAAGAGAATATCGGCTTAAGCAACGGGAAAACACCTTTATTATTTGGTAGCTTGCCATCTGTGAAATTAAATGGAAAAAACAAATCGTGGTTTGGGAAAGAGTTTAAGATCAAAAGGTATATACTGATGATAAATGCTGAGCTTGATTTGTTGCCCTATGGACAGGTGTAGACTAGTAATAATAATGATACTAATACCTCATTTAATTAGTACTAATTGGATCAATGTGCTTTACATCACATCAAATAATATAAAATCTACAAAAACAATATAAAACAATAAAAAGCTAAAACTGTTCATATAAGTTGTACTGTACAAAAAGATATACAAAAAATTTGAGAACTTGCATTTATTATATTTTCTACAACATCGTGTCGGAGAAACATAATGGTTAATAATGGTGACACAAATAAAGTTTGTCTTTTGTGCAAAACTTCACAGAAGAACTTTTTTCTTCAAGGTAGTGTTGAATTTTTACTTCAGTGGTATCAGAAAAGTTACAAGTATGATAATAGTTACAAGTTACAAGTATGATAATAGTCAGGCTGAATTTGTTAGGATTTATATAATATTGCAGGTTTGTGTTTATAATGATTCCTGTTTTGTTTGGTGAAATTGGCCATACCAATATGGTTAATTTAATTTAATTTTCTATTGGACACAAGGTATATATTTACAGTGTCATTATTATGATTACCATGACATAAGATTTGAGTGGGAAAAGTTTAGATCTTATGCCTGATAAACCTCCATTTACATCACTCACTGAGCGAGTGAAGCTTTTAAAATCATTCAGAGAGGACCCTGTGCCTCTATGGCCTCTCATCAATCACAGACCAGACCAAGAAGTTCTGGAAAATTAACTGTCGCCTTTGTCATAGAGTCACACAAAACAAAAATAAATTTTTCACAGAAAAAACGAAACAGCGAGAAATTTATCTGACATACCGGAACAGGCAGTTTGATAGCCAAAGCGGACAAGACGTATCACATGGGAATAATTGGATCTGGAAGCATAGGTTGATTGTTTCGATGGGCAGGATCAACGATTGCTTTAATTTCTGTTGGGAATCAGGGTGACAGCCAGCCTATAGCCACAGCCAAAAATTGATTGAATATCCTAGAGGTAATGTTGGTAGTTATTTAGGTTTTGCTGCAAATATTCAGACCATTCTCAGTATGAGGAACAGTTTAGAAATGTTTTGTTAATCTAATACAAGGTTAGAATGTGCTAGCAGTACGAAAAGATTGTCAAGGGAATTGCTTTTTTTCTACCATGAAAAGGTGATTCCACATCCACCTAAGTTGACAAGTGTATGTACATAAATACAAATGCAGTCAACATTGCCATACAAAACCTGGTAGCTAGTTATGATTTTAACTAACTTAAACATAATTTATTAATTAAAAGTACAGAACCATTTGAACATAGAACATTTAAATATTTAAAAACAACTGACTATTAGTACTCCCAACAAGATGTGAAGTTTACAAATAAAAACACATCATACCCAATAAACTGAGTATTTCAGCCATTCACCTTATCTGAGAATCATGCAGTTGTAGCATATCTTGGTAAGTTGATAATATCAACTTACCAAGATATGCAATTATTAATCATGTCAGCACTCCAACCTCTCCTGACATTCTTGTAATAACTGCTTAAATCTTCATGTCAGCAATATAAATAATAAAATATATTGTAAAAATAAGCCCTGTTGTAGATGGACATGCCATAACCTCTATAGTAGTTCACATGTCATTCACAAGGTGGTAGCACAGGTAGATTAGTGAGCACAAAGCCCTGTCAAATTCTACATCTTGGTGATAATAAGGCCCTGCTTTCGTTTAAAGGATGATTTCCCTTAAAACACATGTGTCCATTTTTTCCCACTTTCACAGGTAAATGTTTCTGCTTTCTAAAGGCCAAAAATGTGAGTTGCCATTTTATAGTTATATAAAATTTCTATAAAAAAGGCCTTTCATGTACACCCTGTATATGTGAACAAATAATTTAAGAACACTTATAATATATATATATATATATATAATTTTATATATATAATATTTATATATATATATACTGTTTTATTTGAGTGTCTTTGAACCAGATTGAATTGTGCTTGTTTTGTTAACATTAATAATAATAATAATAATTAACTTCTATGGCGCATATATCCTCAGGAACCTGAGCTCAGAGGCACAACAAAACAGAATCATTAAGCATAATCGTGAACAGGGACGTGCAAAAGTCAGTATCAGAACGAGGGACAACCAAACATTTATGGTGGAAATGCAATTTGGAATAGATATGTCTTGAGTTTTTTTTCGGAAAATAACAATAGTTTTAGATGTTTTCAAAGTGATAGGGAGTTCATTCCAGACCCTAGGCGCAGCAACAGAGAAAGCACGTTTACCCAAGTTAAGTTTTGTTTTAGCTACAATAAGTTGTGAAATTGATGATCTAAGCTGCCTAGGGATATTTGAAAGATGCAGGAGACTAGCCAAGTAGGGTGGTTGTTGTGTAGATAGAGCACGATTATGTAAGATTGGACAGCTTAAAATTAATTCGATAAGAAACTGGAAGCCAGTGTAACTGTTCATTAACAAAACAAGCACAAGGGGGCACTACTGTCTCCCCATTTTAACCACAGTTTCTGGATGGTGGTAGCTCAAGAGTTTTTACCTGAAATGTATCAATAAAGAACAAATATTTTATGTATTTGTATTGTGAAAAAGCAATATATCAGTTATTAAGTCAGCTACAGTAAAAATCAGTCCTGGATGTAGGTGACTAAATTTATATAATAAAACAACTGCATGTATTTAGATAATACCGTAGTGTAGTGTTTGATTGTTCTTTTAGTTAGACTACTTCATGCCCTGTGGTTCTTTTAGTTAGGCTACTTCATGCCCTATGGTTCTTTTAGTTAGGCTACTTCATGCCCTATGGTTCTTTTAGTTAGACTACTTCATGCCCTATGGTTCTTTTAGTTAGGCTACTTCATGCCCTATGGTTCTTTTAGTTAGGCTACTTCATGCCCTATGATTCTTTTAGTTAGGCTACTTCATGCCCTATGGTTCTCTTAGTTCGACTACTTCATGCCCTGTGGTTCTTTTAATTAGGCTACTTCATGCCCTACGGTTCTTTTAGTTAGGCTACTTTATGCCCTATGGTTCTTTTAGTTAGTTAGGCTACTTCATGCCCTATGGTTCTTTTAGTTAGGCTACTTCATGCCCTATGGTTCTTTTAGTTAGACTACTTCATGCCCTATGGTTCTTTTAGTTAGGCTACTTCATGCCCTATGGTTCTTTTAGTTAGGCTACTTCATGCCCTATGGTTCTTTTAGTTAGGCTACTTCATGCCCTATGGTTCTTTTAGTTAGGCTACTTCATGCCCTATGGTTCTTTTAGTTTATTATGTTTGAAGAAAATATTTATGTTGTTATCTTCATAACCATTCAGTGTTGCAGGTTTTAGTGTCAGAAATGTTGTGTGAGTAGTTTTTTTTCTGAATGGAGAAAATAGCCATTGTCTCTACCTGCTCATGGACAGACTTTATAGCCAAGTACAAATGAAAGTGTGCATTCTTGAAAGGGCTATTTGTAAACTTTGCAGCAGTTTCAGTAATTGATTTGGTGCTAAGTAGTAAGATAAACAGAACAAACTAATTATGTTTTTGTTAGGGAGCTTCCCCCTGGTTTTGTTGATTGACAACTAATTAAAAGTGAGTCACACTGAATTGTGGGAGACAATACAGGTGCATTAGAATAAACCTGGATGGCACTTGGGGAATGCGGCACACCCGTGTCATCTATCATGGAACATGGATATCGACTTACATTTGCTGTGAGACAATGCCACAGTGAGACAGTGTCTAGGAGGAATTTCTCTATCCATGTTCATGGTTAGACTCACTATGATAAAAATTTTAATTAATGACACATTAAACTGTTTGAAATATATATGTTACTGGTATCTTCATAAATATGTCCAATAATGTGTAAATATGATTAGCAACAGTAAGTTTACTGATATCTTCAGTACGTGTTCACCCTTTAGTACCCAGATATAAATTCTTACTAATTGCTAAGCTATGGGAATATAATCCAGACCTATTAAATCTTCCATGAATTGATTGATGTTCCAATTTCTTGGAATGTGATATTTGACATGATTTCATCTCAGGAAAATGTTGGTATTCATTCGGAATATTTTGGCAGTGTCAATCCATTGAAGAAGGCGAAGTGAATCGGCCAAAATATTCGGAACAAATACCAAAAGTTCCATGAGAAAAAAATCAACATTTCAAATACAATTAAATGTTATTTCAGTTATGACTTTACTACTTATATTATATTAGATTATATTATCATGATAAAATTTCTGTAATCATATTTCATTTGGACATTGTACAATGCACGCCACTTAAAGCTGCTTCCTCAAATTGTTCAGCCGAATCCGCTTCACTTATGTCCAGATGTATAGTGTGTGACTAGTTTAAGTAATGTGCGCAGTCTGTTTAATAAAAAAATTCTATTTTTGTTCAAATCGTTGAAAGAATTGACTTTAGTTGTTAGATTTTTTAAGGATCAAAATAGTGGATATCCAAAATGGTAAACACTGTGGATCAATGCTGATCATGGGCGTGACCTCCATCCTCTTGTCAGTCACATGACAAAGTTACAAAATTTTACCAAGGAAGAAATTCGTGATTTTTCAGCATTTCGATTTTCACTTCAGTTAATGCTTGAGCAAACATTAACTAATTTAATAGTTTGTCTGAAAGCTACATACAAAAGTTGTACAAACGAGCTGGCATGTTGCAGAGACTAGCAAAAAAATCTAATTGATTAAGCACCTTTAACAGTGGATTGTAGATAACAGAATCGGCTGTTTAGTAGAATCAAGTGTATTGGCTTTGATGGAAGCATCAGCTGCTTTTAGAAAACAATTGAAGTGATTCTATTAAGCAGAATCCATTGCAATTGCAGTTATAATGACTATTTGTGGATGCTTTTAAGATTTTGACGTCCAACACTGCCTGAAGCTTGTGATTGTTTCAGAAATGGGTTTGTGTGTTTCTACAATATTTCTGTACACACTTCCAACCTGCTCAGTGAGGAATTTGCAGGCAGCTGACATCCCAGCAGAGCCTTTAATCTTAATGTCATGCTTGGCCTAACAGACCCTCACAGCAATTAGCCAGTTCACTAATTGCATACATTAATTAGATGATGTCTGGAGATAGCTGGCCACTGGGGGTCATATCAGGGAGGGCATCTTTTTGATGTCTGCTGCATGGAAGTTGGATTGGAGCAATTCAGGGGCACATTGAACAGGGATAGATCATCCCGAACTGATAGATTTGATACTGACCAGACTTCTGTATATCAGTCAGTTATCTCATATGTATACATAAATACCTCACTTATGTGATAGTTCTCAGCTGGTATTTTGTGGGGATTGTATTGCATCTTAAATAGAATTTATATATGTAAGCTACATTTAAAAGGGTGCTTCATCTCCTTCATATGCCATGTCCACTTACGAATTTGTTCTCCTGTTTTATCTCTAATGGTAGTTAGAGGATTGCAGATTTTCAGAGCCTGTCAATAAAGTCTACTAGCCTTAATTTGCCATCAACTTCAAATGTAATTTTCTCAGTTTATTTTGTGTTGTTAATTTTCACTAATTGTCAGAAGACTGGTATAATATAATAATAATAATAAGTTAACTTTTTTGTAAAGATGCACATATTTTGTCATGATTTAACATAAGTTTTTTTTTATTCTTTTTTATTCGCTTAAACAGAAAAAAAAGTTAAATATTAATAACATGGTACAATTTGTTGAATTAAGTCAGTTAATTTCCACTTGAGGATAGCGATGATTAGTGCGTTCAGTTTATCTTGTGGCAATAAGTAACTTGTTTGCTGTCAAATACATTATGTAATTTTCCGTTATAGAATTAAAGCATTTTTGTTGCCTTGGAGGAGAGAGAGACTTAGGTTGGTTTGTGTGGCCAGAATTAGAGAATTAATGAAAGAGATAAGCTTCCCTAAACTGAAGATGAATAATTTCCAGCACAAAAAATAATGAAAAGCCACAATTTCATGCACCTGATTTAACCAGAATTTGCATTGCCTATGTTCCAACAAATCCCAGTTGAAATATGATATACATTAAACAGGATTATCCAATAAAACGTGAACGGCTTCAGTTACATTCCTCTCACAAAAAATGTATGTGGGTTGAGTAAAAAACCAGCTAATTAATCCTGAGAAACAAGAACAAGAAACAAGAACGGGTTTTCTTAGAGTCCTCAAGAAAGATCACCCGTTAAACTGCAGTTCTTTGACAACTTATGCTTAAGAGATGATATGTTTTAAAGTGATTTTCCTGAAGACCCGCCATGCCTTGCTGACATACAGATGGTCTAGCATGTCTACCGGAATTGAAACAAGCAACTGTTGCACATTCGATCTGCGGACCACCATGTCCCTTTGTGAAACTTACCCCAAAGTCGGAAACGGAAAAACATGAAAAGTAATGAAAAAATAGCGTGTGTAATATTATATTCCACCGTGGTGGTTCTGCGTTGTACCACTGCTGGGAGAAATGAAGTTCCAAGTAATTGGGTCTTGTGGAAAAGACATAGGTTGTAGAATCATATCATGATGATTTTAAGTGGAAACTTACTACAATTTGTGGTATATTTGATCATATTTCACAAGTTTTATACTAACCAAAACATTTGTTAAAAAAATTAATTTTTATTTGATTAATATGAACAGTTTATCTTTGTTTCACTTGATAGCTACTGTAAACCATCTAACCATGTTTGTACACTTTGTTGTTTCTTTGTTTTGCTATGTTTTGATTTAAGTTTGATTGTTTTCACTGTTTTGTTTATAAGTTTGTTTTACATTCTTTCTTGCAGTTGTCATCACCCAGTACTGTGACAAGTGACATCTCTGATGGAGACATAGGGGTGAACCAGATATAGGGGCCTCCCCTTCCTATAGGACCCCCTGTTGATCCTAATTATAAGTCAACATGTTATCACCCTGATTGCATGAAACCAGATTGTGCAAAGTGACATTACTGACATTAATTAATGGTTCAACTAATTAATGTATAATTAATTACAATAAACATGGGAATGGTATCCCATGTGCAATACTGTCTTTTCCAGTTATGTGAATGTCTGCCACAAGGCATAGGGAAGATTCAAGGGTTGGGTAACCCCTGTGTGGGTACAGTGATTTAGCCCCATGACAGGTACATTACTACACTCTTTTATGCAGAAATTAAAGTTGGTATTCTGAACATACAAACATTGAAGTATTTCTGGAATAATTAAAAACAACAGACCTGTGAGTGTGGAATACACTTTAAGAACAACAGATGGTTAACAAGTTGTCATGTTTTATTATTAAGGAACAAATGTAGATGATCTAACTTAAAAACAGTTGAGCATACAGCATATCTTCAACTTTTCAAATCACAAATGTATGCAATATCTGTTGATTATTAACACAGTATTCCATATATCTGACATATTAAACACGTACATCAAAGTACAACTTGTGTGTATCAGTGAAACACGGTTTATTTCAAGAAAAACTAGAATTTTATTGTCCTTGATGGCATAAGTTGGTTTATGGCCAAGTAATTTATATGTAAACATTTTCTGGGATATCAGTGTTGGGTTGTTATGGACAATAACCAATGGAAATACTAGGGTAAACTAAATAATTTAATAGACAATGGACCCCTGATATGCAGAATATAAAAGACCCGTTAATAGATTTCGATGCTGAACTCTATTTGTGTGTAGAATCATTAAGCTGAGATTTTCTTCAGTAGGTCTATGCAGGGGAACCTCTCCAAGGAATATACAAATAGCTACTGAGAGATCATTTTTATAAATGATCCATGGTGTTGAATGTGTTATTGATCTTGCATTTTCCTGTGTGATTGATTCACCCAACACGTAACGTCAAAGATCCACAAGAAAGTGTCAGTGTACCAAATATTTTAAAAGCCGTAGACATGTTGCATGATAATTGTTGCACAAAATATATATAATTGACCAATGAAAAACTACAGTTGGTCATGCAGTTGGTCATGCAAACATATTTGACAAAATAATCTGTATGATTTGTTTGTTTTGGGGATTTAATGTTTATTACAAATATTAGTGAATTGAAACAGATATAGATAATAGTTTAATCATTCAACAGTGACAGCAAAGAGAAATACCCGTATGTATGAAATGAACAGAAAAGCTAGCAAAACGGCCATGAACTGATAGTCAAGAGGTTTGTGAAATGAAAGCAGTACTGTAATTGTATTAGCTATGCTTATAATAACATGTATAAAAAACATTTTAAATAAAAATAAAATGTTATCCCCAACCAATAACTTCCCCAGAAGCCCACAAATTTTGTGTTTAGCTTAGTATAATGTTGATTTCCTGTTGAAGACTACATGCATCTGGCATCTTCTGCCATTCTTTTTTAAAAACAAATGTTTTAGGGAGTTGTTCTCAATGTCTGCATCTGTTGTATTTGTCTGTAAACCAGGTCTCGGATATCTGTCACTGCATTGACAATTCCACACTTCTGGGGTAGAAGAATTGCCCAGGTGTAGAATCTGGGACTTCTAGGAATGAAGTGGATGATTGATGTTAGACAGGTTTGTTTGGCACATATTCTGTGGGGGTGGAGGAGGGTGGGCTGGACATTATATGTAGGTGGAAAATCTTACATTGCCTATGGACATTTCAGTGATGTTATTTGTAAATGTATTTGGCTGTTGTAGTTGTAATTAAGTGTCATTACTGTGTTAGCCCAATGATCACCTACATCATTATGAGCGTGTTCCAGTCATCATACCAATCACTGTAGTTTCCACTAATAATCTCTCGATCTGGATAAATACTCAGCAAAGTCCTATTAGGATATTGCGTTGATGGTTTAGTGTTCTTCTCTAGAGTTAGTGAGTCCATGACAGGTTTTTATCATTTCTCTGCGTCAGATCTTTTGCTTCCCCTGGCATAGACACCGTATTATAGAAGGGCCCAGCAGCTTTTAGTGTCTCTTCCGAAAGGCACAGAAAAAGTGGGGTAAACACAAAAGCCCAAGCTTCAAAACAGCAGAGGTGGAAGTGAACCGCCATCCTCTTGATCGACAGGCAGGTGCCCGATCCATTAGACATGTGGGTGCCCTAACCATTAGACAGGCAGATGCCCTAACCATTGGACAGGCGGGTGCCCTAACCATTAGACAGGTGGATGCCCTAACCATTAGACAGGCAGGTGCCTGATCCATTAGACAGGCGGGTGCCCTAACCATTAGACAGGCAGATGCCCTAACCATTAGACAGGCGGGTGCCCTAACCATTAGACAGGTGGGTGCCCTAACCATTAGACAGACAGGTGCCCGATCCATTAGACAGGTGGGTGCCCTAACCATTAGACAGGCAGATGCCCTAACCATTAGACAGGTGGGTGCCCTAACCATTAGACAGGTGGGTGCCCTAACCATTAGACAGGTGGGTGCCCTAACCATTAGACAGGTGGGTGCCCTAACCATTAGACAGGCGGGTGCCCTAACCATTAGACCACCGCTCCCCACAGTATCTTTCATATATAATAATAATTTTTTTTTTTTTTAACTGCAGAGGTTGAAACATTACAGCTTTCATTATTTCTGTCTCATTAGCTCAGCAAGGTAATTGGCACAGGAACTGTTTTTAAAAGAATTATTCCAGCCTTGATGTTTCTTATAAAGATGTCTCGTTATTATTTTGCTGCTTGTTGAAAACTGTTGGACACATTAGCTTTTATCACCAGAACAGGGAGGCACAATGAAATACAATAATTGTAAATAAAAAAATCTATTACAAACAACACAAATTATCATTACATTCTTTGTCTGCTCAGATGCAGTTTAAAAGCAAACATGCTCATAAAAGTAAATTAACTGCAAACAGTTGCACTTAGGATTGATTAATAATGACATTTGTTGTCAAGTTATGTATTTTATCAATGATAGATGTAAAACTATTCCAGTGGCCCCTGGCAGACAAAAATACAACTGGTGGTAAAAGAGTTGTTGATAGATTGACAAACTGCAGTAGTTCATTGAAAAAGTGTTCATCTGGAGCCAGAGTTGATTGAGGCCCCTAAGCCCCCAGAAATCAGGCTGGCAACATCCCTCACTTGAGACAAACAACTAGGGGCCACCAACTTGAAGGTCTAAATGTCCTGGTTTCTCTGCATTGCAAATGAGATGACAGTTGATATCAAGAAAGCAGGATAGCAGCTTTATTTCCTGGGAATAATTGGCATTTGCCGGCGGCTGTTCTGTACTAAGGAGGATAAATGAGATGTATTGTCTGTGACAATGTTCGATCATTATGGCCATACATCAACCCATCCATTCATACATCAGTCCATCGATCTATTTATCTGCATGTGCGCACGTGCGCACGCATGTACACATGCACGCACACACACACACACATGCATGTCTTCCCAACCATTTAATATATATAAATCCCTTTGTTCATCGACCTGTCAGTTCAATCAATCCATCTGGCAATTGTTTCATTAATCAGAGTCTAATCTTGTCATAATCCACTATTTAATTAATTCATTCAGCCCGTTAGTATATTCATTTGTCCATTAAAATTTGTGTACATATGATGGTTTTTTTTATTTGCTTTTATTTTTGCATTATATTCATATATCTGCTTGTTCATTGATTTGTTAATTCCAATAATGGAATAATTTTCCTTTTTCGTTATAAAAAATGGAAACAAAAAAGGCACACAATGTTAATTTTCAAATTTGCCTATAAAAACCGAAAACCGAATACAAACTGTCATACACGTTTTTTGTAATATGAGCATACCTACATACATATGTGTATGCGTGTGCACATGTATGCATGCATCATGTATGTATGTATGTATGCGTGTATGCATTCATGCATATATGTTAGTAACATTAATCAATGTATTATGTATGTGTGTGCGTGCATGCATGTGTGCATGTGTATATATGTATCTTATGTGCATGTGTGTGTGGCCGCTTAGCACATACACAAATGTGCACACATTGTATGCATGCATGTGTGCATGCATGCATATTTATGTTATGTTATACATTTATGTTATGTTATACATTTATGTTAAGTTTTGCTTAGCACATCAACGAAACAGATGCCAGAAAAAAAAACGAGTGGCGCTACAGTAACTTTTAATTTTTCGTTTTGATGCAATGAAAACGAAAAAATGGTTTGTTGTATCTTTATGTTGTTTTTTTAACTTATATTACAAAAATTGTGTATAACAATTAATATTCGTTTTTAGTTTTTCTTTTTTTTCTACATCAAGTTTGAAAATGGGAAAAAAAAATTTCTGCCTTTTTCGTTTTTACGTTACAGATTTGATAACGAAAAAGGAAAAAATCTGTGCATCACAATGTCATGAGAAAATATTGTTTTGTTTGACAGACAGTTCCCCTGGGTTTCAGACCCTATTACATTAGATTAGAATCCCTACATTCTTCTTCCGGCCTGTAGCTGTTAAGACAACTGACAGTTCAAAGAACATGTGACACCATGACAGATGGTTTCAAACCAGCGTCAACACTCAGTCACAGAATCACACAGATCCACAGATCAAAATGAGTTCAGACTATTATGCTATCTAGTGACAACTTGCATGTGCTTATACCTTTGTTAAGGCTTAGGTGACTTGTGTGGAGGTGTGCGAGCGTGCGTGCCTGCAATTGTGCATGCATACAAATTTACAAATGGATGAATATTAGTCAAACAGTCTGAAAGAATAAATAACTAATTATTATCATCAGCTGCAGTGAGGTCGGTAGGAAGGAGGTTGCTGGCTCTAAATAAAATATTTTTTTAAGGTAAAATAAGTGTAGGAGAAGTTGGTTCAGCCAGTTCAGTGAAATGACAAATAGGCATTTTGTTTTAATTTTGGGGAAACATTAGAGGGAGGGGGGGAGAATAACACAAAAAGAAGCAGAGTAGGAGGGAAAGGGAGGGAAAGAAACAAATTACACATGCACTCGTGCTCATGCACGCATGCACACATGCACTCATGCATGTACTGCATAATATATCCATGCACAATAAATAGATAAACATACAAGTGGAAAAATCACAAGTAATAGTAGTAGTAGTAATGTCACAGGTTACTGTGAATATAAATTCAAGTACAAATTCACAGAAACACATGTCGAGATTTCATCATCTCTATTCATATATATAATTGTAAAGTTATGATATAAAATATCACTTGTGTGGTTGTTTATGTAATACATAATACAATACGCCATGTTGTCTCTAAAGGCAACACTTGTAATGAGTTGTCTGTGTCAATTTCCATAAGATCTAGTGTTAAGACAAACCAGTCACACTTCTTGATCACAGGCTAAGAATAACCACAAGATGGCGCAAACAAATCTAACAGAATTAACATATACTTGTTAGTTTTCTTTTTGACTTTATTTACCAGGCTATGAGATTTCCCTAGCTAACTGTGTTTTGTGGTGACATTTTTTGTGACTTTTCCCATAACTTGTTCCGTACAACAGTAAATACTGGGACAATTTTGTCCGAGGGTCGATTTTGTCCGTTCACATTACTGAGATGAGGAGGAATAATGGATAACTGGGTCTTATGCCTTCTGGGGGAGCGTCTTCTGCTAGTGTTGTTGTTTTCTAAGATTTGTTTCCTCACTATATGCCCCTGGCAAATTTAGTCAGCTAACCCACATGAATATTTCTCTTAATTCTTTGAATGGATTGATATTCTGGTTTCTTGGAATTTTATATTGCTTTTCTTCTAAAGAAAAAGAAGATATGTCGAAACATTGGACCAAAATATCCGGAGAGATAAAAGCAAGTTTATTGAGAAGTAAAACAATGTGATATTCTTGTTTCAATGTCATTTAATTTCAACCAGTATTTGGGCTCAAAATAATTATAGGTGTCTTTACAGTGTTTTTGTCTTGACTATTCTCCCCATACAACAAGTGTAATTTCATGTCAAGTTGGGGTCGGTCCCACAGAAAAGTGGGTGTCATTAGACATAATCTCATATGTTCCCATGTTTTGTGGAAGCCTTTGTGAATTTTTCAAACTGAGCCTTGAAATCTTTGAAAGTACTGCAGTTTACCTGCTAAAGTTCATGTCCTCGAAATCATGGGAATTTTATTGAATAACAAAACATTTCAAGAATGTAAGTACTTGCTCTATTAATGCTCAAACAAAAATGGCAGACAGATGATGCAAGACAATGATAAATAGTATTAATTTTTGTACATAATTTCACTCAACAATATACATTAATATCTATAATAATATCCTGCGCAAGATATCAAACTTATCATGCAAATTCTGATAATTGTTACAAAAAACCTTGCCTGGAATGGCATGGAGTTTGATTAAACGTAATCAAGTGTGATATGTAATAATAATGATGTATTCATTGAGCAGAGCAGACGGCATGAGCTAATGGCAGACAGATCAACGCTAATCAGACATATCTATGTTGAGGATGTAGTTTACTGTTAGGGATAGATCATTATTTCCACGATTATTTGCACCATATTAAAATAGTATAGCAATAGGGAAAAGGGCAGAATTGCTGACTATGACATGAGCTTAAAGGGCCCTCCGTAATTTGATATTTTCGCTAGTATCATTTCAGATTTACGTGCAACATGCTAGCTCGTTTGTGCAACTTTTGTATGTAGTCTGTGAAATCATCAGACAAACTATTAAATTACTTAATGTTTGGTCAAACATTAAGTAAAGTGAAAGTGGAAACTTTGAAAACTCATTTCACATTCAGTGAAATTTTGTAACTTTGTCATGTGATCAGCGAGACGATGGAAGTCACGCCCATGATCAACTTTGACCCGCACAGTGTTTAACATTTTGGATATCCACTATTTTGAGCCTTACCAGATCTAACAACTAAAGACAATTCTTTCGATGATCTGAGCAAAAATATGTTTATTAAATTGACAGCAGATGTTATATAAACTACAATGTACTATATATATGCATGTACTCCATGTTTGGACATCAACAAACCGGGTTTGTGTTAGGCTGAATCAGTTGAGGATGGAGTTTTACATTTCTAGTAGCAAATGCATGTGTCAGTGACAAAATGATCCCCGGGGGTGTGTGAAGAGAGAATGATCCCCGGTGGTATATGAAGAGAAAATGATCCCCAGTGGTGTTTGAAGACAGAATGATCCCCGGCGGTGTGTGAAGACAGAATGATCCCCGGCGGTGTGTGAAGACAGAATGATCCCCGGAAGTGTGTGAAGACAGAATGATCCCCAGGGGTGTGTGAAGACAGAATCTGGTTTGTTTGGATGAGAAATGACAGGCACATCTTCCATGTTGATTTTCTGGAGAAAAAATTATGATTTGACATGTATTTTTTCGTCAGGAATTGTAGTTATACGGACTGTTATATATATATATATATATATATATATATATATATATATATATATATATATATATATATATAAAACAATCTGTGTAACTACAATTCCTGACGAAAAAATACATGTCAAATCATAATTTTTTTCCAGAAAATCAACATGGAAGATATATATATATATATATATATATATATATATCAAAGTTACATGGACTGTTTTGGAAAACATGTAATTGGCCCAGGATCGCAGCTACATGAACGTTTTGGAAAACATATTATTGGCCCAGGTTTCAATGTTATGTGGCCAAAAATAGAAGCATGATGCTATCATTTACATGTCGTTAAATTACAACTCTGGTAGCTGCAGCTGCTCATTTTCTTTGCAACCAAAAAGACCATATTTGTAGACACAACAGTTTTGTTTTGGGTTTGCTAAGGATGACTTATATTGAAAGAATCCTTGCCACTTGCAGAAAGTATGCCCATTCCCCTGCTGGCTGTCTCATGATATGGTATGGTAGACCTCCCACAAACAAGGGTTGTAGGTAGTATTTCAAGAAGTGTCGGAGTGTTGTTGATCATTGCTGGAGAATCAGAGCCGCAAAACATGTATTCTGATTCATTCTGTACATTGCAGAGAACCCCAATTCCCCATTTGCGACCATACACATATTTCTTCATATTTGTTCCATATTTGAAGTATTTCCAACATCACTGAAGTTTGTTCATTAAATTGCGTGTTAAATAGACTGCATTTTGGGGGGATATGATTATATTTCAATATGATTATGTTTCAATTACCAATGTACATAAAATAATGTAAATAAATAAACATAGTGTTGTTTTTAAACAAGAAGTTCTAAAAATCCCAGAGTGGTAAAAGAGTGAAAAGAACAACTGTCCACAAAACACAGTCTTGAAAATATCGAATGTCAAAAACTGCTAATAAAGTTGAATGTCAAGACTCAACCACTAGACATTGAGTTATCTACCCAGCATGGTGTTAATTAATATACTGGGAGGGTGCACCCCTTTGTGAGTGCTGCTACAACCTGCCAGATGCTGCTATCCATCATAACCTTGGCAGTCTGCAGATTAGCTCCTGGTGTTGGATGTAGATTAGGCCTGTTCATATAATGTCATCATTCACAGTTTTGAACTAGATAGGATTGTTTTCCATTTGAAGAGATGCTGATATATGTGGAGGGCCATTGTTGTGGGAGTATTCTTGTGAACAGGTGAGTTTTACACTTATGCAAGTATTGTTTTGCAGTTTGATTGTTTGTTGGATTTTAAGCCGAAAATGTTTTGTGACATCGATCTTTACTGGGATATGTTATATATATGTTATGAGGCTGGGTTGGTTCATCAAGTATATGCATGGCTTGTAGTTTTCATTAGTTGTAATGTTAAGAAAAGACTGTAATGAATGCAGTACAGGGAAGCATGTGTGCATGCACGCATGCATGTGTGTGTGTGTGTGCGTGTGTGTGCATGCACTCATTTGCGTGGGACCATGTACCATCAGGAGTCTGTTGCTTTAGGCAGCGATCTTGTTAAGACAGTACATAACACCTGTCTTACTCGGTGGCCTACAGACCTTGTTTCTGCTATTTCCGAAGGACATCGTCCATGATTACCAGAGTGTTATTGTGTTGCTATGACATTCACAGACATCTTAGCAATTTGTCATCATCACCATGTATCTAAGCTTACTAGGTTATTCACTTCCGTTTCCTACGAAACAGACAAATCCAGGTTAATTGTCACAATCCTAGCTCTGCGGCTCTGCCGGACAGTGATATATCCTCATTTCCGCCGGAAGAAGTCTATGTTGCTCTGACCTGGTGATAATGTGGAGACAAGGAACAATGATGAGATAGTCACTGGCAGGTTAGATGGAGTGGGCAGTCTTCAGGGCCTTTCCGTTCATGCATGCAGGCATGCAGACAGGCATGAATTCGATTGGGAGGATGTTATACATCCATACATGTGACAGAAACAATTAAAGGTCAATCTTCAATAAAAAATTTGCTTGACTCATTTTCAGACTCATTTCATGAGAAATTGGAGGGGAAAGGGACAAAAGTAGACCGGCTCTATCTACCACAACAGTGCTGTTTTCATAAGTTGGCCAATATATATTCTTTTGAAGAGTTTAACAAATGTATGCCTTGTTATTGAGTGCGTGCGTGCGTGCGTGTGTGCATGCGTGCAGGTGTACATTTATACTTGTATTTTATGCATATAATAAATAATTATAATATATATATATATGGACTTTTGTCTGAAATAAACACACTACAGATCTAAACATAAGCAAACCTGATTTTGATGGGTTAATTCAATTGAGGGGAGATTTAAAAAAAAGAATTATTTGTTGTAAATTTTCTATTAATAGTCCACGAACACGTTTACCAACACGGTTCTCAGTGTTGTGTTTCATTGTTGATGCAAAGTGTGTTTACACAAACGATTTCTGACTTTCTTGGATACGTTTATTTACACCTCTTCACTTCAGCTGTCAATTCAATTACATCAGCAGAGCTGTGAAATCTGTCCACACAAACCTCCTGCAATCTGCCTCTTAACCTTTGAAGATATAAACCCTGTTTAGACACACTCAATTAAACACAAATCCTTGCATCATTTGTTTGGTATTTATGTGCATTTGGTTGCCTGTCATTAGGGGATCCACTTCACCCAGCATTAGCCTGATAAGAAAATAATGAGTCCAAAGGCTTTGTTCTTCCAGATAAAGCATAATTAGACTGAAACAATAGCTAGTAGGCAAGGCCCACAGTGAAATGTGAACATTGTTGTTCTGGAGTCAGCTACAGTGAATAGGAACCTGGGCAGTTGTGGAGAGATAAGGGAATTGTGGGAATTATTTGGTAAACACTTCACTTTAAATTGACCAGTGATACAGGAGGAGCACTTGCTAGAAGTCTATAGTTTCAATTTGGTGAAAGACTGACGGCTACCAAATAACAAAATGACCAAGTGAAGTGGTAACTCTTTAGGTGGACATTTAAGTTGTCTCTGTGTTCAATGTCCGGTCTGCAGCTCATGTACGATAGTTAACCTTTTGGTGGAAAATAGTAATTAGTGTTATTTTTCACCTATACAACTCACCATGTGTATCACAAAATATTTCCACATTAATACTAGTACAGTTATAATAATACTTTTAAAAGAATACCCTCCCCCCACCACAAACAACCTAGAGTAATTGTTTTGTAGCTTTTATATGTTATTATTAATTTTTAAATCCCGTGGAAACAAAAAAATTTGTCATTTTATGAAACAATAAGATAGTTGACCATAAATGTGGTAACGAGAATTAATATTCGGTTTATATACTAAAAATAACCTTCTGGTTGCGCATTAAATTGGTAATTTTTTATTGGATTTTGACAATTGAAAAAATTTCTTTTGATGGCTTTGAGTGAAACTTCAATCACTAGTTTGTCAACTTATACATATCATGTGGGTGTGACAATAATATATGTGAAACAAATATGGTGGTGTTATTACTTTTTATGATGCATTTTCTATCAAATGTTTCTGTCAACAAAATGTTTAGTAAAATGAATTTGCATTGCATCTATGGATGTAAATATATATTTAAGAACTAAAAAGGTAAAATATAAATAAACCCAAGCACTATTTGCTTTTGTAACTTTTAACTTTAGTACGATATTCAACAGATTTGAAAAAATTGCAGGATAGATAAAAATGTGTATCATGGAGGTGAACGGTCACATGAATAACAGTTTAAGTAAATTGTAAATAAAAGATTACGGTTAGCTTATTGGAACTTGATTTGATGAATGATTTCTTCCAAGGCAGCGAGCTTTACCCTGTGTGTGATTTGATCCTCTTTGAGCTGTGCGCATGTCTCGATAGCCAGGTTTAGCACTTCTAATCTATTGCCCAATGATTTCACTCTTTTAGTCTGATCGTTTATCAACTTGGGAGCTGGTTTTATCGACCGGATGAAGAAATTGGGCTTTATTGTCTGACAACAGCCACTGTGGCTAGGATGCAGTGCACATCCTTTGTTTCTTTAAACTGCCACTGCAATTATATTTTTCGTCTGTCTCATTTTCACAGAAAATCAAGCCTACCTAATATCCACTATGACATGCTAGCACATTTGTGCAAATGTGAAATCATCGGACAAACTATTATGTTATGTTTGACTGGGTCCGTTTCAAAAATCAATGAAAAAAGGGCTATAATATATACTTCTGAGTAATAATTTTACTTATTTCACAGTCAGTTAACCTTTTTGTTCCGTGTCATTTCTACTGCTATTAGCAATCTGCTTCAAATGAGTACTGCTAGATGGCGACACGATAGTCATTTTGTGCAGACATATCACCTTGGTGTGTGCCCCCTGCGGCTGCTCCCTGGTGTGTGCCCCCCCCCCCCGTGGCCGTGCCCTGGGTGGCTCTTCAGGAGATCATCCTAGATATGTGAGAGTCGGTACCGGCCCTCATCTCGATTCATGCTGTCTTTGGTTTTTCGTATCCAGATTGCTTCTTTGATGCCTTTTGTTCTCCGGTCCAACTCCCTGTCTTCAAATTTGGCCCCTTCCAGTCTACTATGTGATTCTATTGTGTCATGAGATCTGTGATTGCTGATTTATGCATCTCTTTTTCCGATGTTTTTCTGTTGCTTCGGGGTCTGCTAGCCAATGCTTTCTCAGCATCTTCTTTGTGTTCTTTGTTGCGGGTTCCTAAGGTATGTTTAGTTTATCTGACGTATGTGGCATTACAGTTCTTGCTACCCCTTCGCACATCTTTTGTGGTTCGACTTTGTCTTTTGGTCTTACCAGTGACCTCTTGATGGTGTTGTGAGGCTTCACTGCTGTGTTCACCTTGTATTTCTTCATGATCCGTGATGTCGTTTCGGATAATCCTTGGACATGTGAAGAAGATTGCTGATAGCAGTTGAAACGTCATGGGGAAAAAAGGTAAAGTGACTGTGAAATAAGTAAAAAATATTACTCATTTGAACCATTCAGTCTGATGAACATCTTCACTCACATATATATATATATATTATATATATATATATATATATATATATATATATATATATATATATATATATATATATATATATATATATATATATATATAATATATATATATACCTTTACTGTAATATTTCAACAAAAGTGCAATTTTTGTATTAATTCTTAAAAAGAAATTATTCAACTAATCACACACTACAGATTTGAACATCAACAAACCTGATTGACGATGGCCTAAATCAGTTGTGGAGGAACCTGTAAATTATTGTGTTTCAATGACGATACATGAGATTAACGTCTGGGAACAGATTAAATTCTTGCTGTTATGTCATCAACTACTGTGAGGTGATATTTGATTTCTAATATCTGCCCAGCTCAGGTTATAAATACCCTTAATTGTTTACCCAACTTTGTGATTATCAAATTTTTCGATGGATGAGTGACACTAATTGCCAATTAACATGCTGTGAGCTGAATCATTCAGGAGCTATAAATGTTATGACATTCTATGCCAAGATATTGATTGAGTAACAACAGCTTTTATGTAGATAGTGTGGTGGTGTGGTTTAGGAACAACTTCCCCATTCCCTGGCTACATCCACAGAGTAATCCCTGTTTGTGTGGTGACTAGTGCCTTGTGGGCTCAGAACTAACAAACTTTGGGAGTGCGGGATTATTGGGATTAAGGTGAGGTCGCAAGGGAAAGTTTTCCCAGTCACACCTGTTCAAATGCAGATAGTGTATTGCGTATGCGATGGTAAAATGTTTTTTTAATAAATGCATTTTTTATTAACAACAATGTGTGTTTTTTTATATTATTTTTAGTTTAGCATTTATTAAAAACTATAGGAAATGAGGCAGTTCATTACAAAAATCTTCTCCACTACACAATCATATATGTGTGAGAAAAACTGAAAATTATGGCTAACTGCATCATTCCACAATTAATGTGTCATCAATCAAAGTGTCAAATACGATAGGGAGAAACGCATATTTCACATTTATAAATGTTGAGGACTTGGTCCCACATCTCAGACGGGATACCATTCTCCTCTTGATCTCTCTTACATTTCTCATATGTCTTATACATTACTGCCTATTTACCGATAGTTAGAATTATAAAACATTGATTTACAGTTCTAGAGACCAATATTATTGAGGTAAAGTCCAGCAGCCAGTGAGTCCACAGTGAGTCCACAGTGAGACACAGTGAGTCCACAGTGAGTCCACAGTGAGTCCACAGTGAGTCCACACCGCTGTGGCTGTTGTTTTTCAGTATTCATGATTGCTCAGTATATTTCATCTAGGGCTTTTGGCAAGAATAGCTTCCTTCAGCGTTGTCTTTTCACTCTTGATTTTTGACTGTGGTACATGGATATGGTAAAGGAAGATGAAAACTAGAGCACATAATAAGAAATGTACAAGATAAAACAAACTTTGCAGGACAATGAAGGCAATTATAGGAAGACTTTCAAGGAAAATAACCAAGTGGGATCAGTAAATGTGCTTTCATAACAAGCAAACATGAAGAGGAAAAACGTGAAGAAATGACGAGAAACGTGGAAGGTTGAATAGTTTTTAAATAATACAAAGACCTGTCACTTTGCAGAAAACTTGGAATAACATAAAAGTATATAATGTGTACCAAATAGAGAAGGAGTTAAGAGAATCCTGGGTTGCACTGGTGCCTCCAGTGGGCAGGAACACAAGCAGCTGGAGTTGTTCCAAGTGAGATGACATGCTGGGAGACCAGATACCTCATCAAAGACCAGTGCCAGTAGACAGGTGTGTAGGACACCAATCCAGGGTGTCTGTGTCCACAAGACAGACAGTACTGTTTATCTAGCAGGCCAGGGGAAGTGTGGAATGCACAGTCAGACTGGTTGAAACCTCCTCAAGAATGTGTTAGACTTCCACTGGCAGAGAACTACATATTGATGCATCGGCTTTGTGCAGTTTGCTCTCAGTGGAGTACGCATCTTTTGCATTATCCTGCACCAGGGACACCTATTTTGGCTAGGTTTTTTTCACTGTAACCCTGTCTGGCAACTATGCCCCTGTGGTAAATTAGCAAATGTAAATCTGTTTCTATTTCAGTGTTCCATCTCAATGTCTATTTTGTGTTTGATTTTTTTATGTCAGTATGTATGTGTCCGTGCAAGCATGCACGGTCTTTTGTGCAAAGGTGCGTGCATGCATGTGTATGCATGATATAAAACGTATCTACATAGGTGTGTCTCGTCTATCCACATATTTTGGTTCCCAATGGTTTTTGCTGGATTAACAGATCACTCGGATAAATGAAACACCCCTTTTTTGATCCATGCTCTAGCTATCGGTAATATATGTGTAATGTTTTATTATTAATCTTGATTGATCTCCAGTAACTGACAGGACGTTGAACAAAGAACAAATCATGTAGCGAAACTGCTAAATGTATGATTTGGAGCGTATGACGTTTGAAGTTTTGAGTGATCTAAAATAAACAGGTTCCGTGAATAATTTTACAGTCCAGTTGATTCTCCGAAACTGCGGAAACAGAATCATAAAAAATGGATTGATGGAGCATCGATATTGTTCCCACTTAAAAGAATGCGGACATTTCAGGAAAACAATTGATTATCGAAGAATGAATTAATGAGACATAACTGTACATGTTTTATATCACCTTTTAGTACTTCGTTCTTATGCACATAACTCTTCGTTTTTATAATACCTATTTGTTTCAGCAGATTTCTGATAGAAGACAGGCATCTATTGATAATGAGTTTTGTCCTAATCTACGATTTCACATGGAATTTTACACATGCACTATGAGTGCAATAATTATTTAACAGTATGATTATAAAAGGGTGACAAAGATGATCTTTTTATTTCAGGTCACATATAAAAGGTAGCATTGTGAACATTGAAAAAACAGAATTGACATTATTGAGTTTTCCAGTTTCAAAATGTTTTTATATTGATGCCATATCTGGAAGTATAGTTTATTTTGAAGTTTCAAGATTTATTATACTGATGCCATATCTGGAAGTAGTTTATTTTGAAAAAAGTTAGGTGTCTTTCACATTGAGTGAGTATTTTGATAGCTGGCTGTATGGTCCTGTGTGTTTTTGTATCTATGATTAATGATGATTTTTTTTAATGATGTGGTGGTAGATGAAGAGCTGCCACCTTGGGTTACACACCAGGACCGCCAGGGGAGAATGTGGGAGTGTGAAGATGCATTTATTTAATCGGTACATTAATTTTTCAACTTCCGGTTTGGCGGTAGATTTTGGCTAAAAATTGGTAGATCGTGAGATTCTGTTGAAATGACAGAAAAAGCGTAAATTCTACCGCCAAAGCAGGAGACTTGACACCTCTGTGTAAAGATGCATTATTATTGTAATGACGTGCTGCATGTATTAATATAACATATAGCAAGGAGTTGAAAAATGTATCTACTTTTTATCTGGAGCTTGTTGTTTTAACTAGCCACCTTGTTAAAGGTTCACTAAAGTCTGCAGCCTGCTAGTATGTAGACTACAACCCACAACAAGGAATATGCCTAGTGTATCCTCCATCCTGTCAAGGCATAATGGTCATTGTGGTTGGAATCAATGACTGCCTAAGAAAGTCAACAAGTGGTCATTGCCTTAGTGAATCCATAACACCATTGGTCTGGGTTTGGACAGTTAAGCCCAGTGACAGGTTTGGTCAGCAGTCTGGATGGACCACACTGGAGTCATAGGATCCCCCATCAGAGGTGATTTATGCCTGTCTGTTCACTGGAGCACGTGGCAGAAAGCTGATACCTGACTGGCGATGAAGTGCCAATAATCGTGCACGAAGTGCCAGCAAGCTTCATTCTGCAAGCGTGTGCCAGTCAGGAATGAAGTTATAAGTGGTCTGTTTGGTCATCATCATTAGCTGGTCAGACACCTTGGCCAGGTGGGTGTGGACAGGTGTGGCTGCACAGGTGAGAATTTTATACATTTGTTGTGACTACTCCTAAGTGGTGGCATCTTAATTGTCTGTATTGGGTCTAGAAATATGTCGGTATATCACTTTATGGTTTATTCCAGTGCTACTTTGAAAGATACATTATATTTTTTGCTTTGTAGAATTTATATTCCAGTTTATGATTTTTTATACATTTCTGCTTCATTGTTTCGCAACAACTGTTTTCAGTTAGTACTTTTAGTTAGTCAACTGATGGATTATATATTTCCAAGCTCAGTTGTAGATAACTGTTTTATTATAACTATTACAGTAGTACCAATACCATAACTACCATTACAGTGTACTACTACAGTAGTACCAATTAATACCATAACCACCATTACAGTGTACTACTACAGTAGTACCAATACCATAACTACCATTACAGTGTACTACAGTAGTACCAATACCATAACTATCATTACAGTGTACTACAGTAGTACCAATACCATAACTACCATTACAGTGTACTACTACAGTAGTACCGATACCATAACTACTATTACAGTGTACTACTACTGTAGTACCAATACCATGACCACCATTAGTATACTACTACTGCAGTACCAATACCATAACCACCATTACAGTGTACTACTACTGTAGTACCAATACCATAACCACCATTACAGTGTACTACTACAGTAGTACCAATACCATAACTATTTTTAGTTAGTCAACTGATAGATTATATATTTCCAAGCTCAGTTGTAGATAACTGTTTTATTATAACTATTACAGTAGTACCAATACCATAACTACCATTACAGTGTACTACTACAGTAGTACCAATTAATACCATAACCACCATTACAGTGTACTACTACAGTAGTACCAATACCATGACCACCATTAGTGTACTACTACAGTAGTACCAATACCATAACTATCATTACAGTGTACTACTACAGTAGTACCAATACCATAACTACCATTACAGTGTACTACTACAGTAGTACCAATACCATAACTACCATTACAGTGTACTACTACTGTAGTACCAATACCATGACCACCATTACAGTGTACTACTACTGTAGTACCAATACCATGACCACCATTACAGTGTACTACTACTGTAGTACCAATACCATAACCACCATTACACTGTACTACTACTGTTGCTGCCGCTGCTGCTATTATTATTATAACAAGTACACAAATAGTACTATGAAGTGACATACAAGATTGCCATAAAAAGCAATAACTTGACATTGGATTATCTGGAGAGTCCAACATTTTTTTACCCTTGTCTAACTCCCTGTTATCGTAAGATATCTGTTAAATTGTTTAGGATTTTGTATTAAGATCTTAAACCAATTCTCCCCTTTCTCGACCCGCTGCTTTATCCGCAACACATTGTCTATACTGTTCAACCAGTGGCTTTGTGGTTGAGCACTAGACTGTTGATTGAGGCGACCGCTTCAAATCCACCTGCTGCCATTTCAAAGCTTTGCCGATTTCGTTCACCCCATCCATATTGCCTGTGTCTTTCAGAAGAGACCGTTGGTCCCTTCTATCTGGTGGCAATGCCAGGGGAAGTAAACGATCCCATGCAGACCTGTCATGGACTTACAGAGGTGGTGTCTTTAAACCACTTTAAACTCACCACCTCCCAGTTCAGCTGTTTAGGGAATATCAGATCCCATCAAGCGTCAGGCAAAACCTACTCCCAAATGGACACCTCTGGGCAATTTCCTTAGCAGTGAAATGGTGAAGTGTGCCCTATGGTGGTATTCCTTGGTGTCATTGCTAAACATGATGGCTGACATCTTTATTGCCTCTCTTCATTGCTATTTACATTAGCCCTAGCAATTGTGGCACAGAGCACGTTATTCCATTCATCACAGGAACCTCATTTAATGCTTAAATGCTAACCGTGTGTACGTGCTTTGTTTGTTATAAATAGGCTACTTGCATCCCCCCAAAACCCTACATTATATTGCTGGTGTTTTTATGCTACATAATGAAAGGCTACTGTTAAGTGTTTTTTTTTTACAATTGAAACCAATGCTTAAAACAAATCGGGCAATTCCATTGTGTGAAATTTTTTTTAATAGCACCGACCTGCTGTAACATTTTCATAAAATCGTAACATTTTTTTCTCTCATTATTCGTCCAAACCGACTGGATTCTGTCTTCGTACATGGGAGATCCTTCCGTTACTGTCACGTGTATAATTGTATATGCAGCCAACCAACAGCTGGACATTGAAACCTGTGTCCTAGTCCACAAATATGGCTTTTTCCCTGTTCGTATCTCGAACTATTTTTTAGGGTGCAAAAGTTCTAGAAGGGGGGTAGCATGTCAAAATTACTGGCACTTCATTTGTATGTCATAAATACATGAGTAAAATAACGATCTGACCTCAGTCGGTCACAAGTGGCAATGTTTCGATAAGGGAGTTTTTATGAACAACATTTGCCAAACATTAGTTATTAAATCAGCCACGATTGTTCCTCAGCTAAAAAAACGTTTCTCACCCTAGATGAAAATGACAGTAATCCTTGCAAAATACTGCACTGATTAGTGCAGGGCAGATAGGCCATAGTTTGGTTCTATTTTCTTTAAAGTAGATCGATCCCTGGTTCACAAATTCCTGATGCTCCACCGCTATCAGCCTAACATGTTTTCTCTGGAATTGAAAAAAGTAATAATTTATTTACTATCCTGCTGTGTGTAACATCATATCTCAAGGTGGGGTCAGCTAAGAAGTCTATATACAATAACATTATGCATTGTAGGGTGTAGGGTTACAAAACAGGCTTGAATACTTCTACAATGACTTGATGACTGGGAGGGCAACTCTCTGGAATGCGTCCACTGTAGGTGCCGTGACTGCTTCCTGTGTATTTTTACCAGGATTTTGTTTGCTACCTCAAAGGTGTTGCATGTCAGAAAAAATATGGAAACTTATGTTTGGGCAAACAGCCTTGCTCTGAGTTTGAGGGTAGAGAATGCCCCAGTAACTGGGGGGCATTGCTAGGCGGATAGGTATTCAAGACATTTGTGTTCCAGCACTGCATGGTGACTGTGTTGCAGTTTTCCTAGTAAGACTAATGCACTCCACTGTTATGATATATCGATGTTGTGACCCCCCCACACCCCACCCCCACACCCCACCCCCAGCTTGTCCCATCTACACAGTGGGAAAAAACTGCAATATGTATGTAACTGACAGGTCTTTTGGCAATTTGCCTTGTCAGCTGCTTGCAACAAGCCAGGATAGATGGTGCCTATTAGGTCAATGTTTGCAGCTAAGAGCAGTACTATTGAAATAATAAGTATTAGCACTTTTTACTTGAAAAAACAAGCTTCTGTCTTGATGAAGATGTATATTTCAGCAGCCTATTCTGGTACAGCACTATGTTCACAATGTATGTAAACATGAATCCATGTTTACAAAACATACAGACTGAAGTGAAAGAGTTGTTGGTTCACCACTGCTGTGTTGAAAGAGAAGTTGTAATGTAAACTGTTATCAAAGTAAAACACATAAAGTGTCTGTTAATTATCTTCCTGCCCTTGAGTAAATAAAAATAAGCAATACTTCAAACCAAGGTTTATTTAGGCATAGTAGTCAGAATGGATTGCACCCCAGAATCACTAGGGTAGCCAGAGTGGTGTTGGGCTAAAACATAATCCCACTTTTACCATGACAGAGTATCAGGTCTAACTGATGGATATTTGATGATATTTACTAAGATCACGGATGGAGATGTCAAAAAGTAGCAAACTTTTTATGAGAAAATTATTCTTTGATAAAAAAAGACATGCTCTTAAAAACAGACATCCCTGAGAAACATATATGGATTCAAGGAATTCTTACTGAATTCTTATTGAATTGTCACAAGGAAATGAGGTTTCCTGAGGGGTTTGTTAACATTGTAGTGTAGGTAGGTGTGGGGTTAGACCGGTATATAACAGGTGGGTTGGTACAATTTCCTCCTGGCCAAACCACAAGCTTACCGCTCGCTGACAATGTATTCAGTGACAGCAGCAGCCGTTGCAACCAAAGTACTTCAGGAAATACCAGGTAGATGACAGTGGTCAGGGATGAATATAAATTATACAGAACATTTGATTTGGGAATTCACTCTATTGTTAATCGGGCATCACCAAGATTAATTATAAGGCAGATTCTTCCAGTGTTTGTGGTGGGTGGGTTGTTGGTTTTAGGAGACGACATTCCAAACATGTCTGTAGAAAAGGTAAACTAATCCTGCTGACTGTGTTGTTTGGAATATAATTGTGTTGTCATGTTATCTAAAGTTCAATCTTTTGTACGTAAGACCCCCGACTTAAAATAAGAGACTATATTTAGGCCATGCGTCATTTTTGGAATCACTGTACTTGTTTGTACTTGTTCCGTAAAAATGTGTTGTCTACATAACAGTTCGTGCAGAAGTGCTTTCACATCATTGACCTGATCAATATTAAAATTTGTGGGACAGAGTCAATATTTTAAATGGTTTGATGCGGGTCTTAGAAACTGTTGCCCATTGTCAACACCTCATATTTGTTCATTGCGCTGCAAGTTCTTGGCTTTTGACCTACATGTACTGTGCACATCGTTTGTGTGTTACCAGTGCAGAGTGTGATAATATCGATCTGGCTACACTGTTTTGTCATGTATGGATAAATATGAAGTATTACTAGTTTCTGTCTTATATCTTCGAGGTTATCTGTGGTTTTATGTAAGCCTTAGGATTTTTGTAGACCTTTCAATTACTTGCGATAAATGTAAACATCTTGAAGTTGAAGGGTAAACCATCTCGATTTGACAGTTCATGGATTATCTTAATGATAACTCTTATTAATTGCTATTTTCTCTTTAATAACACATTATCTGAAATGCAGATAAAAGTAAAGTTGTGTTCAGCTGTACATGAGTTGCAAGACACTTGAAATATTATTCCCTAGATGGCAGCACAGTGCAGTCTCCCTTTGGACAGTTTGGATGGTTACAGTAGCCGATCCATATTATACGTCAATGACAAATGACTGGACTAGCTATTCATCTGGTTTGCCATTCATTTGATGTCTGCAAATCTTGGGACATTTTAATTAGCTCTTGTATGTAGGAAAAATAAAACGAATAAATTTGATCATAATGTCTGTTACATAAAAAAATAATAATATATATATTATCACTTATATTATAGAATATTCTCTATAATGTGTTATCCCTATGATTTGTCTAAACAAGAATTGTGCATTTGCATAGTTACTGTTGTATTTTCCACTCAGAATGCAGGAGTCAGACCACAGTTGAAAATTGCATTGGTGGCCATGTTAACGTTTTGTTAGATTATAAGAAAACGTGACCACTAAAAATTCTGAAACTTTTTCACAGCAACTGCCATCATCTCATTGACATGATGACCAAGTTTTATCAAAATCACATACCTCCAGCTCTTTTAAAACGCCCCAACGTGCGATGCCCATCAATTTTGACAAAAATAGCCTTGTATTCATGCGCCCACGTGGCCCATAGCAGAAAAATTCCCATAAATCCCTCCGCCTTTTAAACTCTCAAAAAAATGCACCATTTCACAGCCAATAGCTTCTACAAACAAACCTGTGAATATGCCTGCTCAATTGCACTTATGTCACATCATATGAATTCTTTAAATTCACATATCGCAATTTAATACGCCCTACATTCGTGTGAAACAATAAACAGGAAGGTCAACTGTTGTCCTACCCCTGCAGTCGTTTGTATTAGAAGCAATGGAGGCCAAGTGTAACAGTTTTATCCCAAGTGTAATGGAGACAGAGGCTCCTGTAACTAATTCCAAGAATGGCTATTTGTTGCTAATTCACATGATTGCTTGTTTGTCTGCCCTTTATAGCTAATGTTTTCATCCCATGAAAATTGAGCCATTTAAATGTACCATTACGGCTAAGGTTTCAGTGCTGGATGGTAAAAAAATATCTGGACCAAGAAAACATTTGTCTTGGGAGACTGGAACTGAATGAAGTATCAGTTCACTAACAACACTCATCGGTTTACATTTATAATAACGTATAATATTATGTTCATTTCATCATTATAATAATTAATTTTATATAATTATTACATTAATGTTCTCACTGATAAGTTAATTAATTATACATAGTGTGTTTTAGTTAAATATGATTGAGTATAATTCAAAGTGGTTAACAAGATTAAGTATAATTGAACATGATTAAATATTAATATAATATTATTATTTACTAATAGTACATAATAAATTATTATCTGGGTACATAATTGTGTACATAATGTTTGTTGTATAATAGTTTTTTGAGCCACACATGAACAAAC
This sequence comes from Lamellibrachia columna, assembly GCA_963662155.1. Classification (NCBI taxonomy): domain Eukaryota; kingdom Metazoa; phylum Annelida; class Polychaeta; order Sabellida; family Siboglinidae; genus Lamellibrachia; species Lamellibrachia columna. The sequence continues at coordinate 37,623,357 of OY759274.1, forward strand.
TGGGTTTAATTAAATGGTTAACTGAACTGCTACATAGTAAATTAAGTATTATATCCAAAGATAACCCTAATTCTTATATTAAATCATGCTGACCATTATGTCATAAAATTACACCTACTTCCCTAAACAAATCCTTCTGCAATGACCCTACAAAGCTGCCCAGTGCAGCCAGAAACACCATAAATGCCTAGTACAATGCAGGACAATACCTATTACACCCCCCACCCCCCACCCTGGTACATCCCCTTCCTGCTTCATGACATGCCTGCTGTTTACATACAACACACTCACACTGCTGCAGCAAACCTCTGCAGCGGCCATCCATGGAGGTGATGTAACCAAATTGAAATCTTCAGACTGACTCCCCTTATCCCACCACCTGGGGCATTATCCCTGGCACTGATGACTCATTAATATGAAACTCCCATGGTCCAGGGGTGTTACCCTTGCAGGTGGTCCTATGCAGTCTGGACTGTGGTGTGGTCATTTTTGGACAGTTGGTAGACATTGGCATGACCATTGGACTGATAAATGGGTCCACTCAAGTATGTTTGTGTTTTAGAACAGTGATGTCAATAAGGAATGTATTGATAGAGTTGTGTCAAAAGTTGATTTTTAGTGTCAGTGTTTGGTAAGGTAATCTTTCGGGTATCGCAGTATCAACCACAGTACATAGTATGTAATGGAATTTATGGTCAACATTCCCATTTTTATTGTATACATTTGAATCTATGGTAATCATTTTAATGTCTTGCTTGGACTTATAATGCAAACCCATATCATTTCACTGAGATCCATATGAGGTAACAAAATAAATAGTTTCATCACTAAAAGGTATTTCACAAAACACTGCTCTCTTTCAATGTCTTTTCTCCTCTCTTTTCTCCTCTCTCTACCTCTCTGTCCCTCTCCAAATGCTCCCCACTCCCGCATCTTCTTCACTAGACATCATTGGTCGAGTCAAGTTTTGCTAGCCACGTTTACAGGCGAAAGTATGCTCATAATTTAAGGTTTTGTTATTGATCATAATATTATGAGGAAATTATTGAACTTTCTTTAAAAAACAATTCTAAAAATGTATGTTGTTAGCAGTAAAATTGGTTGATGAGTTCATTATCTTGGTAAACAAATAGCTTCTTCCTTCTGCTGCCAATCTCCATCAAACAATCTCCATCAAACAATCTCCACCAAACAATTCATGCTTAAGGTGCATTAATTGGACATTCTTTTCCTGTGTGGTCTTTTATCAAAATCTACCCAGGAAATTGCAGGCTGTAGATAAAAGCAATTTGTCCAATCTGTCTCCAGGCAGTCTTGTTGCCCCTAATGAAAAATACTGCCTGATTTTCTGCAGTTGTACAGGGGGTAATTATGCTTACTTAATAGTGGGAATGAGTGATGCAGGAGTTGGAGACAAAGTGGCCAGGGGTAAATGGGAACACAATTACCCCATATGGATCTGATAAGGGCGTTAATGAATCACCCTTTGAGATAGGTTGTTATCAGGTGGAGGGTGGGTAAAGTGCTCCATTTGGTTGAGGTGACAGACCTTGCTGGTGTTCTGTGCTGCAGAAATACGTTTGTGCAGATTGTGGTGAGCATTAATGAAATTAAATAGTGCTGAAGTGGTTTTGCAAAGACTGGTGTTTATTTGGTGATTGTCCATGTTTATTTGGTAAGCAACCACTTATCTGGGCAAACAAGAGCTATGGATATCTGCCTTTAGATCTGACTTTTTACTTCCAGTATATTAAATTTTTATATTTTCACAAAATTAATCACCATTTTTGTGTGTGTTTCCTGCAACACATGTAGTCAGAACATCAGCTTATATACTATAGGTGATATAAAATATTCTGCTTAAATTGGAGATGCACTGGTTAAATAAAAGCACATACTTTTTTAAATCTCATTGAAAGAATTTACTTTAATCGTTAGATCAGGCAACTTGCAAAAGTGTGGATAGCCTTATTCTATAGTATATAGAACCGGACAATTTTTTTGCTGACTTTTACTGGATCTGGATAATTCAATTGTTTGTACAATGATTTCATCAAAACTAGAGCTAATTAAATTGTACAAATGAGCTAGCACATCATAAGTTAGATTTTTTATGAAATGATTGAGAAATGAGAAAAGTTAAAAAATCAAAATGAGGAAAACCCTTTAACTTAGATGTATGCAAGCATGTGTACAGGCATGTCAAACTCATCAATGCAGATTGATTGACAGTCACTAGACAGGTGTAGCAAAAATACACCCCTATTTGGTTACTTTGCAGTTACAGCCCTTTGTTCTGTAAAACACCCATACCTGCTGTGTCTGACAGGTGTCAGCCTAAACATTATCCCCAGCGAAGTTTTGCACCTGAAGAGCCTGTCGATTAATATAATCTTCACTTCATAAGAATTACATAGTTAAGCTGTCACTGCACATGCTTTGGGTAAGCCTCTTTAGTGTTGCTTCTAACAGCAGTTGGAGAGGGGTTTGGAAAAAGTTTAGAACAGCTTAAGGAGGAGGCATAAAGCCAATACTAAATACGAAACACCTGTTCTTATTGTCACTTTAAAGTCATTTGCATCCATACCTTAAAACAAAAAGCTTCTGTTGCCATGGTTTCAATGTTTTAATGTTCAAATTGCACGATATACTTGATGCGGAATAAACCAAAAAAAGTTAATGAAAACTTGAGCCATTTTTTTTTTATTATATATATATAATAAAGATAATATATATAATAAAGATAATATATATATCTTATCTTTTTTTAAAGGTGCTAATCTATATAGCAAAATAGATTTGTACCAAAAAATAATTCTAGTAAAACAATTATAATTTGTGTGATACCTGAATATTGTTTTATTTTAATAAATTTTGGTTTGTTTACTTATTGTAAGTACAAATTCAGATATTGTCATGCTTTGACATGTTGGATTTGCTGTTTTGTTTTTGTTTACTTATGAATGTAATATGTTTAACATTGATTAACAATTACCTGTGTGTTAGTTTTTTAGTTGAGCAATGTCCATATTTAATGACATGTTATATTGATGATGCAAGACTTATTTCATACATAATGCACATCAAGTAGGGTCTATAACTTTATAGCATTTCCTGTGGAACAACACATTCATGTGGTGTTCTACTAAAATGTGTATTTATTAACCTTTTAAGCAACTAAACAAATACAATACACTGTAACAAATTGAGATTGAACACATATGTAAAAGAAGGTAAAATGACTGATAATTTTGACATTATTTTATGCTTCGTCGTTGACTGATCCATCCACAATGTCTATCAACAACGACACCAAACTGTCACAAAGGCAACAGTTGGCAGTGACAGACAATGACAGTTACTTGTCCATCATCCATTCTCTGCAGGAGTGATATGTTCCCTGTTGTCACACTTCCAGGCAGGCAGGTAGATAAGTGTCAGTCCACAGACAGTTGTCTTGTCTACATTGTTGAAAGATCTCGATGTATGAAAAAGTATAGTTTTACTGTATCTCTGTGATAGAAGTTGATGTCATAAATATTTGTCATGGTGACACACAAATGCAGTGTTTTGCAAAACCTTGTAGTAGGAACATGATGTATAAGGATATTTTCTTCTAATCTTCCAGTTGGCAATATACTGTCAGTTTACATACCACACTGGTCTATCCAGTGACACTGGCCTATCTAGTGACACTGGTCTGTCCAGTGATACTGGTCTATCCAGTGACACTGGTCTTGGTCTATCCAGTGACACTGATCTAACCAGTGACACTGTTTTGGGTGACAGTGATCTATCCAGTGACACTGGTCTTGATTGACATTGGACTCCAGTGATACTGGTCTCTCGAGTGGCCACTGGTCTCTCAAATGACCACTGGTCTCCAGTGGCACGGGACTCTCCAGTGACACTGGTTTCTTCATTGTCACATGTCTCTTAAATGACACTAGTATTTCCAATGACACCGGTTTCTCTAGTGACACTGGTCTCCCCTCTGGTGACACTGGTTGTTCTCTAGTGATACTGATCTCCAGTGACACGGATCTCTCGGTAACACTGGTCTCTGTGGCACTGTTCTCACAAGTGACAGGTCTCACAAGTGACACTAGTCTATCCAATGACACTGGTTTCTCCAGTGACACTGATCTCTCTGTGACACTGGTCTCTCTAGTGACACTAGTCTCTTCAGTGACACTGGTTTCTCCAGTACTTCATTAGGGATCCTACAGGCATTTACCAGTGGCATTTACACAGTTAAGACCGCAAGTAACTAAGAGAGGTGCACGTGCATGCAGTTTTCAGCTGCAGCACCGGGGTTATGGTGCATTACTGACAGTTGCAGCACCAGGGTTATGGTGGGCTACTGACAGTTGCAACACCAGGGTTATGGTGGGTTACTGACAGTTGCAACACCAGGGTTATGGTGGGCTACTGACAGTTGCAACACCAGGGTTATAGTGGGCTACTGACAGTTGCAAAACCAGGGCTATGGTGGGTTACTGACAGTTGCAGCACCAGTGTTATGGCGGGTTACTGACAGTTGCAACACCAGGGTTATGGCGGGTTACTGACAGTTACAACACCAGGGTTATGGCGGGTTACTGACAGTTACAACACCAGGGTTATGGCGGGTTACTGACAGTTACAACACCAGGGTTATGGCAGGTTACTGACAGTTGCAACACCAGGGTTATGGCGGGTTACTGACAGTTACAACACCAGGGTTATGGCAGGTTACTGACAGTTGCAACACCAGGGTTATGGCGGGTTACTGACAGTCGAGTTGTCAGTGCGCGCGGCAGTCGTCGTAAGAAGTTGTGTAGTGTCTGACCCCAGGAAACAGCCATTATTACAACTAGACTGTCGCAGACTGTTGCATTTTAACGAGTTGTGCAGTGTGTGGAGGTTTTAACAGTGATGGAAGTTAGGTGTCAGGCATTTACAGAGACTGTCACTGTCAGTTGCAATCAGACAGAGGATGTGTTAAACTCTACCAAGTTCCAAAGTCTTGAAAGAGACAGAGCTGTTGATTTCCCATCTGCAGCTCTAGATAAACAGAATACTGCAATACTCTACTGATAGGTCTAAAACTGCAGGTCTATAATGAATAATAAAAAAAAATGCAATAAGATATATTGATATTCGTCATCGATACGGTAAAAAAATTTCCAAAAAAAAATAGCAGGTGTGTAATGGTGTTCATGTGTGTTACATTCTTCCCATAAGGAGTTCTGGTAGGCCAGTTCTATCCTTTGTTCAGGTATGATATTGTACCTTAGATTAAAACGTGAGCTTAGTAGCTTCCCCCAGACGGTACTGCAGATGATGTGAAATTATGAAAAGATTGAATTAGCAAGTTTATCATAACTTTGTAAAACATTTAAAACTGTTGGCTTTGTGTGTCAGTCAAACAGTTAAAAGCTGTCATGTGATTCATCATCATATAGTATTTCAGTTATAGTTCCCAATCCCCCTCAGCTCTCACATGTGACTAGGGAGATTCAAGGCATGCATTGAAGAAACATTCCAGACATATGAAACATTTTAGCGCATCCAAATTAAAACACAATTTATTTATTAAGTCCTTTTTCTTCAGTCTGGTTCATCAGAATGCAATGTAAAATATGACATTAACAAAACTAAACCGTAAGTTGTACAGAAAGAAGACTCTTGATTAGTTTAAAATGTTACAAAGGGCATGTTTTGTGGGGTAGAGATAAAGACATGTTCATATGAACATATCTAGAGTCTTCTTTCTGTACAACTTAAGGTTTATTTTTTTTAAATGTCAGATTTTACATTGCATTCTGATGAACCAGACTGAAGAAAAAGGACTTAATAAATAAAATAATAATATACCAGGTAATGTTTGCATAGCACCGTACATCTTGTGTTTTAATTTGGATGCGCTAAAATGTTTCATTTGTCTGGAATGTTTCCTCAATGCGTGCCTTGAATCTCCCTAGTCACATGTGAGAACTATAACTGAAATACTATATGATGATGAATCACATGACAGCTTTTAACTGTTTGACTGTTTTACCAAGTTATGATAAACTTGCTAATTCAATCTTTTCATAATTTCACATCATCTGCAGTACCGTCTGGGGGAAGCTACTAAGACATGTTCATATATATATATATATATATATATATATATATATATATATATATATATATATATATTATATATATATATATATGTATATATGTATATATATATGTATATATATATATATATATATATATATATATATATATATATATATATATATATATATATATATATATATATATATATATGAACATGTCTTAGTAGCTCCCCCCAGACGTTACTGCAGATGATGTGAAATTATGAAAAGATTGAATTAGCAAGTTTATCATAACTTTGTAAAACATTTAAATAAAAATATATTATATTATGAACATGTCTTTATTATTTATGTAGAGATAAAGACATGCTCATAATTATATATATGAATGTCTTATTTATTTCTTATTTACAAAACATACCCTTTCTATAAAAAATATCAAGAGTCTTCTTTCTGCACAACTTATGGTTTACAAAAATATGTAAGATTTTACATTGGATTCTGAATCACCAGACTGAAGAAATAAATAAAATAATAATATATACCAGGTAATGTTATTTATATATATATAATATATATATTTATATGTATATATATATATATATATATATAAAGCGTAGTATCCAGTCCTTGGGACTGCTCAGCGCTTTTTACACTTCACTCACTGAGAGACCTGTTCATTCCAACAACAAATCGACATCTATGGAAAGTTTTCAGCCACATTGCAATTACTGCATAAAAATTATTCATTCACATATTCACCACTATCTGTAGCCAGTGCTCATTTATACAGCTGAGTGACCTCAGGCAATGTGGAGTGAACGGAATTACAGAAACTTTGAAATGGTACCAAGAGGATTTGAACTGGTATTCTCTTGATTGAGTGTGTTCTAGCTACGACTCCACCGACACCACTAACACCACCGACACCACCACACCCCACAGTGGTGGCTAATACTACCAAGCAGATAGCTACTAGCAACTCGATATGGAAAATCTCCAGACACATACATAAGTACCTCATCTTGTTACTGTCTGTGTACACCAGAAGTCATCATTTGACATATTTCTGCTGACAGAAAGTCGGTAGGAAGGTATGAATCAGTGAATGTGATTTAGTGTGTAGCCATGCATTGATAGACTGTAATGATGGGGTGGAGATGACATGACTGCCACCCCTTTCCATCACCCCACCCCTTCCATCACACACCCACCCTCACCCCACCTACAGGTGAGCTGGACTTTGGCAGGATACCACACACAGGGCACCTGTTGAGACAATATGGTCAGTGCCTGTAGGTGGTCCCTTTAATGGACCATGAAATATGCTGTACTTGTTAGTTCCGCTTGAGCGACCACAAGATAGTGGATGCAAGCTGATGAACATTATGGCTGATTTCTCTGGACTGGCAAAGCCTTTCTTCTTTGAAGGCTGCTTTGTTTTCATATAATTATGAGGCTGCGAAAAGTGTTTACTATATATCCATCTGACTCAATCCTAAAATGTTGGGTTATATAATCAGACCTGCCATGTTTTTGACTTGAAATTCTGTAAAAATCACCATTAAAATGTTTTTATTTGTTATTTGGCCTATAGCATTCCTATTCGTATCGAATGTTACTGTCTGTCAGGCTATGAAGTATACCTACATTAACCGAAATTCCTATTCCAATCGAACGTTGCCATCTGTCAAGCTATGAAGTATACCTACATTAACCAAAGTCTGCTAGGTTTCACCGGAGTCAAGTGTTGCCATCTATCAAGTTACCGAAATATACTTACATTAAATTAAATTAACTAGGTTTCGCTGGAAATCTGCCCAGTGTCAAAAGTAGTTGTGCTTCAACCGTAATAAGCTTGTTATTCAATGTTATATTTGTATAATGAACACAAGAAAATATGTTCTTTTTCAAGATTTTTCTAGTTGAAACAAACCCATATAAAAAGGGGATATAGCTTAAACTTACAAACATATTGCACCTGAAAGCCATATGATGTGGCAGGTTAGTGGACTCTTCATATTTTGGGTTGATTGGTTTGTTTTTGAGGTTGAAGAATTAAAAAAATTAACTCACAACTTCATGCATGTAAATGGCAATGTACGGGTTTGCTTATTTAAATGCTTATAACCAAATGTGCCAACTTCCATCTACCATGTTGACACTATCTGGCCAGGTTGACACTTTGCAAGTCATCCACATGTCTGACACATCTACAGATGGAGTCAGTGAAGTGCATTAACTGCCCTTATGACTGGCTAATTACACTCAACCAAATGAATGATGTCAGTGTCTACATATGCAACCCACAGACGCATGTTAAATATTGTTAAAAGCCACACAATGCAAACGAAGCAGGCTGTTATAACTCAGGTCATTATGAGCAAGACTTGTCGTTTTTTTGATACCACTGCAGTACCCCAGACAATGCTTGCGGAATAATAGCCAACAGGGGGAGGGTTGTATCATTTCCCTGAACCCCTCTTGCCACTTCCCTGATTCCTGGCACCTCTTATAACATTTGGTATTCCCCCACATGATCCATACATTAGCAACATCCTGTGATCTTTGCCTAGTGAGTGTGGTCTGTGCTGACCCATCTGTGCCTGTTATTGGAGGTGGTCATGGCTTGGACCCAGCAGTCCCAAGGGTCAACTCTTCTAGGCTGTGTGGTCATTTATTGACCAGGTGGTAGACCTGCTAGTAAAGAGATTGTACAACAACCGTATCTGTACCAATTGTATTACTTTTATTGTTGAACTTTGATAACAGACTCCTCTACATACACCTAATTATAATTATAGAGGTCTAATATATATGATTAGTTTATTTTTCTAACTAAATAGGCTGCACAAATTTTTATAATTTGGATTCTTCCATCTAGGGTCACATGTTTTTCTGTAATAATCCTTGGTTATTATGGAACTCTATGATATACATGTTCTTGTTTGTACATGGTATGTGCTCGCACCAATGTTGTTCATATAAAAAATGGTTATGTTTTAATAATACAAATCAGCAACTAACGACATCATATAGTGTTACAAACACAAAACATCATACAGTGAATTCACAAAGTTGATATTCCGCAATTACAGCCACTGTCAACTGCAGGAACTCAATTGTACAAAGACCATTTAGAGTCAGATACATCAATTGAACTGTCCAGTCTTCCGGTGTCTGTGTCTAAACCTCAGGTGCCCAGTCCCAATTAATAGCCACACCATAGCCTTCCAACAAACGGCCAATTATTCCCGTTCCCGGCTAGCCCAACACCATCCCTCAAGTGAGCCACAGCACCAGTTCATTTCAAAATTAACCTCCTGCCAGGAAAATGATGACTTGTGCAGAAACTAATTTGCAGCCCTGGGAGAAAGTGTGACTTTAACGCTGAAGACAATTTCGATGGACGCCAATCAGTGTCTAGTTGATACGCCCACACCATTTAACGATTTAAGGATGAACTGTTTTCAGTGAAATAATGTTTTGTTAACTATGTGGCTTTGAGTTTCCAAGCTTGGCATCTTCGGTGTTTGCATAAGTGATCGCATATAAATTACTTGCTAATTTTTTTATTTTTTTTAAATCCATTCTGGTGTCATTTTTAAATGCAAATTATTACATTGCAGTTTTCGTTAAAGTTCAATGTTAATTATATTATCACATAAAATAATGATCATTATACATAGAAAAATGTAAATTCTAAAAGTCAGTGCCCTTTTCATATTGCAGGAAAATGCCTGAAAATTATTTATGGAAAAAATGGATATATATATATGTGTGTATTTATATATATATATGTATGTATGTATGTATGTATATATATATATATATATGTATATATATATATATGTATGTATATGTATATATTTATATATATATATATATATATATATATATATATATATATATATATATATATATATATATATAAATACACACACACATATATATATATCCTCTATTTAAGGATCACCCTATATACAGGTATATATATATATATATATATATATATTTTAAAGGTTTAATCAATTAATGAAAAGTTCCCTTGGCTTTGATGCCCGGTTAGAGAGTTTATGTTTAGGGTGAACGAATACCACCAGCACCGTCTTCCACAGTTCATTTCAATATCTGTGTCATTATTCCATATAGTTGGCAGGCCCCTCAACCTTTGGTATTTCATTGCTGTCTTAGCCACAGTGTGCCAGTGACATGGAAGGGCAGCTGAGCAACAGGGCTGGTTCAATAGAGACTTGTAATTTAAACTGTCTGTATTGAAACTCTGAAGAGAAAGAGCTCAGTAATTACACTGGTAACTCTATATGATATTGCACTTGCTAAAGATAATCTTCATTTAAGTAGAAGACTATTTTCTTTCAAGATTAGCAGGTGAGATGTGAATAGATAGGTGATAATAGATGTATCAGAGGGCAGGGTTTCTGGGTAATCATTTCTGCTAACCTGTCAACAAGTATTTAATCGCAGGAATTGCGTGTTAATGAAAGTGATTGGAAGTGGACACATTTACCTAGTGATTTTGTTTATATACTTTAAAATTTATGTGGTTGTTTGTTCGCAATACTTTTGTATGCACGTACACATAGTGTGTTTTTACAATTTTTTCAGCTGTCAGTATGAAGACTCAGTGGATGTACATGTGTGTGCTTGTGCGTGTGTGCGTGTGCATGTGTGTGCATGCGTGTGCATAAGTCCCCTACATTTTCTGGTAGTTTCAAAACAAATTGCTGCTGTTGTTTACTTCATGTTACCATGACAACTACTGTACCATGCCAGGTTGACTCCTTGAGCTTACCTCCACCTGTACTTGGAAGATTCTTTGATCAGGTTCTGGAAGGGGCTTAGTCTTTTTTAATCTGTGAGCCAAGTAGTTTGTCTCTCTTGACCATGTAGAAAGGAAACAAGATGGAGCGTCTTCAGACATGCCAGAAATCATGTTTGACTGAATGAAATCTTGTTATGACTTGACTGCGACTATTTTATAAACGACTTGACTGCGATTATCTTATATTTTTTTCAAAAACAGTGTTAGCTTTCTAGCTGCTATCGAAACTGCATTTTGTTCAGCATTGGTAAAATAGTGCCTCTTTTGTGTCCAGTTTTTGTCTTCAATAGTCCATCTTCATTCTCAAGCAAACTGAATGTTTTAAGAACGTATTTTCATTACATGATTAATACTCCTCATCGTTTTACTAACTTAACTTGATGAATTATCAAAATTGATTTAATGAAATGAATAAACATCTCGCACTACCAACAAGGGAAAATAAATCCACATAATTGAATGACCATCATTTGATTCTTACTGAGTATGCCTCCAGTTAATATTCCCGCAGAGAACCATATTTTGTCCCTCCCATGAATGCACTAGCCCATTGGGAGAGAAACCATTCCACATTCTACCAGCCCATTGGGGCATTGTACTAAGGAGACACCTAGGAACAATAAAACCCATCTCTCCATCGAACTAGGCCCGTTAACACTGAGTTGAAAGGCGAGTTCAACTCGCATGAATATTTCATGAGATGCTCTGGATAGTTTTAATGTTGAAATTACACTTAGCGGGACTTTTCTGCAGTGCTTACAACAGTTCAAGACAATTGAAGATTGGTCGCAGTGAGACTATAAATCGGAGTTGTTTTGCGTGCAGGTATATTGTCTTGTTCACAACAGTCTCGTTTGTCAGAGTGCTGCATTTAGCTGTGTTTCATCTTGCAGGTCCAAGAGATCCTATCTGCTGACATTGTTGGCTTGAATTGGAGAAAATCCCACTTATTGCAAAAGAAGCTGCTTTCAATGGCATCACAGACGCACCCTTGAAGTGCTCAACTACACAGGCTGTATACCCCATATTGACGACATTGTATAATCGTCATGGTACTATTTAACATCATTGCACTTAACATTAGTGACCGCATCCCTTTTGCCACACACGTAAGGCCGGAACCTTGCTGACAGTTTTGTTGTTATATATTTAACACAGCATTGACAACGGTGACTTAATCGTTTAAAGGCACAGCAGTAAACCTGTTAAAATTTATAGAACAGGCCTCTGCGTTCTCACATTTATTGTCCCTTGAAAGTTGTCGGCTGCTATGAACCCTTGTAATGGTGATGAACTCAGCTTGACTCTGCAGTAGGTGATGATGAAACTGATGGAGTGTTGTAGAAATAAATATGTCTATTTGTTGTTTTATTGATGCATCATTATAGAGCTGTGTGTCGGGTCTCAGATACGGTATGTGCTAGAAGAATGTGCTTGTTGGTTTTTTGACTGATTATGTTTGTTATGTCTGAAGCCTGCCCCGGTGTGTAATGCTATGGAACTTTTTGAATCACAGTAGTTGGTGAGCATAGTACTTTACTATACTTTTTCATAAATAAATTATAAATTACCCAAACAAATTATTACAAATTGTAGTATTCGGTTATTGCAAATGGTGTTAAAAAGTATTGCAAATGGTAGTAACATTATTGCAAATGGTGGTGTTTTGCCCATATTTACACATTGTGACACTTTGTAAAAAAATCACAATGATATTTTGCCCAATGACATCAAGTCCAAATACCACTTAGGTGTCTAACTTGATGCCTAACCAAGGGATCAGTTATTACTTGATGGGATTACCACCCAGTGCAAGGCATTAATGACATGCATACAAGGGTGCACAACCAACCCCTTCAGTTAAGCTTTATATGTTCTCCTGTAAATTCATTTCTCACTATACACACAGCTTCTCTTCCCCTGGGCCACTTGACTAGATAGCATAATGCACCCCTTTCACCCCCACTGTGTGGTGTTGTTTTAGCTGTGGGGTAAGGGTTGACATGTGATTACAGCATAATGTTTACTCCCACCCTAAGTAGGGTGCTTCATTGAGGGTGTTTAACTGTAGGTATGTGCTGAGATGTTCCTGAGTTGACCAGCAAATAACAGGATTAGCCCTGTTTGCAGGCATAGGTCAAAGGTAAAGGTAACTTATACTGAGCAGGACTGCTCAGATTGCTTTATACTCCGCCCCTGGCAGACCTGTTTATACCAACTCGATTTCAGCCATGGTACAGTTATTGCGTGAAGACTATTCTTTCATATGTATCCGCCTCCTATAGCCAGGTACTCATTTATAGAGCTGAAGTAGCATGCTGGAGTAAAACAAAAAGTTTCAAAATTACTAGAGGGGCAATTCAGCCAAATGGTCAACCTTACCATATTTGTTTTTAAATTAGGTTTACCTATGTAATTTTTTTTCTTTCAGTTTTTCATCATATTTTTGGTGACAGATTTGTAGTGTGTAGTAGTGAAATAGTGACGTAGTAGTAGTCTGTCAAATTTTATTTCTTGATGTTCAACATGATCAGGAATCCTGGTTCCAATTTGGGTCACATCAGACATATACTTCCATAACACAAAACACATTTTTATTGCATTGTCTAGTAATTGCTTTATACAAAAATATGCAAAGTACATTTTTAGTCCTGAGTATGCACAAGTACTTTATTTTATTTATCATAGTTTATGGTTTATCTTCGTTATTGACATATGCATTTTATTTTTTTTATTAATTTATTGACTGTAAGACAAGTTATGCATCCATGTTTATTGAATAGTGCTGTTCACTGTTCTTTATTTTACATCTCAGCCAAACAGTTCTCCTGTTTCTCTCTGTGTTATGCTGTATAAGGTTGGGTGCAATGGCTTCTTGGAAAACCCAACAAATATTCGTCTTTGAAAAGAATAAGAACAGATTGAACATTATTCATAGAACAGCAGAAGAGATTAAAAATGTATTTAGTTCATTAAACAAAGTAGCAAATTAAGAACACTCTGACAATAATTAATTATTGGTATTATGAAGTTTTTTAATTGTTTTAGAGCTGACATGGGTATTTGTCTACATTAAGAACATACATGTTAGATTACCAAGTGGTGTTAGAGTATTGCTGAGAGACTACTTTTGTAAACCACATTTATTCAAATATGCATGGTTGTTATTGAATATTTTTCATATTGTTCACAGTTAAGTATTTTTAAAAATCATAATGATCTCTTGGGTCTGTGTTTCTTTACTATTTATACTGCATGAACTTTGGTTAACGAGCTTCATGAGAAACCCAAAAAGAGATTTTGAGTTTAAAAAGAAAGAGAACAGTCCAAACATCAGACTTTCAGTGGAACTGCTGAAAATTATGATTTTATTCATAAACCATTAAATAAAATTAAGTGAATATTCTTATTCTTCATAATGTATGCATTTTTTAGTTTTTGTTTAATCAGTAATAATTTGACATTGATATTATGTAATTTGTGCATTTTAAATAGTGAAGTGTAAGTCCATAACATTCCGAGATGTACGTCCGTAAAGGGAAAAGTGTACGTCCATAACAACATACACGTGAACCTGTGACCTAAATACTAGCAGGAAATGAGTTAATTTCTACTTTATTTGGAACTATAAAATACATATTTTGGTTATATTTTATGTATTCATACTTCACATGCTGCTCTGACCACCCAACTACAGCGCAACGCATTGTCTGATAACATAAACAAACACTGATAATAGTTTCATAGCCATAGAATCTTTTTTGGTGCGGAACTAAACAAATTTAACTGCTTATTCAGTTAGCAGGGCAGACTTAATGTAATTTTTACACCCCAGTAAATGCTGTGTACTTGTGGAGAGTGACATATATAGGAGAACAAAAATAAAGGATGTTAAAATTAGACTGTGTGTTTGCCACCTGTTAACTAGCATTGCACTTAAACACCCTGTTTCACTGGTCATTGTGAAGTGTGTTACAGGAAAAGGTGTGCTATTGTCCAGGTATTTAGTCATGTGTAGTTATCCAGGTATACAGGTTTCAGTGTCCATTTGTCCAAATGTCTAGGGTGCAATTATTTGGTCTTGTAGCCAGTTGTTTAGTGGCCAGATGTCCAATTTTAATTCAATTTACAGTATAAACAAATATACTTGTGCAGTGATAATTGCAGGAATGAACGTCCAGAAGAAGTAAAGGTTAAAGAACATGTAACTTGGTATCAATACTTCACCTCTTGACAGACCCGTTCATTCATCATCTCAACTTTTCTGGGAAGTACAGTTACCATCAGGGAAAGAGACCATTATTTTTAAGAAGAAAGTCAACGTTTTCTTTTATATCCGTACCCACCGCCAAAGTGGAGAGGGGCAGCTGTTAAGAAAAAATATATACGCAATTAATACTTTAGTGTAAGCGGCATTTCATATTTATGTGTTTGTCCACTGTGGGGGAGACAAGTCAGTTTTAGGGCCCATGCCTGCACAAGCAGATTATATGGCACAGCAGGGGGTTGTTTGTACGCCTGGCTAGAGACTGCTTATAAAGGGTGGGGCATTAGGATTGTGACTGCTGATTGAAGCTGACAATGCTGTTGTCTTCTATCAACCCACTAACTACCTAACTGTTTAATATGAAGCCAGTTCTTAGTGTTATCAGCACCCAATGTATATAGCTCCCATCTCTGGTCCTGTCCCAGGGGCACTCCTTGTTTGGTGGGATGAGATTTCCACCCATTTCTAAGGGCCTCCCTGTGGATCCCCCATCAGGGTGAATCACCCACCCCTTCTCCTTGCTAAATACTACCCTCCCCTGGGGTTCTGGTTAGGGTAGCTTGGTTGGCAAGACCACCCCTTCTGCAGTTATTCACATGTAAATTCACAGCAACCAATAGGACATGGGCTGGGTTCCTCCATTGTGGGACTGTTGACAGGCTTGTCTGTGAGTGGCTGATCAGACACTTGTGGGGTAATTATAGTATCACCACTTGCTAATTGGACTGGCCAGTAGTGGTCAGGTCTGGTGGTCAGTTTGGCAGAAGTGGCTCTGGTGACAAGAGTGGTCAGAAGTGGTGACAGGAGATTTTATGAAGTTTTGACCACAAGCCTGTTTTATGGTAGGTCCTGTGCTGGAGAAGACATGCAGCTGTGTGGGTTCTGTTCTGTTTAGGTGTACTGTTCTGTTTAGGTGTACTGTTCAGGTGTTCTGTTCTGTTTAGGTGTACTGTTCAGGTGTTCTGTTCTGTTTAGGTGTACTGTTCAGGTGTTCTGCTGAAGGTATTGTGCTAAATATTTAAAGTTTATAGTTGTCAGAATGGATATTTGTCATAGGCACACCTTTTGACATTGTAAATCACACCAATTTCTGAGGTTTTTGATGGAGAACCATTATTGGTATTTAGTGACAAGACGGTGACTAATGAAAATCTACATTTTTATTGACATCATGCATTTGTAATGCAGAACTTATTTGTACTGCTGAAATGTTATGCATTTTGCCAAATATATGCAGAATGTTGCAACAGTGCCAGCTGACAGCTATATTGGCTATGGTATTTGGGAATGGTATTTAAATGGTTGGCCATTTGCCAGTATTTTCAGCCTGCTACTTTTATTTTCTGGAGTTACTCTGTATATGGCACATGGGGAAATACAATATTCTTGGCTGCAATTATCAACATTGACTTTTTATTCAGCTTGTAACATTTTGAGGAAGTAATTATGAAGTTAGTTATCTTTCTAAATTGCTTGTCTGTTGTGCGTTAAAATACTGTTGTATTCTGGGTAAATCTGATTAATATTTGACGTTGCTTTGATTTTGTGATAATAATAATAGTTATAATGCATTTACTTTATAAAGCACAGTTTCTCAAAAGTTCAAGTGTGCATTACATGAAAGAAATAAAATAACTGACTTTGTGAAATCAAATATGCATCGGAAATGCTTGCCTGGACCACTGGGTTCCAAATAAGGCATTTTAACCTTATAATAACCTCCTTGATTCTTCATAATTTATTGTAGTGAGAATGTGGTTTGTGTGTGTAAACCATGTTTTTTTTATTTGAATCTGTCCATCCTCCAAGCATTGTTTAGTCTTTGTTAAAGCGATGATGCTTTCTGCTTCCACTGTTGACCGTGGAAGGTTGTTCCAATTCCAGAAGATATGTAGTGAGAAGACATTTTTTCTGATGTCAAGTCTGCTGGTTTTCTGTAGAGTGCCTCCTGCATAAACCTTTAAACATGCAGATATACAAATAACTGACTTAACATGCAACAGCACTATGTTGGATCGCAATGTAAGACTTTTATTGCAGTTAAGAATAAGAAAACATAAACAACTTTAACATTTCTAACTTGCCAGAAGGATTACCCAGTATGTTGACTGGGTTAAAAGAGGGATTGTTTAGGGTTTGAGTTTTATTATGATCGCAATGTGATCATAAACCATTTGTAATCATAATCATGTTTTTTTAATGTAGTAGCGATAAAAATGTCCTGGTTTATGTAACTATATATTTTAATTTATGCAATCAGTTCCAATTACTCGTAGGCATGCCATCATAGAGCACTGTACCGATGGACCAACTGTATGTACTTGCTGAAAAAATAGCAAAGTTAAAGGTTCCAGAACCCTGCCTTGATCCCTACATCTCATAAGACTACAGAGAATGGTGCACATTTTTTGGATAGATGCCTTTTTTATTTCAGAAATTATATTTGTAATTCATGGTGTAGAGGCAGCATAGCGCTTCTTATGTACCATGTCGAGAATAATCACGCTAAATATAAATTAGATTATTATTTTGAAAGCCAAGGCCCAATATAATGTGAGCTGAGTCACCTGTCCCTACAATATTTTCAACCAATCATCACCTGCCACTATAATCATAACATGACACCACAAGTACAACTTTTATACAATAACAAGAAATTATGTTGTGTTTATATGACATGGCTGACCAGGTAATTTGCTTCTGAGACATAATATTTACAGGACTTGCAGGTGTTACATGATGTATCTGCACAAGTAGACAGATAGTGTCTACGCCCTGTTTTAGTGGGGAAGTTACTGCATCATATGGTCCAATATGCATTTTCTAGAAAAAAATACACAGTAATTGTTGCTTTACCCCTTACAATATACGTGTGTGAAAAACATGTATTTATTTAGAAAAATAAATAGTGTAACATGCAACAACAAAACATCTATTGTTGCCACTTGTTTTTTCGGTTCAACAGTCAATGCACTGCATTTTATAGCAGCTGTAGACAGAACTTGTCATCCAAGCCATCCTGGGTATTTACAGCACCATTAGTTACGCATGGCTGAGTTTCGCTGGCTCCTGAAGCTTCTGGTGTTTGTCAATTTGACAGAGTGAACAGTTACTAGCATGGGCATGGTCGGGTGGTCTGTGAAATACGGGAGTAGAAATAATGATATCAGAAGAAGCGGTGCCTATTTGGAAGGATAGGTTTGGTAGATCTATGCTCTTAACCATCAGGTAACTGCCATGATGTTAGGTCGTTATACAATTTCATTGATTTCTAGTACTGTGTGTTTGGCATCCCTGCGTATACGGTGTATACACGTTTATTATATCTATCATGCTCTGTATGGATTTACTTGCTGCTTGGGGCAATGTTGGAGCCATCATAATTGTTCTGTTATGACTCCAAGATTTTTTATGAAATCTTTCCTTCTGTTTCAGATTTTACATGAGACGAAATGTTGACACAGCCAGATTGTTAATTTGTGACAGTTCCTTTTAAATACACTTATTATTCAACACAGTTCAGTCTGCATTTGATGCTCACTCCTGCCTCGGGTCTGCTGTTTTGGGCTGCTTAAAATGGCTTGCTGCTTCGTTTGGGCACCTCAAAGTTGCGTCTTTGTCATGGCAATCTTGTCTATGATTGGCTGGAGTTCGGCTGCCCGTGAATTCCGCTACACACTCATAGAGGAGCTGCAGCCAGGAACATTCATTGGTAACATCGTCGAGGATGCGCGTCTAGAACAGAAATACCCACCGTCTGCCTTCCGTAAGCTCCGCTTCCGATTCCTCAGTGAGCCGCCGGTGAGCTTTATCGTTGAGAACACAACAGGGGTCATCCGGACAGGCAACCGGATTGATCGGGAGTCTGTGTGTCCAGGACAGGATGACTGTCGGATCAAGCTGGACATTGCTGTCCAGCCCGTGCAGTATTTCCGGATCATCAAAGTGACCGTGAAAATCATCGACATAAACGACAACTGGCCCGAGTTTCCCGAGCCAGAGATTACCCATCAGATTCTTGAGTCCGCGTTGCCTGGCAGTGGTTTCACATTGCCAGCCGCTGTTGACCTTGACAGCCCGACCTTTGGGATTCAACGATATGAACTCCACTCTGATTCGGACAAGTTCATGTTGAAGGTCACAAATAAGGTCGATGGCTCGACTGATGTCCGACTAATTCTCGAGCACCCCTTGGACCGTGAAACGCAAAACGTCTACACACTGCGCGTGCGTGCATATGATGGGGGCGAACCACCCCGAGCGGGCTCTGTCGACATTACGATTCGTGTCTTGGATGCGAACGATAACGACCCAGTGTTTGATAATTCTACTTATGATGTCACAATTTTGGAAAACATCCCACAGCACAAAACGATAATCCAGGTGCATGCGCAGGACTCCGATACAGGGCTGTATGGGAAGATCCGCTATGGCTTTTCAGATAGAACGGCTTCAAATTTCGGGCACCTTTTCGGCATCGATGAAATCACGGGAGACATATTTGTGTTAGGGAGCATCGATTTTGAAACTGCGACAATGTATAATCTGGCAGTGACAGCGCGGGACTATGGGCCTGATTCACTTCCTGCCGATGCCACGGTTGTTGTTCATGTCAAAGATGTCAATGACCACGCACCAGAGATCATTGTGAACACGCTGGCAGCATCGGGAACGAGTTCTGCCGAAATCTCTGAGGACGCTGACAGCGGGACATTTGTTGCACACATCAGTGTTAAGGACAAAGACACTGGCCACAATGGAATAGTAAACTGCTCGTTGAGCGACAACCATTTTGAACTGCAGAAGCTGTATGAGACGGAGTTCAAGATTATCACTACGGCAACGTTGGATCGCGAGACAATGACGCAGTATAACCTCGCTCTGGTGTGCAAAGATGGCGGCTCAAAGCCCCAGATGTCGATTAAACACATCAAGGTCATCGTGCACGATGTTAATGATAATGCGCCAATTTTCTCGCATGAGAAATACACAGCCGAATTAATTGAGAACAACTACGAGGGTGCCTTTGTTGTACAGGTCAACGCAACTGATCGTGACATTGGACGTAATGCAGAGGTACGATATTCGCTGCCAGACGACATGGTCGAATATTTCCATGTAAATGACATCACTGGCCGCATCACTGCCAGACATTCATTCAATCATGAAGTGATGTCTCGGGTGACATTTAGTGTCATAGCGTCAGACCAAGGTGAGGCACCACTGTCGAGCAGCACTATCATTGACGTCACCATCCAGGACGTTAATGACGAACCACCTATTCTCTCAGAATCCAGCTACTCATTCGGTATCTATGAGAACAGCATTGCCGGAGCGGAAGTGGGAATCGTAAAAGCCACGGATGCTGATGGCGCCCCCTACAATGAATTTTACTTTTCACTTCTGCCAAGTCGCAGTAACACAGACGATTTTATAATTGACCCACAGACGGGGAAGATCACAACTGCAAAGGTGTTGGACCGGGAATCCTATTCGGTGTATCATATTGTGGTGTGTGCCTGCAGTAAAGGCTCCCCACCTCTCAGCACCACCGCCACTGTCAACATTTTCATCGCTGATAAGAACGACAACGCCCCAAAGCTAGATTATCCAACAAACTACAACAACACAATATACCTGTCGAACCGAGCCCCCGTAGGATACGTTGTCACGCGGGTTCGCGCCCACGACATGGACATCGGTGGCAATGCGAAGCTAAGCTATCACTTCTCAAAGGGCAACGAGAATGGTGTTTTCAGCATCGACCCGAATTTGGGGGTGGTAACGTTGAACGTCGACATCGCCAATATCGATCACGAACTTTACGAGCTGGCAGTCACGGTGCGTGACCACGGGGTTCCACAGCGATATGTCATCGCAAACCTCAACATCGTCGTAAACAAGTCGGTTGAGTTCCCCATCGCGCAAGCCTCATTGCTGAGTCGGCATAATGTTACCATAGTGATATCACTTGCGTGCGTGTCTGCACTGGTCACTGTGATTCTTGTCATCGTGATAATTGTGATCCGGAGACAGGACCGTGCAAAAAAGAACCATAAATATAACTGTCGCATGGAAGCATTGAAGATGCTGACAGCGCGTGACACAGTAAAAGACGTCACTGACGAAAATTCGTCATCATCAGTGTCATCATCGATGAAAGATCTGCCAAACGGAAACTGTCATATGCAAACAAACGGTGACAAGCCAAAGAAAGAGGTCAGTTTTAGTGCAGACGTTGAGAATGGGATGGCCGGATACGACAAAGGCAGACATTTGTGGCCATCGCTCATTGACCAGCAGACACTGCAGGTAGGTGGCAATACTAGTCACTTTCATGACCTTGTTATAAATATATAGTATGTCTTTAATATGCTGTAAGTATTTTGTGCACGAGTATTAGAGCACTGTAAGTATAGTTTGGGGTAGAGGCCATCAAAATAAAAAAAAAGTAATAATATTTTGTATCAAGTGTCCTGTTGAGATGTTCTATATATATATATATATATATATATATATATATATATATATATAATATATATATAATATATATATATATATATATATATATATATATATATATATATATATATATATGTTCCAGACATAGGTATCATGGTTTGTCTCGAAAAGCATGAATTTCATATTAATGAATGAACATATTATGTAGTTCTTGGTAAATAATGTTTTCTGTGTAGTCATTTAATATCTCAAGATTTGCTGTTTTATAGGTTTAATCTGAGCTATTCTTGGCATATATCTTACTGTTGCTGACTCTCTTAGCAACTCATTTGTATGATTTGTCAGTCCACATGTACATCTATAATGAGATGAAAAAGTGCTTAATGATTTGAGCACACTGCTTAGGACAGGCAATTGTTATCAGCAAATGAAGTTACTTAAATATGTTATCCCTGTTCTCCTTGATCAAGTAGATTGCCTGTAACACCTGATGCCTCTGTCATAACATATCAAGTAGATTGCCTGTAACACCTGATGCCTCTGTCATAACATATTGGTGACTTTGATCAGTTGAGTTCCCCCATTGACTGCCAGTGTTTGCCCAAAGGTGATGTTAACTTCACCTGCCCAGGTCCTTTTTGGCTTTACAACTACCCCACTGGACAAAGGGGTGCACAAACAGCTATTATACCCCAGTACCCCTTGCTGTGTTGGGTAAAGCCCCTAATGAACCACTGTCATTAAGTAGGGAACATTTGTCAAAGTTGCTACTCAGTTGGTGGCTAAGTTGCCCACTGTTGGCTTTGATGTCTTGTGGAGACTGCGCCTAACGGTTCCTTGCATGTCACAAGGTGCCTATGTCTCTTCTGCAGAGTAATCTGTTAGACTCACAGCAGCTGACATGTGTTAACATGGGTCATTGGAGTTATTCACAGCTGTAAAATTATTTTGTTTATTTTATTAAAGTTCTTTAAGGACCACCTAGCATATACACTCCCAACACATTTTTTATTGCATTTCTGCCCTAAGTATATTTATCAGTATAAAAGTATCAAAAAAGGTAAACTTGGTGATAGTATGATAAGCCCCTGCATGATATCCGTACCAAAGTCTAAAGGAGACCCAGTATCATCAACTATAACTGTCTGAACAGTAAACATTTTTATATTATAGATCTGTAATGAATTTGTACATGCACAAACTGTCAACAAATTTAATTCTGTGGAACAGAGATGGCCAAAACCGCATTAATTTTGAAATATAATAATGATCAGTTATCAGGAGCAGAAACAGCAGTGGAAGCTTTCTTTTGATTGGACTCGGTTCTCAACAAAATGGCAGCATCTTCAGAACCTAATTAAACATTGTAAGATGTCAGTTAGAGGAAAACCACGGAAATCCCTTCCTTAGATCCAGTATTCATTGGCACCTTGGTTACAGAGGTGAAAATCTAACAATGTCCACCCTTTGAAGCACAGCATTGATTAAGAAAGAGCAACACTATTAAGGCAATCTGGAGTGTTTGTCACCGTTAAACTCTCCACACAAGTGGCAGGAAAAGAACTGCCCTGCTCCAGAAATCTGTTACCACTTGACTTTGTCAGTACCATTAGGCTATTGACACAATGATAGTATTTATAATACCCCTTTGATGTGAATACACCTGTTGATATAAAGTGAGACATTTTGTCAACCTTTGTTAACACCTGGTGCTTTCTCACCTCGTCTGGTAATTGCTAGCATGCTTACATGTGTAAACATATGCAATTTGGTTTGCCATTTTAAATAAATCTGATTTCAAGTAAAACATGTACCTGTTTTAAACATTTTACTCTGAAAATGGGATGCACTAAAAATTTTAGGCAACAAATTCAGTTGTGCAGCTGTATTAAGGATAACATTTTGTGGTGGTATTAATGATATGTTCCCATTGGTTTTTTGTTGGTGTTGATTCAAACAAAGTCAGAGCCAGTTGGTAGAAATATGCTTAACCTGTTGAGAATGCATTGAATATGGCTTGTTGATGTTGTTGTTGATGTTGTTTTTTTGTATTGGGAAATGGATTCTTTGTTCTGTCTTCTCTGTATTCTTGGAGATTTCCATTCGGAGATCAATTATCAAAGTTGCAAAGTTGGTAGAATATTATATCATCCAAACCCTCAGATAATAATCTCCACATTGTTCCCTCCCCTGTGGGAACCATCACTAACAGGCCTGTAGACTGGCTGTCTACAGAAAGGATTAGGTGGCTTTCCCATGGGAGACCTGTAGGAAGACGGTTTCAGGTAGCCATTTAGTCCAGTTGTCCTATTTCATCAGGGTAGTTTGCTATCAAAGGGGTGTGATGATCTGGTGTTGATTTCCCTAAATTGTTGACTGATTAGGGACTCTAGGGAGAGATGCATCCCACATTCCAATGTCTTCCTTCTATTTCTAGAACACTGGCACATTTGGCTGGTCCTTTCAATCTCAGCTGGTGTTTGACCTTTTGATACTGGTTTGTTTGTAAAAAGGATTCTTTTTTTGTGGTAAGAATATGAGTGTGAATATTTAGAGGATGTATATATATATATATATATATATATATTATATATATATATATATATATATATATAATATATATTTATATATAATATATATTTATATATAATATATATTTATATATACTATATATTTATATATACTATATATTTATATATACTATATATATATATATATATATATATATATATATATACATATATAAAATATAGTATGTGTATTTGGAGTATATATACTAACTTAAAACTTCCTCTTTAATTAATTTTGCTTTAGCCCATCATGAATCAGGTTCGTTGATGTTCTAATCTGTAGTGCATGAATGGTTTAAATAATATGCACAGTTGGTTTAATAAATAAGACAGCATTTTTTTTTTAATCATTCCAAAAATGTCCTTAAGGATCACTTTGTCTTTTCTCACTTAATTTTTATTGGATCCTCTCAAAAATTGTGACAATGACATGACAAAGCACATTTAAGTGTATGTGAAAGACTTTGTTTGCCTCTTGTATCCATGGCCTGGCCTTGCTCATAATCAACCATGACATTGTCTCTGGTCTGTTGACAATGGTAATCGCTTCACATGAGTCTGTGTCTCATACTGTTTTTGTTTGGTGAAAGTTAGTGACTGCTGTATCTTAAGTGCCTGTCTGTGTAACTTCCATCTGCTTTCCCAAACAAACCCTAACAAAATAGTAACATTTGAGGTAATAACCCCACTAGCAGGGGGTGGGGATCATTACCCAAAAGGGTTTGATATAAGTGTTGTGCTCTTGCATAATGCACTCATCTTCCCTACCACAAACAACGATTGCATCACAGTTGCATCTTTGCTGGGTAAACAGGCTAGGTAAAGTGGGTTTATTAAAAGCACCCCACTGGCCAGATTCTAAATAGCACACAGAAGCATGGGGCAATTTACCAATCAAGCAAGCACCCTAGCAAGACTAACTTCCAGTGGTATTCTTTGATGTTCACTGGGCATGTTCAGCAGCTGTGGTTGCTCCAATTTTTGGGTGGGGTTTTGGCTGCTGTACAACCTGTGTATTGTTTTATTGCCTGAATAATGCACCCAAGGCATGCAGTGCAACACACCGCAACTGAGTAAATAACCCTGCCAATTGTCTATGTAGGTTTATGACCACATACCAAAGTGACCCTTTATAAAATATGGACTGCGAGCTATAATTTTCTGCCTGTTAATTTTTAATGGTTCCTTCTTGGGTCCACTAGTGCCAATTCAGGTGAGAAATAGTTAGTTAGTTTCCTTTATGGGGTCAACTCTGCATGGATGCTGCTTTCTGAATACATCCGTGTAAGTTACGGTTAGGTTTAGTTAAGGTTATCTGATTAGTGATAATACTTTCCACAATATAACATGTTCTCTTGCAATTTATGTATGTGGGGTATGGACATAACCCCTCTGGGGCAAAACCCCTCAGAGCCATACCTTCTCCAGACAAAACCCCTCAAAGCAAGAGTAATCATGAAAAATACGGTCAGTGAAGTTCAAACAGTTGTATGAACGTGAAAACAGTCGTATGAACGTGAAAACAGTCGTATGAACGTGAAAACAGCAATGTAAAATCCTAATTAGTATGTAACCATTAAAACCAGGAACTTTCTTTGTGTGTATGCAACTTTAACAAGAGATTTAACAAGATTTGCCATCCAAGCCAAAGGCCCAGATGGCAAGTGGACAAGGAAGCCATTGGCTTATCGAGAGTCCAACAATGTTCATCTACTTATAGCCTGCCCTCCTGAGATATGTGTCAACCTTGTTTTTAAACATATTCACGCTGCTAGCAGTTACACAATCTGTTGACAATTTGTTCCATTCATTTATTGTCCTCTGTGAGAACGAGTGCTTCCTGATGTCCAATCTACATTGATCCTTTACTAATTTTACCTCATGTCCTCTAGTTCTGCTATCCTTCTTGAGTGAGAAAAACATATTTCTATCAATATTTTCATACCCATTCAATATCTTAAAAACTTCAATCTGATCTCCTCTTAACCTCCTTGTCTCTAGAGTTGTTAAACCACATTCTTTCAGGCGTTCTTCATAACTAAGGTCTCTCAGTTCTGGAATCATTTTAGTTGCTCTCCTTTGTATGCGTTCAAGCGTATCTATATCCTTCTTACGATATGGTCTCCATGCTTGTATACAGTATTCTAAATGAGGTCTAACTATTGCTTTATAAAGAGGTATAATTAACTTTTTTCCCTTGTATGTTATGTTTCTTCTAATCAATCCAAGAATTTGATTACCCTTTGAAGCTGCAATACCACACTGCTCTGAAACTTTCATATCAGCGCTTATTGTAACTCCTAAGTCCTTTTCTTTTACAGTAGTACCCAGAACAGTATCTCCCATTCTATAGTTTAACTTCCTAAACTAACCTGAAATGCAACCAGTGAAGTTCAAACAACCTTCAAATCCTATTCCTGTAACCATTCTCAAACATAAACCCCTCTATAGTAAGCCATTTTAAAGCAAATCAGCTCACACTCTTATGTAAATATGTACACCCTAGTAATACAGTTATCATGTTTACAATTATGTTTAATATAAAATGATGGTAGAGCATAAGTTACAGTTAGAGTGAAGACCCATTTGTTCAGAGAGCAGCATACTCCCTCCGCCCATTGAGAAAACAGCAGTTTAGGAGTTTTGCCACTTCAGAAGACCAATGTTGGGTTCATGTGTCCATTGATCATGTTTACAGAGTCTACCTGGTGACCTGGTTCATTGACTGGAATAATTTAGAGTCTTTGTTGTCAGTCAGTTGTGTTTTGTTTGACCACTCAATGATGTGGTCTGACAAGTGAAAGATTGAGTGCTTTTTCCACCATGGACTGTTTGAGATGGTGCAGCTTTGATCAGTGAGTTTGTTGACAAGGGCATCGGAGTGTGTCCTATGTGGAGACAGTAGGACATTGTGTAAGGATGCCGCCCCACTGTCATCTACATGGAATAACTGATGTTGTTGTTTTTAGTGATTTAGTGTCCATCTCAGGGAACTTCTCCCTGTATGGTATCCCTCCATACCCATTGTCTTCCCTTTTCGTCCTTTGAGTACTGGGAGGTACTAGAAATTCAACGAGACTGCATTAGGAAAGGAAAATTGGGTTTAGTGTCCGGGTTAGCGTGTTTGATATATTTATTAGTTGACAATGACCTAATATTAACCCTGCATTTGTTAAATAACATTGATCAGATTTGTGTTCCGTTACCAAATTAATTGTTAAATTCTGCATCCACATATGTTCACAAATGATGGGCACACGTTATGATAACATAATAAATATATTACTAAGAATATGTAATAAATATATTACTAAGAATATGTAATAAATATATTACTAACCCCTGAGAACCAAGGAGAACCAAGTCAGATGTCCTCTACAGAATGTACAGGAATGCACTGTTCTGTCTTTCTACAAAAAGTTTACTTTTATCACGTTCATCAGATCCAGATAATGACATGCATAGACCAGTTTCCAGCATAAACCATTTGAAAACATTTTTATCTATTCTTAGAAGTTGAATATTTGCCTAGATGTTTGAATTGCAAGCAGCATCTGCCTTGACCCCTTTGTCCACAGATTCAGAACCATGACTGATTTTTTCAGAAGATAACACTGTGCACAGCTTCCTCTGCAGATGTCCAGTTTTATATAGGGCTCCAATAAAATCCACAGTGCACCATCAAAGTCATGCAGGTGTCTATCTACAGTACATGGCTGTGGTTTGCCTTGTAAAAGAGACACAGAGGGGGCTTTATTTTACTTTTACAAGAGGTGTCTACACAGACTCGTGCTCTATCCCTCTCACTGTTATGATTCTTGTATGGGCAATTACATTCCTGTGGGATTCATCAACCGGTGAACACACTATCTTGTCAGCTTGGTGGTTGGCACACACTTTAGGTGTCATGTCTGCACAAAGGATGGTAAACCAACCTGTATAGCAACGTGGGTGATCCTGACTTCAGCGCAAATGAAGAGACAGATTGAAGTTATAAAACACTGTGTTGTGGAGCCAACAGTACTGGTGTGCAACTATAAATAGGATAGTTATGCATGTATTAGTTAGTATACAACAGGAGACCTGTAATTTTAGTTGAAGTAATTTTCGGATTGGGTAAGTGGCTAATATAAACGACAAATGTCAGTCCTATAAAGAGTTGTGAAATCCGTTGATACAGAAGTCTTCTGTGCTTTCGTGGAGACAGTGTTGGAAGTGACAGGTCCTCCCCGTGTTAACTAAGATAGTACAGAAAGCTATACCAGAGACTTGCCATGTCAGAAGTTGTCCATCTTACTATGTCCAGTTGCACTTGATGGTCAACTGGACATAGTATTCCTCCATTTCAGTCAATCATCTTATATGTCCATGTTTATTCCCACTCAGTCCCTTTCTTAACCTAGTCTTCCCTTTTGTCAATCATCTTATATGTCCATGTTTATTCCCACTCAGTCCCTTTCTTAACCTAGTCTTCCCTTTTGTCAATCATCTTATATGTCCATGTTTATTCCCACTCAGTCCCTTTCTTAACCTAGTCTTCCCTTTTGTCAATCATCTTATATGTCCATGTTTATTCCCACTCAGTCCCTTTCTTAACCTAGTCTTCCCTTTTGTCAATCATCTTATATGTCCATGTTTATTCCCACTCAGTCCCTTTCTTAACCTAGTCTTCCCTTTTGTCAATCATCTTATATGTCCATGTTTATTCCCACTCAGTCCCTTTCTTAACCTAGTCTTCCCTTTTGTCTCCACTGTAGTTTACATTTATGATTGCTTCTTATCATCTTATCATGGTTTAGTGTTTACCCAGCTGACAGGTTGCTGTAGAAGTTTACCCTAGGGAAGCAACACACCTCTAATCATCCCTTTATTTCTTCCCTTGGCTCACAACACAGTCCCATGTGTCAGGGATATCTTACAGGAGTGATTCCAAGAGAGGGTCTTGTTTTCACAGTAAACTCACAACCCATAAACCAGTTTTTATTATGTACATTAGTTGATAAGAACGAATATTGCATTTGATCCTGCAGAATGGTGTGTCATGGCTGGTCACTTTAAAAATAATGTCTATATGTCAAATGTAGACAGGGACCGTAACAATTACTCAGCATTTAACAGTCCCTGTTATAGACAGTTTATACCATAGTAAGTGTTACATATATTGACTTGTTTGGTTACTAAGTTCGCACAAGAATATTACTGCAAATTCCTGAAAATTGTACTGTTTATTAGTGGCTGTTAAGTGTAATTAATTTCTCATTTGATTGAAAAAGCAGCCGTTGAGTGTAAGACACAGAACTTTTCTTCATGAAGCTTCTTGTGTTTCAATATCTTAGGTTTTACAAATGGCAATAATTGTCATTTCCTTCCAGTGTGATTTCCTCAAAATCTGAGCTGTAGCCAATAAGAAATCTCTCAAGTTGGATGATTCCTGCTATTTATAAATGTAACGGAAATTAATGTATGGCTAATGACTTGGGTTTAAGTGCTAAGACGGAATCATAATTTGGCTTAGTTTAATTAATTATTAATGAAGTTGTCAAAATACAGATTAACCACAAAAATGTCTTAACTAGTGGACTTTCATTCAGTAATATTTTGTCTATTGCCCATGGTGCAAAATCCCACTGAGCTCGGATTTTCTGAGGATATTGGCCCCAAAGAAGTATTTTTTTATTAGTAGATACTATTCATAGTTTTTGCAAATATTTAAATTTTATTAGAGTAGAAAGAGACCTGTGTTTTAAACATTATTTTAAACAATATACTATCAATGTGTTGAATAAAACATATTTTACACAAAATGTTTCTTTAAAATATTTATTCCAATTTTGCATGCGTATGAAGCACAACTAAGAACAGTGCATCACTATGAAAATAAGTACTTGTGATGAATTCAAATAAAATAACTTAAATAAGTATTGATAGTAATCCTTTTCTAAGGGATTTTTCACTTACAATGTCAATGTTTTCCTGAGCAAATTATGGTATACAGAGCTGCATCTTGATGGCAGGAGTTTCAATTTCCTGTGTAAGCCACTCTAGGCTCCTACCTCCCGCAGTGTAATCACTGGTCCTAGATCACTCTACAGATACCCTCCATCAGTTTTTGTCTCATGGTCAAGAATGACCTCTCAGGACCACTTGAGGCTCATGCCTCTGGGGGGGACACTTGCCATCAAGTGCTTGGCCAACTAGAAGCATCTGGTGGCCAGGCCAACCAGGCCAAGTTTGGAGAGCCATGTTCATGTGTTTGCAGTCTTGAGTCTATTGTTTCCCATGTCAAAGACCTGGTATGGTGTCTGCTAATACCACTTGTGCATCTAAATTTGGAGCATAAATTGACATGTTTCTCTGGAGATATCTACACCACATATGGTGTGGTGGGAGGGGGAGTATGTGGGTTCCACAGGGAAGATCTCGGCAGAGTGAAATGTAGGTAGAGAGAATGGAAATATGCTAGTCTTCAACATAGTCATGGGGGAAACTGTCTGTTAATTGATAGAATATGCAGTTGTGTATTCAGATAACTAAAATATACACCCATAAAACAAACACACCCTTATGGTTAAGTTATATTGATAATGAATAATTTGTATCCATAAAAAGCTTCAGTAGCCCATTTAATGCCATGGGTGAATGGGTGGGAAGGTTTATGCAACGTTTAATTTAGGATAGATTTCATCATTTCATCAACAAGTTTGGAATATTCAGCCAGTCTGTACACATTGTTGACTACACCTGCGGATGTTGTTGACTACACATGTGGATGTTGTCAATAAGATTTATTAAGAAGGCATATCAAGTGATTA
Organism: Lamellibrachia columna; assembly: GCA_963662155.1. Classification (NCBI taxonomy): domain Eukaryota; kingdom Metazoa; phylum Annelida; class Polychaeta; order Sabellida; family Siboglinidae; genus Lamellibrachia; species Lamellibrachia columna. Next base: position 37,654,403 of record OY759274.1, read on the forward strand.
GTACAACAACCAGAGGGGGTGGCTTAGGGTGATATACCACTCTCTTGCCAGCAGGTTAAGCTAATGGACGAAAGATTGATGAGTCAACTTATCTTCACAAGGTGTCTGGACAGACCAGTCCATCAGCTAAGAGGAGAGCTAGAATCAGTGCACCAGAACGGTGCAGTGCCTCTGCCACGTTTAGGGCAAGTTTAGGCATCATTAGATTCCATTATTTGGCAAGAGAGGGGGCTAATTTGTTCTTGTATACCCACACTGCCCCATAAATCAGTGAACAGAGAGTTTTATGTGAAATCTATTTGCTATTTAGCAAGTGTGGGTTGTCATGCTGAAAATTTATTGTGGACATTTTTTAGTTGCCCCCCCTAAATCTAAATTCATGAAATATCTAAATTCATGAAAACGATACAAAATATTCAAAGTAGGTAAAGGTAAAGTCATCCCCTAGGCATTACGCCTTAGGAAGCCATGAAGGCTTATATGGCCAGTGCTTAAACCTGGTTTCTGTAGTGCGAAGCAACTTAGAGTGCAGTTATCCTGACTCTCCTGCACGGGACACTAGTCCATCGCAGGTACCTTCCAAACAGTGTTTGTACTCATTTGCAGCTGAGCAGACTGAGGCAAAGTAGGGTAAATGAAATTGCCTAAGCAGTGTGGGTCTTGAACTCAAACCCTCGAATTTAGAGTCCAACACCTTAACCACTAGGCCACGGCTGCCCCCATATTCAAAGTAATGGTTACCTTTTTTGTTATGTGATGTAACTTGTTAGAAAATAAGGTGCTAAAATACCCTCTTCAAGAGGTAGAATGATGCTTCATTACCTAAAGAAAGAAATGGTGGTGTTAAATAAATAATTTATGTTAAGCCTTTGTATTTAATAATAAAAGTTATATCATAAAAAAGTGTGTCCAGTAATTATGTAATGTATACAGCCAGCTAAACTGTGGATGTTTACAAAAGCGGGCATTGCAGCCTGTACACTGTCACAACTTCACTGAAGGCAGCTTATGTCACCTTAGGTAAATGTTTACCACCTGCAAGGAGATGATGCCCTGCTAAGTATATTCCATGAAGAAACTTAATTTGTGCACAATGGTATCTTGCCCAACCAAACTGGACAGTGAAGTCCAGCAGGGCTGGAGGCTGGTCACTGGGCACAAAGAGCTGTCAGATGGGGTATGTCAAGCTGACTGGTCAAGCTTGCTGGTGGTCACTGTTGGGCTTGTTGCTAGGCATGCCTTTGTCTTTGTGGGAAGGCTGGACATGTAATTTGTTATCATTATAGCAAAGAGCATTGCCTTGACTGTGTGACACTAACACAGACAAACTCATCACATACCTACTTATTTTGGATCACTTTGTAAATATTGGCTTCCAGAAGTTAGTCTTTCAGTAACATATTTTGGTGCAGTGATTGTCTGTAAAACACAATAAAAAACACAAAGTGTGCACTATAAGCGTGCACACACGCATACACATACACACACGCACGCGCGCGCGCACACACACTGCATTTGCATGTACACAGATAGCTAACTGATTTTTACTAATATTCACTATAAAGTTGTCAAACTGCAGTAGCATGTAGCAGTTCAGTACAGCATTGTGTATACATGTGTGCATAGTGTATTCATTAACCTTACAAAGTACTAAATACAACAAGTGTATACCTATTTCTATCATTTAATTATATTAATGCTATGGCCAAAACCGTTAATGTTATGAACAGTCATAAACCTCAGCTTTGTTATATTCACACAGTCAACAACACAACCGTGATCCTTTGTTTCACTGTCATTGAGAAAAGGATTTCATATTAATGCATCCTTCAAACAAACAAATTACCAGACATGCCTTGTTATGTGTTCCAGTGTTTATGATATTAGTGTCTATGACAGCTAGGGGGACAGCCCACCTGTTGTCTCTGGTGGGTTATAATCATGCCAGGGTGGTACCATTTGGCAGCATCCATCCATGATCCCTGGTATTTTTGCCAGGAAATACGCTGTAAATGGTTTCATTCAACCTGTGCAGTTACATTAAACTTGCTGACCTAAAGATGAAAAGTAATCAATATATATTTGTGATGACTGCATGCACATTTTGTTGCATCTCTCATCAGACTCCATGACCTGAAGATGAAAACTGATCAGCATGATATGTTTGTGATCACTTGGTGGAAATTTTTGTCTGATAAAATCAGTCCCTTTGATCAATCTGATATGTTTGTGATGACTGCATGGACTTTTTTGTCAGATTTCCAATCAGAAGCCTTCATCTGAAGAATTGATTAATATGATATGTTTGTGATGACTTGTGTGCACTTTAGTCAGATCTCGGATATCCGTGCCACTGTGGAATCTAACAGTTTGCCATTTGTCTCTATCAATAAAATTATATTAAAAGAAATGTACTCGTTGAATGAGAAGTTCAGATCCTTGTACTTATCAAATGTACTGGTCACTTTATTACATGCTTCTACTTGTTAGTTACTACGCATTGTTCCTGCCTGGTACAATGGTCTAGATGTCGGTCTATTTAGTCAAATTGTTGTATTTCTGGAGACCATGGTGGATCTACGCTTCAGTTCACTTCAATTCCAACAATCCTGTCCACTGCATGTGGATAAATGACATGTCATAATGACATATTGTCAGTCAACCTTTCTTTATATCTGTGAATCTCAGTGACTTTTACTTCCACTCCTACAATCACCCTCATATTACATGGCACGTAAACAAAGCTGTTGTTTCTCTTCATCATATGTCACTTAGTCTCTTCTGCATCAGCAGGTGTCTACCACAGCTGACCAACTTTCCGCTGACCATCTACTAACCATCTACATATTTGTACCTTGTGTCTCTTTATTTCGTCAGCACCAGCAATAGCATGTGGCTATCTGCTGACCACCTCTTTACTGACCAGCTACATCTCTTCATCCTGTTTTCTTTCTCTTCAGCACCCGCAGGCGTGCAGCTCTCTACTGGCCAACTCACACTCTCCACACAATGGGCAGTCACAGCCCCACCACAGGCACTGCACCCTCTCTTATTGCCCTGCCAGTCGAGGTGGCAGCAGCCATGCAGATAAACCCTGGATGGGGCAGCACAGTGAACTGGAGGTAGGGTTCTTTGACCTTGTTTGGGAGAAAAAATAGAACATAATTTACAGTTCTTGCATCATCATACAAATTTAACATTACACATTGTGTTATGAGTTCTATGAGCAAGCACCAGTGAGACACAAAATGTAAATTTACCATATCTGCCCCATATAGATCATAAAACCAACAAATGAGGAATGTTCAGAATTGTTAATTGTCCAGCCCCCCCCCCCCCTAAACTGTACAATGCAACCAGATGCGATTCATTGTCATAGTTCCAGGACCCGTTGTTGACGTAGTCAAACGACAACAATTTGATATGTTGGATATAAGAAAGTTTTATGGGGGAGTTGCCAAAACTGTACAAGAAACAAGACCCAATGATGATAATGAAAGGGTATATAACAAGTCATGCAGCATGTGATCAAGATTATTTAAGTGTAAGTTATGTGCACAGGAAATTGCAAATGGAACAGAATATAAAGTAATTGTATTCATTGTCAGTTGCATCTCTAACCTGTGCACGTGTATTAAGATGCATTGCATGTTGGCGTAGATACGTATGCAGCTGCCATGCTAGTTAGTCTACCTTTGGCAGTACTTGCTGTTGGGTCGTATGTGTGAATTAATGAGTACCAGGTAGTGTCAGTCAGAAAAATTAAGCAATATGTAGCGTCATCCAAGGTACTAACATTGGTGGTGGGTGATGGTTGATTCATCTTGAGAGAGACAGCAGCCAAACAATAGTTTGGGGTTCAAGATGGAAAACCAATTTTCTTTTTTAATTCACTTGACTAAAACATAAATTATATTTTATTGCAGTTTACTGTTTTTGCGAGTTATGGCCAGTTCAAGGCCTCTGTGTTTGGAAACATGTTTCATCTTCCCGTAGTGGAGGGTGAGGGTTCTAAACAGGATTCAGTAGGGAAGTGCCCAGCAGTGGTGTAAAAAAAACAGCGTTGGAGAAATGTTGCTTATTTAGTGGGTTCTCGAGCCTGACATTTTTGCTACATCATTTCATTACACAACTGACTAATTTCTTAATCAAACTGACCAAGATTTGACAACTTTAGCTTGACATATGCCTTCAGAGAAATACACAGCAGATATCCTCTGCATCCACGAACCTGAGCACTATGAGGTTGCGCCTGTTACCACACACTAATATTGTCTCTTTCAGGGTAACATTGTATTGTAGCAGTGTTTGAGCAGCCCCACTAGTCTGTGTCATGTTAATGATGACCATCTTCTGTCCTTGCCACATTGCATGCTCCAGCGACCACAAGGAGACGAGGAAGAGCCAGACGAGTATGACTATTTTATTCACAGGTATCCATCTAACAAGCTTTGGCCTTCCCTAGTCTCCTCCCTCTCCCTGGATGTGATCCCTGTGTGTCCCCCTGGCTTCTCACGCAGCTCTTCACTTCATGTGTGTGCTCCCGCTTAATCTTCCAGTGTGAAACTTCATTTCAATTGACTACAGTTGCAGTTTTCCAGTTCTGTTGCACATAGTACATTTTATTTTTAGTTTTTCTTGGGAGGATGTTTTTTTCAATAATATTGTATTGTGGTAGACTTAGTTTACAGTGGTTTTGTCACGAGATCAACACATTATTTTTTGTGTTTACTATTTACGTTGATTTTTTGTGCAAAAAAATAATCGACCGCGTTGGTTTTGTATGACAGGAAACCAGCATAAGCTTGTCCACAAATAACCTGCTTTCCTCATGTTGTGCTTCAGCTAATTGCTTAAACGCTGCTAAGTAATTATAACAGCAATTAACACGAACACATACTGTTTTAAGGCCTTTTAGATACATATTCTTATTAAAAAAGTGATTGCTGGATTATTTTAATGAACAATGGCAGGTTTTTTTAAATGGAAATATTTGAACTTGGCTTTATAGGTCAGGTGGGTGAGAGGCGCCAAGCAGACAGTGTGGATGGCAGTAATGGCTCCCTAGGGGTCTCTAGCAGAATTCAGATGGATGGCCTTATAAAACATTATTGTGTTTGCTGCGATCTCGCACACATGCGTGCATGTTGGTAACATGCCTTAGCTGTGTAGAACTATCTGCTTGGCTTATTGCTGTTTGTTGACGACCAACGCTTTTGGTGGCTTCGCAGTTCTGCTGGAAATGGGAATATAACATGACAGGTTTAACAAGTCAAGGGTGGTGGTTGCCATGTTTTTTATTCAGGATGACACTAAATGTGCCTACGAATAAAAAATTCTTATTATGTTACATGTACGTAATTTATATATTGGATAAATTTTTGCATTTGTCTACCTGTGACTATATGTGTATAAAATATTCATATCCTTATGCAAGAAAAATATCACACAATATACAATTTATATATGTTTATACATTGTTTCTCATGAACACTGGCTTACGGTCATAATAATGAATTTACAAGTATCGGGTAACTGAATTACAAACATTTTGTGAAGATAGACATTGTATTGAAAATTAGTTTATAAGCACAATTTCTAATGTGTGACAACTGGATGACTTATGCTGTGTAAGTTGATGCAGTGGTGGAGAGACATTGTTATATTTTTAGAGCTACCAATAGCGCATGTGTAGGTTATAGCATACATCCACATAAGACTTACACAATACGATGCCATAAGATTATTCCTTAATTTGATACAATTGAGGTCCTGTCGGCAGTCATGCTTCATTCAGCATAATCCTGCATCATACTTCCTCCAACTGTAGTTCATTTTACCTATTTCTACACAACATACAACCGAATTACCTGAAACACGCTTTAGGGTATTTACCCCCAGTACACATTCTGCACAGCAGTTTGGTGGATTAATATTTTGGCAAGTTTAAATAAAAATTTACTTCAGTATTTTTCATTGTATTATTTTTTCATTTCTGTTGTTACTTTACAAGATCGGTTTGACCATAAGCATAATTTTTGTGAGGAAAAAACGCCGTCATGTCAACCTCAATACATTTCAAAATCTATTTATTTGTGATATGAAATGTTGTTTAAAAAATTTATTTCTATCTACGCTGCTCCCTGATACAGAAAGAACCAATTGTGTTCATATTTGGTAACATTTATTATATAATTGTATGACGTAGCGAAAGTAACAGGAAAAAGTTACAGAAAGCCAGTAACACATTTCAATTGTAATGATGTAATTTTGCAATTATGTAATAACAATTGTCTGTTGACTATGTTCTTAGAACTATTGGTACAGGTACAGTACAAACAGGAACACAAATATTTAGAACAGAAAACTAAATTTAAAAACAATTAAAATAAATTATTTTTATTAAAATACCCAATATTGACTGATGTGCTATAACTGTACCTCTTGTGCGGACTACTCCTGGTACATGATTCAGTCACATTGTGTTGTTGTAACATGACTTAAGTCAGGAAACAATACCTGTACGACAACAACACACCTGGTCTCACCTGCCCACCTGTTGCAGGTACACCAGCTTCTCGCGCTGCTGAAGCGGGAACACGATGACGACAGCGCCTATTCCGGGGACGGGTCAAACGCTGACAGCGGGCGTGGCGGCAGTGACGAGGGAGACAGTGCCCCACCTAGGGGCCTGTCCAGCCAACAGATTCATGGTGGGTCATCTTCCCCACTCACATCCAAAACCCAATTGAAAATTATTGCAGTCACTATATTTACCATGTGAATAATGTTATAAACATGTCTGTTGTGCTTTTAAAATATCATGACATTGTATCCTATTTTTTATTCTGAGCGCTGTGTAATAGTCTGATCGTTTCTAACACCCTGTGTTTGAAGAACCGCATTAAACAATGTATGTTTAATTTGAATGTCTTGAATAACATACTGAACAACAAGGTCAGTACTCTTAAACAGATGATAGGTGTGTTTTGGTGGTCCACATACCATACAACATATCATATAAACATGATTATGTGATAAAAACGTTCAGAACTTGTACTTGTAATCAAGGAGTTTTATTTATAAGCTCATTAAAATGTATTATAATTGAATGGACAAAACAGACCATTACAATTATGTTTTGTGTATATATATCTTCTTCCTCGAGATACTCCTGGTCATCATTCTCTAGTTGGACTTTCTTGGATATCACGATACATTTCCAGACCAGGCACTCAACCTGTGTCATTTAATTATTCTCTCTCCACCCTTTGTTGCCTTCAATATTTCCCCTCTTCTAACATCATGCTTGCTGCACCCATAGAAGACACACTGGAGGCTTGTAAAGAACAACATTCTAATCAAGAATTGCTAATTATTTGTATCATATTTCCAATGGAACTCTCCAGTACATTGGACATTGAAAACTGATATGAGAGCCTGCTTTGAAGTGGTCAGATTTTAATCAGCCTTTAGCCAAGTGGTCAGGGGAAAGAATACTGCCTGCTCAGGGTTGGTACAGTGAGTTACCCCCAGGTTTACCCTGGAGGCTTGGTTGTGCAACAGGAGTTTGCAGGCAGAAAGGGTAGCTGGTTGAATTAATGAAATCACTTCCAGTTCAGTGAATGTCTGATTTTCTAATTAGGCAATCAGTGCACAGGCAAAAGGCTATGGTCGGGTGACAAGCTTTATGTTAGCAGGATGGTGGGCAGTCATTTAAGACACCCTTGCATTCCGCCCTCCCTGTTAGGTTTTGTTCCCACTTGCCTGGGATGTGAAAGGAAGTGTCCTCCCCCTGTTCCTGAAGGCTCTACCTCTGGGTGTATTCCTCCCTGTTTGGAGAAGTGCAGTCTGTGGTCTCTCGCAGGTGACACTGTCAGATTCGGAGATGACATTTGACACCAAACGTGTCACTGACATGCAATATATATGTTGTTTTCTTTCGTCTGTCTGCAATTCTATTATTATCTTGTTTTCGTTTTATTCAGCTGCTTGAAACTTTGAAACCTACACAATTATCAACTTGACAAGAAAATGCAAATATTTTGTTGAAATGTTTTGTTTTCTTTCAATTTAACAATGAAATGCACAGCTTGGAAACTGCTCTGAAACTTTGAATATGTCCATAGTCTCTCCATACTATTAGGCACACTGTGTACAGCTGTGGACAGAGGAAGGTGGTGTGCAATTGTCTCTACCCTATGCAACACCTTCAGTGCAAGATACGCTTGCTTCAGAATTTGTGTGTGACAAATACTAACATCACTTTAATTATATTGATGAAGTAAAAACACATGTCACATTGTATTGATGTACTGAAGCCTGTGTCATGTTGTTTGTTGACACGATGTCATGTCCATGTCTAAGTTCTGTCTCTTCTTGCAGGTTTGTTGTTTTGTGGTCGTGACCGCCGCCCGTCAACGTCTGCGAGAAACGAAAGCTTTGGCAATAGCAGTAATCAAATCGTGCCAGAGATGTCGAACATCAGTGCATCCAACACGACCGACTCCAGTGACCAGCGCCCGGCCACATTCCAGACATTTGCAACAAGACAGTGCCCAGGCAGACGCCTCGAAGACTACCAGGACAGAAGGGGCGCAATCATAACGCCATCTAGTGTCACGTCCATAAATTCGCCACGACATGACCGCGAACTTGAGCATTACGTTGGCGGTAGCGCGTGTCCAAACAGTTGCTACGGCAGTGGTCAGCACAGTCGCTGCGGAACAGAAACATCGTACGCAGACACGGATGCTGGCATGCAGTATTCGTGTGCCGACGTGAGCGAGGCATTGCACACAAAGACACCAAGTCGTTTTGACATGACGGATAAAGAATCGGACGAGACGACAACTTCGGGAAGCTATGTGGTTGACCCGCAGCAACTGTGCAACGAGATCGATGACCTATTCTTCCGTGATATGCTCGTGTAACTCTGTCTCTATGATGCCACAGTGTAGTATTATGTGACTGTACAGTGTAACATAATGTTCGTTTGTTGGACTAATGTTGTATCATAAATGTTGTTACTGTTAAATGATGGAGCATTTTGGCAAGGTTTTAAATGGGCCTTTGGGTTGTGGCTTCCAGTTTCCTGGGATCAACAGACATGCTCTTAATTGTAGAAGGGCAATTCAGTATTTGTGAACCTGCCTTAAATTCTACACATTTTAGAGTTATAGATTACCAGTAGTCGTAAAGTATGACAGAAGCAATGTTTGATATACAGTTTTTATGCAACATTTTATAGATTTTACTTCCCAAAAGCGAAGTTGTTATTAAAATTTGATATTTAAACCAGACGCTTTGTTCTATGCAAAGCAGTTGAATACTGGAAGTGTAGAAATTAAATCATCAACTGTTGTTAGTTATAAGCATGCTGGCTAGATGGAAAACATTAGCAAGCACCATCTTTTTATTCAACCTGAATGGTGAAATATTGCCACGTCATCAAGCCCTTAATGAAGTGATAAGGTCAGCCTGGCATGTGGTTGTCTTTCTGTAAATATGATCAGTTTGTTGCACGCACCGTGTCCCAACAGGGTGGGGTCACTGGATTGGTTGCACGAAGCTATCACTAGCACAGCCATGTACATAGTTAATGTATTTATGATATCAGATAACCTTCCACGTGATAATTGTCTATGGGGAAGATTTAACTTTGATATTAGACAAGATGGTATTCCTGCTGACTGTTGCCAAATATAGATTTGCATAGTATCAATTGCAATTAGCGAAAGACTAATATTGATTTTGTGCATTCATTTTCAGTGAAGTATTATTATTAATGTGAAGTTTTTATTTGCCAATGCAATTTATCCAGAATTTTGTTGGTGCATCTATGTAACACAGCACAGTATTTCTTATTGAATCGCAGATAACATTTTAAAAATAATGCATTATTATTGTTTCAGTATACAGAGAACACATTTAGGTGTCACTGTTATGTCAAGATACATTAGCTAGCCATACATCATATTAGCCTGGCTTTGTGAAAATGGCGGCCTTCACCTCCGCGTACGAACTATCAGTATTAGTCAATGTAATGTAAGTTGTATTAATTGTGCACTTGTATTGTATATAATGACTACCTTTTAAATAATAAAGCTGTACCATACATATGTGAACTGTGATGGTTGGTTTTGTACATTGTTGCGCAAATGTCATTGTGCTTGTATCCTGCATTAGGCGAGTGAACCTAGGCAACATGTTATATACAAATGTTATATAACTAGAATATTTTATCACCATGTTGCAGAAAAGCGGTTATTTTAAATGATGAAATGGCATAAAAACCATTCACCAAGCGAAAACACACAGTACAGTGTAGTACATTGTATTCAAAGCAAATTCAGAATAGTACTATTACTTAACAATTACATATACAGGCCTGTATGTGATAATGTTGACATGTAGAATGTCCAACCAAATGCATTTCACTGGTGATTTTGCATGTTTCTAAGAGTGTCCCAGTGCCATCTTGATGGTGCAGATTCCCAACAGGGACAATATGGAGGGAGGAGCTACGCATTTAAGGCAATGCCTCGGTTCAGCCAGTGTAAATTGGCTGTCAAAGATTTTGTTTGCATGAATGAAAAACATGGGTGGAAATTTTACTTTTCGTTTTTATGGGGTTTCAAAACACACTTACCAAAAGTGCCTGTATTTTCATCCGTAAATGGCATTCGTAGAAAAACGTATTGAGTAAAAATTTCTGAAAAAAGAACATTTTACTATCAGTACAGGTATTGATTTCCTTGCCAAACATTACCCCAGCCTGCAAGGAGCAAGGTCATAACTGCCTTTTATTTAACAAAAGCAAAAATGTAACTGTAACCATGTAACCAAATTATTTGTTTGTTTTACTCCGTTTTGTACGGCTAGGTAGGCGCAGGTATTGATTTTTTGCCCAAAATATTCCCCATCTTGTACGTCATGTTATCACTTCCACTATCACTGGCACTAAGTAATGACGTCTGTTACTATATGGTTTCCGTGATCATGATTTTTTTACAGGAAGGGGTGATTGGTTCTTTGGCTTTGCCCAACCCTTAATTCCTAGACCAACTGTCTGCTCAGGCTGATGAGCTCGATCTACCCAGATTTCCTTCTCCTAGACCAAGATCTTTAGCCTTAGGCTATGCCTATGCCATGGCCTGGGAGTATTATGGCTGTGTCCCTTTTCTCCCGTGGCTGTGAGGGAGCTATAGCTGGCGACTGCATCTGAAAACGCTCCTGATATGTTTTCTATAGAATTTTTTAATAAATATTTTTTTCTATAATTTGTTATTGTTGATGCGGCCATATCGGGCGATAATACACTTATACAGGTACTTCGGACAGGTATGCTTGAGACACAATACAAAACGAAAAGTAAAAAAATACCACCCGTGGTTTTCTGTTTAATAAATCTTACTTTAAAGTTTAAGACTCCATATATGACTTTCATTGAAAATGTCGCTTACAGCAAGCAATTTGCACGGGATCACACGTACACCAAACTACTAGCTGTACAGTAGACGTAGTTGATTCGCCACCCGTTTTATTCAAAGTGCTCCGCGAATGACTGTCCAGAGGCTGAAGTTGAACACGAGCGTCCGTCGTCCCGAATTTGACAGGTTTGTAAAGAGCATTACCGATGTAACTGCAACTTTTACTGCCAGTATGTCATCTTCACTATCACTATTATCGCTATTACTCTCGTGAAAGAGAATTTTTCCATTTCTGTATCAACAATGTTGCCGATTTTGTTGAATATGTTTTGTTTGTTTTGTTCCGACTTGTGCGTACGCCTCTCGTTCGGCAGACAATTTCTAAAAATTCGAGAGGTAGCAGTATATTACAGTCGCAACAAGTTTCATTAGTTCTATAGCTCATTCGATAGGTGGCAGCACGTTACGGCATACCCAATATATTGGAGACCGTAACGTGCTGCCATCTGTCGAATGAGCAAGACATTAGTAACCTTGAATTCGGGAACCTCTTGTTGGAGACCGTAACGTGCTACCATCTGTCGAATGAATTATACATTATTAACCGCTGTATTCCCGCCTTCTCTATTACATGAAGGCCTGCAATATATTGTGGAGACCGTACGGATTACATCTGGGATAACTATATGACTATAGTTGTGCCCTGCACGGGCCTATAATTTGAGCCCAAGCCCGGCCCGCAATTAGCAGTTTGAATCCAAGCCCGGCCAGGACCCCTCAAAAATGTTTCAAGCCCAGCCGGCCCAGGCCCGGAAACTAGAATTTGAGACCAGGCCCGACACGGGCCGGTTAATGTTTGGCCCAGGCCCGCGGGCCAAAGACGGGTAAGCACGCGGCCCGCAAACCCGCGGCCCGCTACATTTTAGAAAATATAAACCTATATGATAAAAACGAAATATAAATAAACTGTAATACATACGTATGTATATTTATGAAATAACAGTAAACAAACATTAATATTGATATTTCAATCCCATATCACCCACTGGAACTGATACACAGTCGCATTTCCAGGAGGACTGCAGTCACTAGCCTGCGAGAGATCAGGTTCAGACATGTGTGAATTAGTACAAGTGTGAATGAATCAGTACTGGGGTAAATGTAGGTCATTCAGGCAGGCAAGATTTGGAGGGAAGACCTAGACAATAGAATGTCCACTGGTAGGGTCAAAGGGTGATACGTTGATGGTTAATCATGGCTAGATTGCTTCTGCAAATGTGTCTAAGGTAAACATTTGGGGCTGGCTACTTCCAGCCAAGTGAACTTATGGGGCCATTACATCTATGCAAAAGGCTGCATTGATGCCCAAAAAATATGCATCTGTAACATTTGTATTATGTACTATGTAGTAGTAATATGTATGGGTTTTGTATTAATATTTTTATTAGGTACAAGTCCAGCCCAGGCCCGGTCCGGCCCGCTAACATTGGGCCCAGGCCCGGTCCAAGCCCGATGTGTTTAATATTTTTTTCAGCCCAGGTCCGCAAAATGTAGGCCTAGGCCCGGCCCAGCCCAATAAATTTAGTAGAGGCCCGGCCCGGCCCGGCCCGGCCCGATGGCTGCGGGCGGCGCCGGGCTTAGGCCCAAAGCTCGGCCCGTGCAGGGCACTAGACTATACACAGCCATGTACATAGTTAATCTGCATTAATGTGCACGTTCACGCTCATCTGAGGCGCATGTGCCTCGGACAAGCATTTGAACGCATACCATAGAAATGTTCCATGCACCGCCGAAACCACAGTACCCAATTGCCTTAATTTTTCAAGTGAACTAAAGTACAATGGGTGCGTGTGCCCAGCCTTATGGTAACTGCGCTAGGCGAAATTCCGAAACAGTGCAAACGCCGTGTTGTACAAACAGCGGTAATGAACGCAAACGCTATGAATCTCGTTGGCCTTTGGTGTATCTTCGTCAAACCGACGAAATATCGACAATTAATCACCAATGCACTTTTGGCACTAATCACCCATGTTTTATAGCGCCGACATTTTCGTAGCTGTTTGAAGATATTTAATACCGTCTTCTAGATGTATGCCCAGAATGCTGCCACATAATTCAGTTTGTCAGCTTGCGCAACTTAGGTGCTGTTTGCCACTGGTTGTGTCTGTCAGGTGTCTCTGCTATGCTGAAACTTCCGTGTCCGTTCCGATGCATGCCATGCTTGGCACGGACCACATTCAGAATCCATAAATAGATAAAGAGTCCCTAGGAAAAACATAATTGTGCGGTTTGGGTGTATTTGTGAGAGAAGAAATTGTGTGAATGAGTGAGTGGAAGTGATGTTTTTGTGCACGGTAGCATCTGAGCTTTGAAATGATTCCATTTGTCAGTTGGTATACCGGTTGTATAAGGACACAGTGGCCATTTCTGTCTACCCTCGACGAAGATACCGGGTTTCCGGTTGTGGCGATTCGCCCAGGTAGCTCGCGGCGACGGGGGTGAAGTCGCCACCTTCGGTGTCAGTCGAGGTTCGTCTGCTGCCGAAGCAACGGTACTGGAATGGGGAACGGGGCGGCTTCTTAAAGCGACGTGGCCACTTCCCGGTGTGTTTGCGTTGTTGACGCGTTAGATGCCCAAAGTGTGGGAAGGCTTTGTCGCAGCACATGTACGTATAACAGTGTTGTGCTTGGTTGGCGATAGCGTCGAACTGGCGATCTGCATCACAGAAGAAGATGTGCATTTTGTGTGCCTGGGTGACACTGTCAGAATTTCTTTCCTTCACGTCGACGCTAAGCCCCATCAGTTTCGCCATATGTCTGTGTAATGGAGACTACATATCTACCACGATGTACTACTGATATTATTCAGGGCCATAAACATACATGGGGTAACATAAAGGCCTACACAATATACCCACAAATAAATAAACACATGCAGAAGCACGCGCTCACACGCACATTTTGTGGTAGCGAGGAATAATAACACACAATTTTAATTGGTATAGTACAACATGAAAATGTACAAAACACAGGTCTCACGTGTAATAATGTACAGGTAACATGCATGTGGTTAATTTCATCGCCATCAATTACTAAGCTCTTTACCAAGAACGTTTAACGGTATTTACTATGTTACATTCACAAATGTAAAATAATTCCATTCAGTGATATTGTTCATTGTCCCCAATGAATATTGTTCATTGTCCCCAATGAATATTGTTCATTGTCCCCAATGAATATTGTGAATTAACAAATTCAGTACGTGTTAATTACATTTAATAGCATAATGTATGTTCCCTCCACTAAAGATTATTGTGAATTCACAAATTTAATATGCATATGGTTAATATATACATGTTCTATTTAATAACGTCATTTCTTGTCCCTAACACCAGCCATTACAGTTCACATATCTAATATATATGTGGTTAATTCCATTTAATTACATCATTTATTGTTCCCATCACCAGATATTACTGTGAATTCACATGTATAATCAGATTAGATATGTAATCTATCACATGTACATGGGCACAGTAGAACATGATCGAATAAAATGATACAGATGATACCCATTTTCGTGTATTATCCTACACATACCTGTCAAGTCATCACATTTCTTGCATATTTTTTTATTTAAACATGTGCTACGAAAGTTGTGTGTGCTAACTGTTATAACAAGATCACGTGATTATATGACATTACGTGTAACAAGAATCGTATGTTTATCATCAGTACACATGTTTTTATTCTTACAAAACTATTTATCGTGATAATATAGCTGTGTAGACATGGTTGCTTCATTTACTGGTTGTGGAATAGACAAAGAGCTTATCACTGAGTATGTCATGTGTAAGTCCAAAGATTTGGTTCACTCAGCAATTCATCAGCATTCACGCACACACTGGCCACGTTCGTCGCATGAAAACTCGGACATGCGGACAGTTTCAAATTCATCTGCGTGCCATTCCAACGACTCGCTGGTTTCAATCTGCTGCGGGTCTTCATCTGTTGTACACTGTTGTCTGATTTTTCTGGCTGCATACAGTTTACATGCACGGCGTGCACAGATGACCAAAAAGACGATAGCTACAACTCCAAGAATGACTACTATGGGAACCCACACGTACCAAGTAGGATGATCATGACTGTCTGGGCCATCGACGCAGAAGTCAAGGTAGCCGCGTAGTGAGCAAGGATCCACATTTTTGAAGCCCTGAATGTAGAACGTATACGCAGTCTCTGTCACTGTCGCGAACCCGCTACGTGACACGTCTTTGACACATGCCTCGAGGTAGAACTGACTGACAGCCGTCAGATCCTCCGCGTTCTGCCGTATTGCTTCATTGCTGTGTAGTCGAACTACGCACGTATCAATCAGTTTCTGTGATGATGTATCGAGCGCTAGATCTGATGACATTGGGAGACTGAGACCTGGGATGTCGCACGGCTGCCACATGGTCACATCTAACTGTTTCTCACTGTCTGTGTACAACCTCCCGTGTACAACTCTCGGCTGTGGTTGGTCAAACGGAACAGTTATGTTATCATGCACTGCCATCTTGACAAGTTGGCCGTGTCCTTCATCAAACAGAACAGCTGCCAGCAGATCTGGCACATAGTCGTCGCTGTACGTGTACATGTGTTCTTTGATGATGTTCTCAGGTCGGCTGTAGGTCCACACAGTGAAGAAGTCCAAGTCGAACGCCAGCGGTTGTGATGGTGCGCCGAATAAGATGGACGTCATGCGAACTGGCCTGTATGCGTGTACGCCAGAGCGGCTGTGTCGGGCTGTCAGGCTGTCATCAACGATTAACATTGTCAGCAGACCTCCGTGTCTGCCGTCCCAACCGAGAGTGACATGTAGCCACGTGTCCAGCTTGACATCGATGCCGGTGTTGAAAGTACCGTCGTTACCCCACACGAAATACCACTGTGAGTTAAGCACGCCCAATTGCAAACAATCATCTGTCATATTGATGACTAGCACAGTTTGTCGTTTGCCGATCACGTTCTGTTCATCAACCTTCAGGTATAGTTTCAGCCAGAGAGACACACTCAACTCGAGCATGTCTATGCTGATGTCAATGCTGGCGAAGTGAAGGGACGTGCCGTTCATGTGCAACATGTGACCACCGCCACTCATGTTGCGCTTCGAGTAGTCATGTGACAAATGCAAAGTGTCAGCATTCAGTGTCCTCATGTTTCTAGTGACGTACATTGTTGACAGTTGTGTGTCAATGACGACATCGTCTGTGGCTGTAAACGTATCTCCTGTTGTGTCGTTGGTCACGCCCCAGTTGACGTCGTCCTTCCAGTTGCCATTGGCATTGCCCAGTAGACCGCTGAGCAGGCTCAAGGCCTTTGACATCCTGACGCCACACATTAACTGTCCATGAATCATAGCCACCACAAGTTGAAATTCACTGGTGACTGAGATACGAATGACATTGTTGAGTTTCCATTGTATAGATAAGTCACCGACTGTGGTCGTTTTGTTACGAACGAGTGGTACCCAACCACTGCTGGCACGACTTACCCCCGTCAACTCTCCGGCGATGTTCTGCATCGATACGAGTGTGTGTCGTCTACGAACGGATACTTCGACTAGTTGGCGACATCGGTACGTATCGTTGCAAGGCACAAACAACACCTGCACAGACACGTCGTCTGTCTCCAGCAGCTGGTAGCTGCCGGGCATCACCACTTCAAAGCTTGCCCCGTCCAGAGTGGTGACGTAACTGCCAGTCACGACTCCCGTGTACCACTTGGTTCCTATATCGTCGGCTGCTGTGTTGCAATCAATGCCGTGCCAGTGAGCCGTGCAACGGTTACACGGGTAATCAGCTGCGACGAGTGACATTCGACGAACGAGTTTGCTGAACGGAACGGTGACACTCATCCAGCGTGACTGACACACGCACTGACCAGTGGCTCGCTCGCACTGACCACGGTCATTGCACGCAACGCCGTTGTCTGCCGCTGAACACATGTCGGTACAGTTATCGCCCGAGAAACCCCGGCGACATCGACATGACTGCGTCGCTGCATCATAATCACCGAAAGCACACACTGTCTGTCGTTGGCACGCATTAGTGTACTGGTCGACAACATGCTGACTCGCGCTAGTGGATGACAGGCGTACGACATCGTTGACGCATTGCTGGAGGTATGACTCGACAAGTATACCGTCTGATACACATGTTACTTGCGCCATCGCAGCTGCGCAGGTGTCACTTGCAGTTTTAAGTGACTCACTTGCAAAGTCTGACTTGGTGATGCCGGTGACCTCCGTGAGCTGCAGATCACTGACACTCCACACAGGAGGGTTGTGTTCAGAGGTCGCCCGGAAGCCCTGCCCCGTCATCACGTCAAAGGCAACAGTGCCACGGGCCTCGTCCAGCTTCCAATAGTGCGCCAGGTCGGGCGTGCTGCCAGTGACAGCCACTCTCCAGTTGTGTGCCACGAGAACACCGCCGCTGTGGGGACGTGTCCACAAACGCACCTCAGCCAGGTACCCTGTGAATGTTGCATTGACGACGTGGGAGACGTCTGCTGGCAGCTCACCAAATGACATAGTTCCAGACGGGCTAAATGCAGAGGCTGTCAGTTGCACTGCAAAGACACGCGTGTTACCTTTCGTCTTGGTCAAGTACACGTGCAGTGTAGCCATGGAGACGTCCCAGTAAAGGTCAAGCTGTGACCACACATTCAGTGCAAGTACGAGACCACTGGTGTAGATGTGGTCGTTGTAGTGTACGTGGAGTCCGGTCACATCGTTGACAATGGCAAGTACATGGCTGTTGATGTAGGAGAAGAACACGCCACCGTATCTCATTGGTTTGATGTGCACCTCAATGTCGAAGCCACCACGAGGCAGCCAGGTGACGTTTTCAGTGAACAGGCCTGATCCCTCACAGTATATGCTCGTGACTAAGCTTGTTGTATTCGCGGGATCATCTTCAGGGGAAAGCAGGAATTGCGCGCTAAAGTTTTTGACAGCAGACTCCGACAACGACTTCTGGCAGCTCAGAGGTAGTGCGGTCGTTGTGCATGGATCTACAACAACACTGCAGCCTGTAGCTTGGATGGAAACACTTGTATTGCAGGAGCTGAGCAGACCTGTTGCGGCTCTCCACACTGGCTTGGTAGTCACGAGGGTCGCACTGAGACCATTTGTCTCTATTGCAACAATCACCATTGTGTGCAGACGCTCAACTGACATCTCCAGGGTGTGTGTTGCTGCCCGCACCATGTTGATACCGGAAAGTCCTCTCCTCGATCTAATTTCAACAGCGCGCCCGTCTGCCCACACTGTCATGTGACTGGTGCTAGAGCTTGATCGATTCACAAGCACTTGTTGGCCATCATAACTAAGCAGCAATGAATCGAAGCACCGGGCCGTTCTTGTTGGCGTGTCACAGTCAAACACAGTAGCCCACAAATTAAAGGATTTGATAGCAAACACCTCGTAGACGCCAGTGTCTGGCAGCGGGAACGTTGTGCCGTCCAGGGTGGTCACAATTGTTTGACTTCTCAGATGGGCGATAGCCGTGACGCCAAGGTGATCTGACGACATCCGCGTGACTGAGCAATCAGCAGCTATTGAGCCATCTGTGCAGTTGACTTTCTCACACATGATACCAGTGTAATGATCCTCGCAGTGACACCGCCCATCTGGGAGGCACTCTCCGTGTCCGCTGCATACAGCTGCTCGGTCGCCAGGGCATCGATTGCTGCACGATGACCCCCAGTAGCCGAGGTAGCACGTGCACTTTCCTTTCTCACCAATTGTGCCGAATATACAGGCTACGCAGTCACGTCTCAACCACAGTGGTTGTTGCATCAACGACCCACTGCAAAGAACTGTGTGTAAATCGTTTTGCCCTGAACTGACGACACGGCTCAACTCAGCAAACGATGCCATTGTGAAGTAGGCACTCATCACGTTCGCCGACCGGCGGCCGCTTTGACGACACTGTGAATGGAAGTGTTCACGAATCTTGTTATCAATATATGTACTACTGGTTTTCACTACTGATGACATGAAGAACGAGTCACAAACAATTTCGATGCCATGTTGGTTGTTCTTACCATTGTCCATAAGCATCTGTTGTCTGGTGTTTGAAGGCAAGTCATACACTTCCAGGTCAGACGGAAGCCATGTTGGATGTTGCCATGGCGACTGGGCACCATGGAAATCAGCTGCTCCCATGATATCTCTGGCGGTTGGTCCATCATCCTCAACAAATGTATACAAATATGCTAACTTTGAGGCAAACATCGATGGTCGAACATTGAGGTGAAACAACTGATAGATGACGGCATGTGGCAGTCGTGTGAGCCACACAGACATGTCATCAATCTGCCCATCAAAACGTGTCATCGTGTGACTGACATTGTCTCCGGCTGCCTGCCAACTCCCCAGTGTCACTCGGCCACCGATGTCCATAAGGTCGGCACAGTCGATGTCAAATGTCTCGTAGATAAGTCCACCGAGCGCATTCATGTGGTAGTAATGTAGTCGCCTGTTGTCTCTTTCATAGGCCAACACCAGTTGGTTCCACTCACCGATGCTGTTGCTGCTGGAAGTCACAAACGAGTCCTGACCACAGTGGATTGTAACGTTGACATCGTTGGTCAAAGCAAAAGTGTTGCGTTTGCCATAGGCAAGTATGATACCTCCATGACTCATTGGCTTCACCAGCAAGCTGACGGTGACATCTTTGTTGGAACTACCAGTGGACGACCTCAGTGTTGCGTTACTGAAAGAATGTGACAGGACATCTGACGTTGTGGCAGTACTGTTCAACGACATCGCATAACCAGCTAGGGACAATCTCTTCAGGAGAGCAGCATCAAATAAGCTCTCGTCTTCCGGTAACCAGTATTGTTGCGATACGTTACCTACAATGCTGTTGAGTGAAACTGTTGACTTATTGAATGGGACGTCGTTGTCAACATCACCATCACATGATCCGAGAATACCTGCTGCATTCTGGCATGTTTTGGTATCAGCCTCGACGGTCACATGCAGAAAGTGATGCATCAGGTAAACAGTTACATTTATCAGGTATGGTTCTTTGACGTGTAGCATGATCTTCTCAGTTGACAACAGACTGACATCAAAGTTATCTGACACTCTCCTCGACATCTCGCCATAGTTGAGCTTGGTGCGCCCAACATGTACAGTTGGCCATTGCTTGGTGTCTTTCTCCGCATACACAGTGACAGTTTCACTTCCTACCTGCAAGGCGACAGCATCAACACATGATGGTAAGTCACACAAGACTTGGTGAACCTGAATCTTCACTCTGTCGCCGCTCAACTCAAATATAGAGAACACTCCAACTTTGTTGCCAACAACAAACTGGACATGGTCGAATGTGTGATATGTCGCCGTTGGTGTCACAAATGCGACTCTGGTAGTGGAACTGTGGTGGAATGGTGACGTAACAAGGACACTGCAGTCAGAGCCGTACCAGAGCTCAGCACACGAGTCGCAGCTGTGTCCCTGCCAGTTGTGGTCACAGTCGCAGTCACCAGCTTCAGTACAGCGGCCATGGCGACTACACGGACTCTGTGTACCCCCAGGACACAGCTGGTCACAGTTTGGTCCTACGTAGCCTTCGCTGCATTCACACTGACCGTTGCTTGACGTTGTGCCAAAGCGACATGTGTCATAACACTGAGTTCCGCTGCGAAGACCACCAATGGTGCCACACAAACCCTTCCCTGGCCAGGCAGATAGAGAACTGCTGAACATGCAGCCATCGGCGAAGTCAAGAGCCACTTTGCGTGCAGCTGAGATGTCACCACTATTGATACAGACTTCCTGTTGACAGAAGAACACATACATGTCAACTATTGTGGACTGGACTGACAGGCATTGTTGTGCCATGGATGTGTTTCTCATCAGAAACAGACACATCGATGTTGCATCACGCCGTTGCTGTTCGTCTTTGCAAGTGTCAGTCAGTGGGTTTACGTCGGTCGTCTTTCTTGCCGGTATACCTGACGGGACCCAGTGAGGCGAGACCCACGGTCGGCCTGGGAGACGAAGACCGTGTCCGTGCAGAGAGTCCACTGCCAAATCACGTTGTCCCTCATCAAACTGCCAGTTGGCATTAAGCAAAGTAGCAGCGTCGTGCAAGTTCATGTCCCAGACATCTTTAATAAGTGCTGCTTCTATCCTTATCCCCCACACTAGGAAGCTGTCGATACAACCGTCAAAGCTGTCTGGCCGCTCGTGCTTCCAGCCACTGCGTGGTGGTTGCCATTGACCTAGTGCCAGGGTTCCGTCCTCGATAAACATATGTGTTGGCAACATGGCCATGCCCCTATGTGGAAAAACTTCGCTGCTGAAGACGTATGCATCAAGCCTGCCACTGTCTCCCTTGTAGGCGATCACAACTTTGTTCCACACACCCTCTTCTAGACTCAATCCTGTGTGATACGTGGAGCCGTTGACCTGCACCACTAGTGTATCTTTAGACACTACTGCAAACACGTGGCTGCTGGCGTACGAGAACAACACGCCACTACCGTTGCCATTTGTTGCCTTCACAAACATCTCGAACGTGACATCGCTGCCAATGACTGACTGTGCTTGGAAGACCGAGTATGCAGAAGTATTGTGAAACTTGAGCGAGTAGCCATCCAATGTCTGTGCCTGATATGCTACCGATGGGTATGATATGATCGTGTCATTGGAATGAACACTCCACGAATCTACGTACGCATTCATGGCAGCTTGAGATAAATTATGACTATCTTGAGCATGGACATTCCCAAATGATTTAGCTGTCGCAAGTGGCAGTTCGTATGTTGGACTGGGCTGTGACATCTGTGGTTTCTGTGCTGGTACCATATAGTTGGCAATGTTGCTAAGTGGTTGACTATACCCGGCAGAAGCAAGAATGTGCATAGTTGCACCACTTATCGAATCATCACCACGTCCACAAAGAATGCCATCAGTAGCGTTAACCAGGTCACGTGATATAATGACGGATGTGTCTAGATACACTCCGACAGCCCTGATGGTGATCTGCAAGTCAGAACCAACATTGATAGCCAACTCTGATGCCGACAGCCGACTGATGTTGAAACCATAGAAATTCAAGGTGCTGTCAATCACACTACTGAACTCATTAAGAGTGAATTCGAACGTCATATCCGGTTTCAAATGAACTGTCAGTGTTGTGAAACCGTGACTGTCGTCACCCAATCTGACGCCAACGAAGGCAACGCAGGAAAAGTGTTGATGACACCGAATGAGCTTGCTTTCCATCATAACGTACGGGAACAAATTCAACAGGTGATATTCGCCGACATTCGTCAGCCGGAAGTCAAACCCATCGACTGTGTGCACATGCCCTGTGTCTGTTAACTTGGCCATGACGCGTGTTTCCGTGGCAGTGGATTGAAACATGACACTGCAGTCCGTGCCGTGCCAGCCATTAGAGCAGACATAACAGTCGTCCGACCCACGCCTGTTCACGGGACACTCACAGCTTCCGCTGCTTGTGTTACACGGACCTAACCCTGAGCAGAGAATTGTAGCACCGCCTGGACACTCACTGTGACACGACGTATCCCAGTAACCTTTATTGCACACGCACACTTTGTGGTCCTCTGGGTCTGCATGGCCAAAGTGGCATGGCTTGTCGCACTTGGCACCAATCCACACTGAGAAGTCGGCTGTGTCATTGAAGTGGGAGCAGAGATGACGCGCTGGCCAGTCGGGTAGAGCGAGCACTTCCTCGCAGTAGTCGGCTAGTGCCACAACAGAGTCGACAGCAGCGTCCTTGTCGCTTTTGTCTGTTACGTCCGTGATGCAGTCTTCGCGATGAGACTGCACCAGGGCATCGCCTACACGTGAACACGCTCTGAAAGCAGTAGTCAAGATTTTTAAATATTACATGCAATTATTAATTAAAGTTATCTTTCTAGCAAGTTACTGCCAATGTATGAATGTGTAATAAGTACATATGGCTTAATTCATATATTAGCAGCATACATTTAGTATTTTCCCATGAAAATTCATGTATTCTAATAATCTTCTCAAAACCTTAAAGGTCAAATTACTACTGATTTGCAGAGATATGGTTATTTCGACGGCTGTTTATATAAGGTGTAACGGGCTACATATGTTTATACAAGGTGTAACGGGCTACATATGTTTATACAAGGTGTAACGGGCTACATACGTTTATACAAGGTGTAACGGGCTACATATGTTTATACAAAGTGTAACGGGCTACATATGTTTATACAAGGTGTAACGGGCTATAGTCATGCAACCACATGCCGCACGCAGCATTTACAACAGTGTAACAATTAAGCTATGAGTAAATTATTAGTATTAATGGTAATAATGATAATAATAACCTCGACACTTACCTTTGGAAGTTCTCTTCATAAAACAGATCATCACAGAACTGTTCAATCTGCTGGAGAGTCAGTTCGTTCTCTGTTGTCTGACGACGCTTTCGGCGTGATGCACTGCCATGGGCATACTGTGGTGTTTGAGGTTGGTAACGGATTGGGGCATCCGATACTTGTAGAACAGGGCGTGGGAATGGTCTCCTTGGTAACATCATTGGCATACCATTGACTTCATCCGAGATTTTGTCATCTGACAGATATTAATCATTTCATTACACACGGATACAATATAATTATTTTAGTATCTGCGTAGTGATCAAATGAACAACAAGACCAAATTATCACAACACAATATTACCCGACGCTATAATTAACAACCATACACCATTTAATTTTTTCAGTTGTGCTGCAGCCCATCTTGGAAACCACCCGCGTGTAAATATAATCAGTATGCTTGTTTCATATTACAGGTAGTGTTTATTTACCAAGCATTGTCCAGATTGTAACGTTATTTAAAAAAAACATGATATTGTATGTGGAAAATTTGGCAATGATGGCGACGGCTGCAATATGAATGAAGCGGAAAATAATCACGTTGGCCATGAAGTTAAATAAAACAAATTGCACGTAGCACTGCGGGTATTTCTTGACCAAAATAGGATGGCAGCAAATGGCTGTGCAATTATTAGAATATATATCTGACTGAAGAAACATGAAAGACGAGGGTAATAGAGAACGGGCTGTGATAGTCATAGGGCGACGGAACGAGGACATCTTGTAAAAAGAATATGACAAAAACAGGGCTAGCAGAATGCATGACAAGATGGCGAGAATGTGTGAGCAAAATCATAGTCAGAGCACCGTGGAGAGCCGAGGGTGTGCGAAAATTACTGGCGAAACGTTTAAAATCTAGTTTCAATTCCGTTTTGTCTTAGCTCACCTGATAATTCATCAAATGTCCACAGATATGCCAGCTTAGGTTCATTCCCATGCAGAGCTATGTTCCACTTGAAATAAATTTCATATGGTCCAAATATTCTGCAAGGAAAAGATGATTACATAATTTATTAATAAGTGACACATCTATGAATTATGCAAGCAATAACATGATACATAGTTGGTGGCATGAATCTTGGTATGTGAGATCTCCATAAAATTAATTGGGAAGATACGAACTGTGTCTTTGAAAAAAGATTGTTTCCGATAAATTTAAATAATTCTCCAAGTTAAAGTGCGAGTTACATTAAATTTTACAGTAAGTTACATTAGGTTTTACAGTAAGCAAATATACGCCAATCAAACGATACCGACCGGTGCCAAATACGTAGTTGATCAACGCATCCAACAAAGTGGTCGATTTCATTATGGAACGTGCCGTCCTCCGACAGCTGCCAGCGCCCCATTCCAATGAAGGTTTTCATTGTGACTTTGTCGTGATACCAGAATTCCTTCATGACAGGCATGTCCCCATCAGCAAAAATGTGCAATTTGCCGTGTCGTTTCTTATTGTCAAGTACAATCGAGATGAACGTCCACTTGTTGTCCGGCAGTGCCACGCCACTATCAAAGACAAAGTTTCCACCGTGTATAATCTTCACTGTGTCTTGATGTAGCAGTGCGAAAGTCTGACTGCCAGAGAATGACAGTACAGTGCCGTGGCAGCGGTCCGCAGCACATGTCCGCAGCAGAAACTCGATGGTGGTGTAGCGGCCGGCGAATAGTGTGATCTCGTTAGTTACAGCCGTAGAATCAGTGAAGCAGATGCACCGTCCAGCACCTCCAGTCACTGGGTCATCTGTGTGCACAACGGTACCTTTTATCATCTCATCGAGTGACTTTCCCGTGGTAGATGTGTCAACGTTGACGATTCCAGTGTCGTCACCATCAGAATATCCAGCTTGCATCATTGGACACTGGGATAGTGTGAGAGTTTTGCCGGAACACGCACCGCAGTTACCGCAGAGTCCTTTCAATATTTCTTCACAGCAACTTGTATCATTCAGCTTTGTCACGACCCGTATAGCCCCATAACGCCCAGTGAAGGTGACACGCAGACCTACCTCTGTGACTGTCACTGTGTACTTATTTCTGCGTTGCTTTGACACTTTCATTACACAACCTCTATCAAGTGTTACTGAAGTGGTTCGAGACAGTTGTGTGCTGTCTAAATACACTTCTATGACGGTGCGAGTGCGAGACTTCCTCTTTCTGACATACTCCTGCGTCTTAGGTATAACCTTTACCGTATGATTGTAGAAAGTTAGCTCTGCATTTACAACGCACATTCTCCTCTTACAGACGATCTGCTCCACCTGAAACCACCAATGTCAGTTTATATACGTTTGTTTATATTTAACGTTTCTGCGTATCCAGCCATTTTCAAAACATTTTATTACCCGTAGAGACTTTCGCTTATCTTATCTCGATGGCTTCCTCAGTACGAATGACGTCCTGTGCGTTTGTACCGAGGAAGCCATGTTGATGTGATTGGCGACAATCTCTGTACACGTAATAAAACTGTTTGGATATGATAACAAGAATTGTAGTATTATCAAATGAAACTATTCTGAAGAAAGTTCAACTATATATGATAGAAATATTGGAAATAATATTTATTAATTTGAGAGAAGCTCCGGTCAGCTGTCTAATACACCACATATTCCAGTAGCGAATTATAAAGCTGAACACTACCACAATCAAGTCATTCTGATTAACTCTTAACAATGATAGTATTGGTAAATAACAAGAATAGTGTGCATAGTAAATAAATCGGAAAGTCGTGTATGTTCTATGCGAATGGCCAATCAACTTAATAATTTCGGCAGCATTGTAAGTTATATTGATGTTGTTATACTACAGACTCTCTTGAACTGTAGATTGTGCGTAGTGGGTTTGTAGCTCATCAGCACTTCACCTTCAAAGCAATAAATATATGTTTCGAATATCCAACACTGCCACTACTCGTTTAGAACAGTTGAATCACATGTCTTACATATATACTTTGTTGGCGATTTTGAGCAGGTCCTTACCCAGAAATACGGCGCGTAATAAATGCATAATTTATTTAATAAACTCTCTACCTGTAGGCTGAAGTGTTGAGTGTGTATCAGGTGGTAAGTCGCTGGCTTTTTCACTTTGAATGTGTAGCCCCTGAAATTTGTTGTCTTCCCTCTATCCACTTGACACACCATAATCTTGGGTGTGTAACGTGGCTTTATAAAACTACAGTTGGTACCACCGTAGTCAGCGGTACACGCTGAACACTCGCTGTTGCCTGTAACATACACATAATGCTATGTCTTAATATCCTCACAATGTTCATGAAAATCAGATGATTTTGTTCACAGAGAAAACAACATGAATTAACTACACATATTAGGTATCTATAATTACACGTTAATTTGAAACACACACACAAACACGCACACACAAACACGCACACACACTCACACACACACACACACACACACACACAAACACGCACGCACGCACACACACACACTCACACACACATTACAAACTTAAAATGACAAACACATTACAAACTTAAACTTGCTTGATTATAATAAGATTATTGCTTTTTTAATCCGATACAAGTTGCAAAGATGTCGAAAATAAATCTATATTAGTTCAGTTCTACAAGCTCTGAAAAAGAACAGAAGAAATGATTGACATTAATTTCATTATAATTATTGTTTAACTTACCATTCCAGTTCAGTTGGCACTGGCACTTCCCAGTCCGGGTACACACTCCGTGTCCATGGCAAGGCCCTGTGACGCTACCAGGACATGGATGATCACAGGCAACACCCCAGTAACCCGTGGCACACTTGCATACATCAGGGTGCATGGCGTTCACGTGACCAAAGATGCAGCGCTGGTTACAGTCAGAACCGATCCAACGGGGAAATTGTTCGCCGGTAAAATCATTACACATCGGTTTGGCTGGCCAGACTGACAATTGCTTAACTTTCTGGCATGTTGATGCAAAGGAAATCACAACGCTGAGGCTGCTCTCGACTGACTGGGTCGTTGCAATTGTGTGAAGACACGCAGAATGGTAGTAGGCCACAGCTACTGTGAGTGAGCCACAAGAAGTGGACAGTGCGCCGTGGTAGAACAGTCGAGAACACTTTTCACGTGCAGCAACTTCCAATACTTCTGTTGAAAACGACGCTCGTATGTTGACACTGACAGAGACGTCAGATGCAGGAATATCATAGTTGATCCACGTGCAGTCTGGATGGAGGTAGAGCACGCTGGCTCCGCGGATGTCCAGGGTTTCTCCACCCAGCCCCTCACTCATCACCCAGGCGTGAGTCAGTCCCAACTCACCCCTTGGGATGTTGATGTTCCAGTGGGTGATGACTTCGACTGCAGTGAACCACCGTTCCCACACTATCAACCGGGCAACTGCCCCAACAAAGTCCCTCGCCACTGCCACTCCTGTGCTGCTCTGGATTCCTCCAAGCACTAAAGAGCCTCCTGATTCACAGTCGCCTATTGAAAACACAAATGTCCGGTACACGACTTTGCCAGTGACACTAGTATACACCACAGTCAGATGATGTGTCGACTTCTTGTAGACAACTGCAACCATTGCCCACGAGCCACGTTCCACAGTGATACCAGTATGGAGGACTGAGACATTGTGGTGTATCGTCAACATGCCATCTGCATTGACAGCCAACGTAAACATGTCATTTGTTGTATATGACAGCAAGACTGTGGCTGTGGTGGTCTCTAATCTGAAGGTCAGCTCAAACGTCAGGTGGTCAGTCGTTGTAATGTCCCGCAAATCTACCACCGACGCCGTTGTATTGTTGAACGAGACAGCCTTGTGTGTTGACCACATTGTCTGTGTAGTTCGGTTGAAGATACTGGTGGAAATATCATTAAGCTGCCAACTGCCAAAGAAAGCCACAATTGCTGTCTGGTTGATGCTGGTATGTCCCGTGAACGCAAGCAAGCCGTAGACGTTACCACTGCTGGCGGTGCTAATCTGGACAATCAAGTGACCGTCACCAACAAAAACGTCCAGCTCAAAACCATCTGTACCTCTTAGTATGTACTCTGTTTGGTCAATTCTCTCGAGCATGAATCCATGTGCAAACACAAGAGCCTCAGTACTGATGATGTTGGTGACACTACCGTTGATGTACAGCACATCCGACTGACTAGTCACCCCAGCAGCACTGATTACTAATGTGCTATCACTGATCTGCACGGCGATGGCACGCACACACACGTCGAATCTTGCACACTCCGTCTGCATTACTTCCACTTGCAGCTGCTGTGTCGCTGACACTTGCTGTCTGAAGAACACATGTATTCCAGTTCCTTTGTATACGACACCAGCCCCATCCAGAGTCCAGTAACCATTCACGGTCACAGACGCTGTACGTACAACACTCGTACCAACCCCAGCGGTCGTATTAGCAACTGAACAGTCGGCGCCGTGGAATCCATTGGAACAGACACTGCAGGCTGGTGTACCTACCCAGTTGTAAGCACATTCGCATTTGCCAGTCTTCTGGACACATCTGCCATTACCACTGTAAACATAAAGGAACATTTAGCCATGGCATTGACAGCATTGCTCAGTTGTGCCACAACACTAAGAATGTATACACTGTCAATGTCATCAACGTTATTCAGATTCAGCAAATTGAAAGGCACAACATGTTATATTAACTTGTTCTCATTCAAACAAATCTCGAGGAATATATACATGCACGCGGAGATGTAAACACGCGCACACGCACGCTCACATAATTGTTCAAAAACCACAACTGACACAACGCACGCACGCACGCACATACACACAAGTACACACGTAATAAAACATGCAACCATTCACAAAATTACAGAGAGACCGACACACAAACGTAAACACACACACATACACACACACGAACGCACACATACACACGCCCAAACCCAATCGCACACACACGCACACACTCAAAGTTATATAAGTTCATTCATACAACAATGATTGTAACATACCTGCATGAGTTGAGACGACCGCCTGGACACAACCTCGAGCAGTCGGGACCCCAGTAGCCATCGTGGCAGTGACACGACTCTGCAACCCCTGAGTCGGTAGCTCCGAAGTAGCACTTCATGTCGCAATCTGGTCCCACATAATATGGGAACCCGCCCGATGCATACTCATTACACAGGCTCTGTGCCGGCCAGTTCGACAGATGTTTCTCCGCCATGCAGATATCAGCAACAGCAACAACAACGTGGAGAGAGACATCAAGCCTGCTACTTGCTGCCACATCCTGCACACACAGCTCTGTGTAGACTGATTGGGCGACGGTGTCAAAGCAGTTAGGCTGAAGAACCGCAAACATCCTGATACACTTCTCATTGGCATTTGTGGCTAAATAATCATCTGTGAAGAAGAATGCCTTCTTACGGCCAAGCACATCAAGTCTGGCTTCAGAGTAACGCCACTGTGGCTGGTGTGATGACCACGAGTAGACTGCCCACTGCAAATGGCTGGAGCTGACAAGGTCGTGGATGGTGACACCTTCACCTTCGTCGAACTTCCACAGTGCAACGATATCTCGTTCTTTGCCCTGGTGGTTCATCTTCCACGATCTGTGTATATCTTGATACAACAACGCCTTATGCCATACAACGATTTCATCGATTTCTCCAACAAAGCCACCCATGGTCATTGTGAGAGTCTTACCAAGCAGCAATGAACCTCCACTTTTGAAAAAGCCATTGTATTTAATATGCAAATCAGAAGTTGCAATGACGCCTCTCTCATTGATGATATAAACACTGAGGAACTTGCTTGTTGCTTGCCAGACGACCGCCACTTTGCACCACTCGCCCAGTGGGACGATAATGTCAGTGTCATACACTACTCCTTCAGTGTATAGTTTGATGGTTGTGTCCATATACAAGCTGAATGAGCCTGTGATGCCATAGGAGATGACGACTCCGTATATGGACATTGTCCTCATGTAGAACTCGAGTGAGAGGTCAGTTGTGTGATGAAACACGTCGGTCAGGACACCAGATGTCACCGATGATTCACCATCAAAGAACAAACAATGACCACCACCGTATGTGCTGTTTGTCTCACCAATGGAACTAGACGCATAGAGCACACTAAAGAGACTCTCGATGGCTGCAACACGCCACCTCTCCCCGGAGCTGTCAGCGGTTACGACAGCACCAACTCCACAGTCTCCCAACACTGAGTCCTGGTTGCTGCACTCCGTGTATGACACAACCAGCGTTACACTCAAGTGTCGGTGCACTTGCTTCACTGCGAGTTTCGCAACTGCACCAACCACAACATTAACAACGAATGTAGCGTCGTGTGTCACCCGGAAGACATCATTGACAAAGTCGGTGTCATCAGAATTCAAATGTTTACCATTGTACCACATATGTGACTGTTCCTTTGATGTGTATCCACTTCTGACAACAAAATGATGCACACCATAACTGATTGCCACAGCCTCAATGCAAACTGACTGATCATAGCAGCCGACAGTCTTCACCTGTATGGATAAGTCTGTTGATCTGAGCAAGTGAAACTCACCCAAAGCTGCCAGTGTGAAAACTACGCGGCTGGCAAACGTCGAAACGTGTCCTTGGCCAAATATGGCAGCTGTTTGCGGGTCTATGATCGTTTCATTGACAGGAGGTTTCGCCGTTGTGGTGTTATCTATGATCGTTTCGTTGCCAGGAGGTTTCACCGTTGTGGTGTTATCAGACGGTAGTGTGACATTGTTAGGGAACGTAAACTCGGAGCAATCGGGTCCACTCCAGCCTTCCTTGCATTCTGTGCAGTTGCTGCTGTCCAGCCAGCGTGTGTCGCATTCACACTCACCTGTCTTGCTACGACAGTGCCCCCTGTCGCTACATGTATGTATTGGACCACCAGGGCATACTGCGGAGCATCTGGGACCCCAATAGCCAGTATCGCATACGCACTGTCCTGTGATGACGTTCACTTCGCCAAACCTGCAGTGGTCATGCTGCAGGCATATGTACTGCCGTGAAAAATCAAAGTACATTTCCCTGGAACATAGATCAGTGGCAAGAAGTGGTGGTCTTAGTATGATGTCGCAGTATGACGCGTATGTCATGACAGTTGTCACAATAGCCTGTCGCGTTGGACTACGTGATACATCACCAATGCATTGTTTGAAGAACAACTGAGTGAGAGATTCTCCCAAAGCACTACAGTGACTGGCAATGATCAGATTAATTTCCGAGCAGAGATTTCTTAGTTCATCCGATGGTGCAGGAAGTGGCAGGACACCACCACTGATTCTCTTTGACGACTGTGTTGGGATCATCAAACCAGCATCGGACAACACCCACATTGGGCCCGTATCTCTGGAGATGTACAGCACTTTACCGCCGACACTGTCAACAGCCGTGTAGCCTGAGCCTTCAAAGAATGTCCACTGTGCACTGATATGTGTGTATCGAGCATTGACGATGCGACTTGAACTCTGCAGCACGTACTCCAGGCTGAGCTGACGGTTCCACAGACGGAGTTCGTCAACTTGTCCTATAAACGTCGATACAAATTCAGCCATGCCAGTGTGTGAATCCATACGGGGCGCTTCTGTCCCAATGCACAGAATCCCACCATCCAGGAACAAGTTGATGTCAATGGTCAGTGTTGTCATGGTGACTGTTCCAGATTGGTCGATGTGGTAAACAGTGGTTGCGCCTGTCGACTTACTGTACACGATGGTCAAGTGTTGCCAGCTTGTTGTAGGAGTGATGCCCACGTCGTAGTTGTGTCCATCCACTGTTAGTCTGATTGTACCCTCAACCCGCACAGAAAACACTTGATATCGTGTGTATCCGACTAGCACACAATTAGTCACAGTGTCCACTCGGAATCGCAACTCAATTGTCACAAAGTTACTTGCAGGATCAAAGACATCGTTGAGTGGCTCAGACGTCACACTAGTGCCATTGAAATACAGACTGTAGCCATTGGTGGTGTACTTACGTGGTTCAATGTAGTCAATGGTTGGGTAGATATACACGAAGCCTACATCAAAAGTCACTGACCACTGCACTGCACACACAGTGTTTATTAGAGCAGCTCTCATATCAGTGAGGTGGTAGAACTGTTTGTCACCGTTTGGGAAATCGTTGTCAACATCTCCATCACAATTGCCACAGAGACCTCTCGTCTCAATGCAGATGTCCTTCTGCATAATTGTTTCTAGGGTTAGGTAGTTCAAATGAGACCTCACGAGGAGTTTCACACCATTGCCCACGACGATTCGCAGTGTTGCTAAAGGGTATTTTTCTAATTGCACATTATTGACAGAGGAATGCACAACAAAGTCGAATAGAGTACTGTTGACAAACACCATGTAGTCATCGGTGTCTGAGTTATATGGAGCATGGATAACAATAGTGTCCGCAGCAACTTTTATGGCAATCTGCGTGACACAGTAACTGTGAGTAGACCCGCATGGGCCTTGTCTTGTATAAACAGCCAGCGCTTCAGTATCGAGGAAGACAAATTCACCTGCTGTGTCTAGAGTGTACGACTGTCCGTCAAACATAAGATACGATGCATGACTATAAATAGCACACACGCTGTCATTGTTTGTACTTCTAGTGACGCTAGACACGGCTAGTGAGCAGTCCATCCCGGTCCAGCCATCGGCGCAGCCATTGCAAGCATGGTTCCAGTTGGCTGCACAGTGACACCTTCCATTCGTGGTATTGCACGCGTTTCCCCCACACTTTGATGCGCAACGCTTCTCGCAGTGTCGTCCCCAAAATCCCCCATGACACACACATTTGTTTTGTTGCCATGTGCCAGACATACACTGTTTGTCACATCTGGGGCCCTTCCAAGGCAAATCAGGTCGTGAGTAGAAACGACACAGTACAGGATCCGGGTCCCAATCCGTGTTGTTGCCAAGGAAAATACAGCGCTTTAAGAAGACTTGGATCACTGAATAGCTGTGCTGTACATCTCTTCCAACAATGGTATCATACACACACTGCTCGTAGAAGGCAGTGGTTACTTCAACGCTGGATGCACCACAAATATTGACAACATCGCTAGTATAAACAACGCGCCGGCAGAATTTTTCAGCATTTACTTTCATTTGCACCATCCACGGGCGTGATGACTTCAATACTACATATGCAGATAACTGAATGCTGGCAGGGACTGAGAGTGTCACATCAGACACCACCCATCTTGCATGTGTCCATTGTCCGAATGTTACCATGTGCATCTTGAGGCCGGTGACACTGTCGAATGCGACACTGCCATCTCCCTCGTTGAAGTACCAGTTGTTGGCCGTGGCTTCTACAATGATCCAGGCATTTGTTCGAAGGTTCGATATGTCACGTCGCTCGTTCCATATTCGGAAAGTGTCGACGGTGCCGTGGAAGTTCCACTGTAATCGTCTTGAGTCGACCACATTGCCACGCCATTGTCCAAGTGTGAGCCGCCCGCCTGGTGAAAGTATGTTTACATTGCTGCTGAAGGTGATCTTGGCTGTGTAGTATGTGGCACCTATGTTTGTGAGATACAGAATAAGAAGCTTCCTGCTCGGCTGCCACACAACACTCAACATGTACCAATGCCCAACTTCAACCTGCAGATTCGTCGTTCTGGTGTTATTGGCGAAATCAACAGCAATATTGCCATTGACAATTAGGAATGATGTTGTAATTCCTCCTGTCATGTGTTGGTCGTAGCAATAGATCACACCGTGTGCTGACACTGATGCTGGCTTAAAGCGCACCTCAAATGTGACATCAGATGCAGAGAATGTATAGAGGGGTGTTTCGGTACTGATGCTGCAACCAGCGAAGTATAATCCATTGCCAGCAGGCAATGTTGACTGTAGCATCCTCCGAGACAGCAGGCTGGATGCAGTGGCAACACGGAATGATGCACCAAACACGGTGTGTATGGTCGTCTGGCTAAGAGTCATCTTGTCACCAGTAGCGGTTAACATGACAGAATCACGAGGCAAGAAATCATCATACGGATCACCATTGCAACTGCTGAGAAGTCCCACACTAGTGCGACACACGTCTGTAGCGACAACAAACGTTGTGTAGATGAATCTCCCAACAATCTCAATGTCAATTCTCAAATCTCCATTGTCAGATCTGATTCTATAGTGACTTATACTGACTCGTTCGCATTTCACTGTGTTATCAAAACTCAAAGGTTCGAATATTTCTATCTCTTTCTGGTCCCACAAGAAGAGGATGTTGATGAATGAACTAGTGGCGCCCCCATACAACTCCAGTGTGTGTCCACCACAGGTGAAGGCGTAAGCATCTGCGGCAACGCTAAGTCCATCAGACGACGCAACGACATGTCTAATGTGCACACTGAAGACATTTCCTGTGGATGTCAAAGCTTGCATAAGAATGTGTTCACCGAGGCCATTGTAGTTATAGTGTGCACCATCAAATGTCACCACCATCGAACCAGTTGTTGTTGATGCGGTGTGGTAACCACCGATGTTAGTTGATATTGTCATGATGATGACTGAGCAATCAAGTCCGATGTAGCCCGTCTTACACTGTGTACAGGTGCTGTTCACGGTGAATCGATCGTCACAGCTACATTCTCCAGTTACAGGGTTGCATGTACCGTGGCCATTGCAAGCGTTGGCACCAGCTCCTCCTGCACATTCGTTGCTACAGTTAGTGCCCCAGTAACCTGGGTAACAACTACAGTAGCCCTCCTCGTAAGTCCTGTTGATGTTCTGTAACAGTTAACATAAGACACAGCGTTTAGTTATGACACCGTAGCAAGTATATTGCCATCTCACCATAAACGTAAGCTTTATATGCCTATTTGTGAAACACAGTATTATGCACGTTCCGTAACGTACAGGCTCGAAATAGGCACCATGCATTTTCTGAAAGTGCGAAATCTATTTATTGTTGAGCACATGTGTTGTTTTGTGGTAATTGACAGTGTTTGCGAAAGTGTGGGTTGCTCAGTCACATATTTTTAGGACATTTCACCCATCTGTAGAGTATATCAACTGCGGCTAGATAGGAAAATGATCAAATAGTAATTGGTAGTGCCATCCAACGTTATAATGCTAAGCCTTAGGTAATCTGATTTGTTGATCGGTCATTATTGTACAAATTCATGCAAGGGTGTTTCTCACTTATGAAAGGTTTCAGTGAGGATGCAATCATCATTTTGAATGTTGACTCGAAGTGCTTTTTCGGGACTTTCAATTATTTAATGCATCAGACGTGATTAGTGTGTGCTATATCCTATTAACGAAATGTGGGTGCATGAAGCAATCAAAGGATTCATCATTATGATGTGATTGATTTTACACCGGGTTTGATGAAAGCATAGTTAATCCCAATTCCTGTATTTTTCTTCATCCTAAACTCACTTCTTCTCTAGTGATATAACATCCCTAGCAACTCACCGTTTCTACATCTGTCTCACAGAGAATAACAGTGTCCACTCGTACTGTAACATGGCTGATACTGTTTGCTGCCGTGTATGCTACATACCATGTCACTACATCAGACGAACTCAGTGGCCTGTAACATAAAGATTACTGCTAAGTTCTGGTAGACATGCTTGCTGCTATTGGAAAGAGTCCACTGTAAAGAACAAAGTAAGTTTTAAAACTAAATCAAAAGGTGAGTTTAAGCAATGCAGTAAAACATGATTTAACTTTCATTTCCATCACTGGTGTTCACATATGTAGGTTATATTTCCTTCTCTGGCACATATATCACGTAGGACACTTGCAGTTTTGGGGTCCCACTTGTAAAACACACACATACACACACCACCCACACGCACGCTCGCTCGCTCGCACACAAGCGCACGCACCCAGACACGTGCACAAACACCAAACTTCCAAAGTGCTAAGCGAGTAGGAGAATATTTACACATCTATCAGCAGCGGATCCAGGCGGTGTGCGGTGTCTAGACCCCCCCAGGTCACGGAGGGGGGTCTTAGACCCCTGTGTCCGTGGCAAATATTAAAGTAAGGTAAAGGACAACGTATGTAGGCCTACATCGGAACTGGTGTCAATGGTTGCTAATACTGAAGTATTAGTAACCGGCTATTAATATTAACCCTTCTGTAAGTAGAACGACACATGTGTCGTCCCGTCCCCCCCTCGTTTCGTAAGTAGAACGACATATGACTACGACTGACTGAGACCCCCTGCCAACAAGCGTAGATCCACCCCTGTATATAATAGTACGCCTACATCTAGAATAATGATGTGATAATAAGATAGACATACCATCTTCTTGTGCTATTCACAGTATGATATAATATAATATTATGCAAAATATATACACAATGTACAAATACATCGGCTATTGTGGATAGCACATTTTTTCTTGCATGAACATTAAAAACAAATGTTGCTACGCAAAAGTCTTCCAACTTTATGTACGTACTTATTTAACATTATTATTTAACATATGGTTGTTCTTCTTTTAAAGCAAGATCGTGTATTGGGTGTAATATGTCAAAACGTATATTTGCATTTACCATACTTTCCTGGCCAGCATAAAAACAACCACCGTTCATAAATACAACATCTGTTTTTCTTTCTGC
The DNA here is from genome assembly GCA_963662155.1 of Lamellibrachia columna. Classification (NCBI taxonomy): domain Eukaryota; kingdom Metazoa; phylum Annelida; class Polychaeta; order Sabellida; family Siboglinidae; genus Lamellibrachia; species Lamellibrachia columna. The sequence continues at coordinate 37,691,828 of OY759274.1, forward strand.
AACACATAATGGAAAACGTCTTCCATGTCGATTGTGTCGGTTGAGATAAACGCTGTACCTTAAAAACAACTTACTGTTGTTAGTGGTGTTTTGCTAGTTTCAATTAATATGGCAATGATAATTCAACAATAAACACTGGTAGCTTTTATTGCATTTGTATTGGCATAACCAGTAACTACTCACCCGATCTTCATTGTGTAATTATGTAACCCAGGACGGAAACGCACAGGCTTCGTGTCGACCTCTGCTCTGGCTGGGAGTGTGATTTGGTTGTCTGAATCCTTGGTCACGTACACATTGTACTTGTTTGTGTTCTCGTAGCCGAACCACAGGAAGTACGCATTGTTGTGTCGAGTTGCACAGTTGATGAGCACATGAACGGTGCTGGTTCCAGCTGGCCCATCATCTCGGTCACGATATTCACCATGACCAGGTGCGCACGGAATCTCACATTTGGCAGCGCCTACAAACCCTGCAAAGTGACGTTATCGTATAGTAAAACATTTACAGCAGTCGCTCAAGGTGATATTATAACAAAAGTTACAAATGAAAATTTATGTGCTATAAAATAGTATATATGTATCGTCATAACCACAACTGCTGAAACAATGACCACCAGTACGAAGGTAACACACATTTAACGTTGTCAATGACCACCAGCACGAAGGTAACACACATTTAACGTTGTCAATGACCACCAGTACGAAGGTAACACATTTAACGTTGTCAATGACCACCAGTACGAAGGTAATACACATTTAACGTTGTCAATGACCACCAGTACGAAGGTAACACACATATTTAATGTTGTCAATGACCACCAGTACGAAGGTAACACACATTTAACGTTGTCAATGACCACCAGTACGAAACAAATCAAACTGAAATACGTGCTGTCGATGGCGTTGATGGACACTAATAAGATAAGAGAGATAAGATAAAATGTATTGCCATGTGTAATCATTGCAGTAATACAATAGAAACAATGGAACGATACCGATGTTGGGTCGTACTATAACGTATACAAGACAATACACTCACATGCAGCAAACTGTATGAAACAAACTACCTAACATCATGCACAGTAAATGCACTATATAATAAATGTATGTAAGCTGTCATCCAATGTTGTTATTAACAATATATTATTACATAATTCGTTGTAGAAAATATGAGTGTGTAAGTTTACTTTTAAAAAGGTGTTTGCTGCTACGTCCAATGTATAGCTAACTTAGAGTCAGTATAACTGCACTCTAAGTTGCTTCGCATTACAGAAACCAGGTTTAAGCACTGGCCATATAAGCCTTCATGGCTTCCTAAGGCGTAATGCCTGGGGGATGACTTTACCTTTACCTGTATAGCTATGCTTTATCACTAATACAAAGTCTTACCTGGTGCACATTCAGTACACGTGGGTAGTTGGAAACCAGGCAGACACTCGTCACATGACGGTCCGTGCCAATAGCCATGTTCGTCATCAGTGTAACATTTACACTGTGTTCCACCTGTGACAACAATGGTGCTTATATAACTAGGTCCTCATATTCGCACAGCTGAGTTAAGTGTAAAGTAAACGGAATTGCCCACGCTTTGAAATGACCACAAGAGTTTTTGAACGCAGCCCCATTGATAGAGTATCCAACACTCCACCCACTGTGCTACTCAGTCCCACCCAGTTAGTGTTAGTTTCATTAGTGTTTAAATGTCACACTGCAGTCAGCGTCAATATCACTCACCTGGTGGAGAGGCAGTGCCGTGTTTGCACACCACACTGCAGTCGATGTTATAGCCGATGAAGCCCGATTCACAAGCACCACACTGTTTCATCGGGTCAAAGTGGGTCGCACATTTGTCACAAGCACCATCCTTGAAGCCATGGTGACAGGAACATTGTGGTGACGTCGCGTCCACAGGAAGGTAACAATCACCTGGATGTAATGATAAGAACATAGCTTGCATCTTCTACGACAACAGTGTTCTTGTCTGGTGCGGTTACGTTCATGTAACCTTAGTACATCGTGGTTATAACTTTAATATCGTAATTATAATACCCATTTTAAGCTGTCTGTCTATTTTGAAGCCGCATTGAAGATATTTTGGTACAATTATCGTTACATCATTTATACTCTTACAACCCGTACTCTTACTATCATGCTTATTAGTTAAATAAATTTTGTAATTATATATGGTAATGGTACTTGCATCTCCTAGTTTGCTCTTATCTAGTTGTCTTGTTTTCCTATAACCTGTGTACACGAGTAAATGTGGCTTACACAAGTGGTTTACACTATACACTGCAACATTATAATTGTAGTAAAGGTAATGTACTTACCATTTCCATTGCAGTTAGGTCCAGGACATATGAGCGTGGAGCAGTCGTTTCCTTCAAAGCCAGAGTTGCACGCACACACACTGCTGCTGAGCACACGACGACATGTGCCATGTCCATTACAATCCGGCTCACCTGTGTTCAACCAGACAACATACACTGCTTTAATTATATTATTAAACATCTACCCATCTTAGCCCTGCCATGCCTGCAGATCGTTGTCTTCCCTGGTAGCATACGTGCAAATGTGCATCACAACTGATTCAATGTATGACAGCATAAATGGTAAACACGTTGTCACCAATGACCACGAAGTTAGTGACTGTAATTTCATACAACGTGATAACTAATTAAACATAGTAATACCGAATGAGACGAAAGTGAAGAATAACATCCAAATTGACATTGTTCTAACCTGGACAATCAAGGAGCTGGCACGTGTCGCCACGGAATCCAGGCACACACACGCAGCTATCATTAACACATGAGCCATGTTGTGAACATTCGATGTTGCAGGTGTCGCCACTGTAGCACGCCTCACAGACACACTTCTGTGAGTTGGGTGGTGACTCATGCCCATGTATACAGTCCAGTTGACATGCGAAGCCCATGGATTGGTGGCAGTTGATGCAGGTTGGTAGGCCAGCCGAACTAACGATGCAGTCCCCTGCATAAAAATGCAAAATATATATACGACATACGCACGCATACATTGCATGGTTTATTTCATTTGAAACACGTTGAAATTAGCCAATTTTTACATGCCAATACTGATAAGAACAATTTATATTTCTTAGACCTGCAAGTGATAAGCTGTCTTTTGGGGGAGGAATGCACGCCAGGCAAGTAGTTATTCTTCTTTTATTGACTCTGTTATGGCTTGGGGCCACATCACCAATTGTCAAGCCTCTCAACAATTAATCTCCATCTCCCTCGCTTTTCTGGAATTTTCCTTCCACTTTTTGCTGTCTTTTTTAGTCCTCTCTTCACACTGCGCATTAATGTGTGTTTATTCTTCTTACCTTCTTCATGTTTCCATGACCTCTTCGCTAATCACTCCTCATTCAATCGCTGAACGTTTCCTCTTCCCTTCTGCCACGTATTTTCGCTCAATTTATTATCCGGACTCAGTCATTCTCTGAAATTTATAGTTTCTCTTTCTGTTTCTTTGTCGATGCAAGTGTTCCCATGCTGGCTCCACAATGGCCTCCAACACTTTCACTTTAGTTGTTTCTCCAACTTTCTGTCTCACGTAATTTCTTTCATGTTGCCGCTCTTGCTTGCACCCTCCCGTGCTATTTTGTCCGTTCTTAGCATTGTAACTAAGTTCACAACATGGTCAACTTGCTTAGTCATCTTTCTATCAATAACTGTATGTCGGTCCACACCATGTTCCTATATCCACTCAACATCGGTCTTGTCTACACAATTTCACGAGGAGCCAAGCTTTCTATTTATGTATTCTGCAGTTCCTTCTTGCTATCTGCCATCACTACCAGCACACTAGTTGTGTTGGTATTAAAAAAGACTTTGGTTAGCTATGAAGATTAGTAATTGCCTTATTGTGTAAACAATTACAAATATAACTTTGATTTTCACTTGTTATACATTCATCATTCACATTCTACAATAATTATGGCAATTGACTTAAGTTTATTTTTAATTATTGACATAATGAATTCAAAAACAATTTATGGTGATTGACCAATATCATATCAACATTACATGCACAATATATATTAAACAGAATTTGCATTGAACACATAACAGACACAACCGTTTTAATGAATGTAAATATAACACCTCGATAATGCTGATGATTTGTTTTTATTTGTATGTCAAAATGGATGAATTACATGTACAAGTAGGGTTATACAAGGCTTTACAACAATCTTATGGTCGATAAAAATATTAAACAAATTCACGAAAGTATGTTACTCCACGGGGTGACAGATGAACACACACTACGGTTAACAGCAAACACATGTGTGTGTGTGTGTGTGTGTGTGTGTGTGTGTGTGTGTGTGTGTGTGTGTGTGTGTGTGTGTGTGTGTGTGTGTGTGTTTGTGTGTGTTTGTGTGTGTTTGTGTGTGTGTGTGTGTGTGTGTGTGTGTGTGTCTGCGCGCGGAAGAAAGTCAAACAGGAAACATTCAATGTCTGTTTTCTCACCTCTACTGTTGCAATCGGGTGTTCCTGGGCAGTCAGGTTCACTGCAGTCCATTCCTTTCCATTCCAGAACACATGTGCAGAGCTGGTCAAAAAGGGAACAGCTACCGTGTCCTGAACAACTCTCGTTCACTCCTGGGCAGCCTCTCTCTGTACACTTGCTACCTGTAACACCAGCCAATTATTTAATTTTGTATCTGGGCGGAATCTTAATATAACATCTCATCTTAGGTAACAGTTCTTTTAATATTAAACGCAATTTTCTTAAAGGAGATTTACTGAAAATATTTCCGTTGGTTGCCAAATTAGGAAGAGCTGTGATCTGTTTTGTACCGGCCTGTACCGACCAGACCTGGCCTGGTACAAAATGTGAACATTTGCAAGTGAAGCGGTTTTTAGGTATTTGCTTTATTAAGTGTATCATCTACATCCATAATTCATTAGTTTATATCGTACAATCCTATGTAAATAAAGTCAAGCCAAAAACACTTAAAATAACAGAAAAACCGCTTGTCCTTACAGGAAGCCGTAGCGATTACACATAAACATCTCATCAATTTGAAAGCCAGATTTGCATACTTCATTCCAAGTTTATTGAACACAGCATTGAAGTAACATTACTTGATGATATTGTTTGATCGCCAGTATTTGTACTTAATGTTTCGTTCTAAACTAATTTGTGTTGATGTGTCCTCGAAAACAATCAAGCAAAGCCAAAGGATATGAAAAGATATGCGTCATTAATCAACATATGTCTATATTGCAGGCACGCCCCTACGTTAGTAATCAATATACGTCTTTATCGTACGAACGCATGCATGCATGCACGCACGCACGAACGCACGCACGCACGCACACACATAAAGGGGCATTGTTTAAAAATAGCTTAAACCTTTAATGTTTACAACTTAATATTGAGACTATGTTTGGACGTGCATGTGCGTGCGTGTATTATATTTCAGTAGCACTAGACATTAGCCAATTTAGTGGACCCTACTGTGACCGGTCAACGTGTATTACTGCATTAAACAACTTACCCCACCACCCATCCGTAGAACTGCAGACACATTTATCGTCCACACATTCTCCATGTCCTCCACATGTGTCATTACATCCAGTTCCAGTGTAGCAGCCATGACAGTCACATGTGAGGTTAGGAAATTTTGCACCGTGCACACATGGTAGGTCACACTTTGGCCCCATCCAGTCATCAGAACAGTCACATACAGGCACAGCACCAGAGCCATTGCAAACACCTACAACAAGACATACATCACTGTGACACCTCCAATGACCATGGGTGACAGGCATCACTGTCACACCTTGTTTCTGGGAGGACGTTGACATTCCATTGTATTTTATTGGCATACCATTCAAGTGTCTCATGAGATTAACACCAATCAATGCTTTATAAGCAAGGCGAAATTAAAAATTGTGAAAAGTTGTTTATGAGATTTATAGCAGACGATTCAATGTGTACGATTCCATTTGCTGAACCAAATATGTAATAATACACAACAGTGAATTTATTTGATAGCTATGTGTTGATCATTCATATATTCAGTATTAATATGCTAAACGAAACATGACCACCACATAAAGTTCAAACAGTACCACACAATAAGTGTTAAACAGGTGTTAAACGTAGTAACATCAACATAAAAGTATGTCAATGTGAAAACGTCCATCACGTACAAGCAGAGTTCCATTCTTTGTGACAGAAACACACGTAACAGGTTTATTTAAATAACATATTCTGGCTTATTTTAAGAAATAACCAAACAGCTTCAGTAATACAGCCTGACATAAACAGAACAGTATGCCAACAAACATGTAATATCCGACAATATTTTGTTAATCTACTGGTATGGAACTTCTAGAGCAGAACTGGTATACATTTAAGTTCATGCTATGTTAACTGTATGCAACATTACACTTATACTACACTGCAAGTTAAACGAGCGGCTGTTATGTTGCAAATTATATATTATACTGACCGTTATTGCTGCAATCTGGCTCCCCCGGGCAGTCTGTCTTCTCACATGCCTGTCCATACCAGCCGTCATCACATACACATGTCTTCACATTCCGATTGCATTGTCCATGATTGTTACATTGACGATCAAACATTCCAGGACAGCCGTCTTGCTCGCAATATCGCCCATAGTAGCCCAGGTTAACACCAGTAGCTGTATTGGAACAGTCGCAGTGGTTATTGATGCACACTCCTTTGTTGTTGTTGCATACTGACTCGCAGTGCAGACCATGCGTACAGTTGTCATTACATACACATAATCCACTGTCCATGGGATACTGCGTGCCGTTGCAGCGTTCCTCACACGCCACTCCCATCCAGCCTGTGTTGCAGTTGCGGCACTGTGGGATTTCAAACTGTGTGTCACAGATGCCACGATTGCTACAGTCCTGTGGACAGTCAGCTGTTTCACAGCCTTTTCCTCGCCAACCCTGGTAGCACATGCAGACTCCCATGATAGCTGCGGGAGACGTCAGACATTTACCATGTCCACTGCAGTCAGTGTTATGCAAACCTGGACATCCCGGTTCAATACAGAATTCGCCACGTCCGCCCTCAAAGCCACAATCACATGTTCCCTGTGCTGTGCAGTTGCCCACACCACCACACATGCTGTCACATCGCTGGCCGCTGTGACATTTCTGACAGATGCACTTGCCGTCTGTTACATTGCCATGCAGACACTCGTGTTGACATGCATCGCCGAAGTAGCCTCCCTCACATTGACAGAAAGTGTCTATCGAGTCATTCTTGGCAGTACAGCTGCCACGGTTATGACAGTCGTGTGGACATACAGGTCTATTACAGTCTGATTCAGCCCAGCCTGGGTAGCAGAAGCATCTCTGTTTGGCTCCACAGTCCCCGTGTCCCGAGCAGCCAACAGGCAGGCCAGGACAGCCAACCATTTCGCAGTGGTCACCAGTCCAGCCAGATTCACAGACACATCGCTTGTTGTTGCACTGACCATGGCTGGAGCAAAGCTGGTCACAGCTATCGCCGTTGTAACAGTCAGTACAGTTACATTGCCAATGACCATCAGTCAGTCGGATAGCCTCCCCGTGAACACACCTGGTGAACCAGAATTTCATGTTGCATTGCCTCTACGAGCAACAACAAACTAGCATACGTCTTATTACAATGGTCCTATTAAAAAAATGCTACTAATGATTATTGTATTAAGATTTTAACTTATCCCAAACAAAATGACAACGTGGAAATGATCAAAACGCTATCTAGTTTTACATAGTTGATGCAGTTGTGAACGCCTATCAGCGCTTGAACATACTTTGATATCATAAATGTTCAACGTTGCATCTGTTTTAACATGAAATAAGATTCTAGTTGCTTACTTGAATTCGCACCCGTCTCCCATGTATGGTGCTGGACAATTGCACCGCGGGCTTTCCTCGATACCTACAACACTGCAGGTGGCACCTGGAAGTCCTTGACAATCTGGATCACCGGGACAGTCAGGAGTCTGACAGGCGTTGCCGCGGAACCCTGGTCTGCATGAACACACGCCCGTTGACAAGCATTCTCCACGTCCCTCACATACGACCGGCCAACCGGGACATGTTTTTATGTTGCAGTGTTCGCCGCCATAACCATCGTTGTAATTACACTCGCACGTCCCATCCTCACTGCACACGCCGTGGCCAGAGCATTGAAGGTGGCAGCCAATGCCGTGGTAACAGGGCTTCCTGCACACGCACATTCCGTAACCGCCTTCATTCTTACCTTGAACACATGGGATTTCACAACGTTGTCCAACCCAATCCTCACGACAGCGACACCGTCCTCCAAAAGCACAGTAACCATGGTCTGCACCTACAGGCATCAACCAAGCACATTCGATTAATTATATGTAATTAATTACAAACATATAATAGACATATTATTGCTAAAACACAATTTGATAGTATGCGAAAAGACAGCAAAGCAGGCTAATGAAGAGTTAAATTTCCTCACAAATAAGCAAACACGCTCAAGTTCTTTCCTTTGACTAAACCAGTGATTGTTAAAATACATACATACATGAATGCCAGCATACAACACATTATTTTAAGTATATTTGTGTTAAATATAATGTCAAAATATACAGTGAAAATCACTATCTCGTATGTAGGCAATCATTGCCAATGATCTAACCAATGGACTTGAACTATGGTATCAGTACGCTAATATATAAAAGCGTTATTTTGTGAAATAATAATGATAATAATAATAATACCAGTTAATCGCATAGCACTTTTTAGACAAATGATTATCAATCAGACGCAGATGGTAGTAGGCCGAATAACAGTAACTGGAGACTAGGCGGTCTAACTGCATCTGTCGGTCGAAGTAGCAGCCCAGATACCTGATTGCATCTATTGATTGTAATGTACGTCCATGTAGTTCCAAGCTGGGGCCGCTGTAACCACGTATATTATGTGGTGACTGCAGCACTATAAACTCGGTTTTGTCATTGTTGAGTTTACGTTGATGTATCAGCATCCAAGCTTTAATCTCGCCGATGCACTGGATCAGTAACTGTTTAACGTGTTCCAGTTCATCAGACACCACAGGGTTATAGCTGACATATAGCTGAATGTCATCAGCAAATTGATGGTAAAGCACTTGATGTTTCTTGCAGATGTCAGCAATGGGTGTCGTGTATGCGTTGAACATCACTGGTCCAAAAACTGAACCCTGAGGTACACCGTGATAGATGGGAATTGCGTTCGAAGAAGACGAACCAATCACAACACGCTGGGATCTGCCAGTCAAGTATGATCTAAACCAATCAAGTGCCCTACCGCCAATGTTGAATCGTAAGACCAGAGTGCTCAACAATGCTTCAATATTAGTCGTGTCGAATACTGCACTCGTGTCTAGAAGAAACTTCATGACACTGCGTCCAGAATTAAGGTCGCGCACGATGTCGTGTTGAACTTTCATCAGAGCTGTTTCTGTGGAATGATGTTGTCTATAAGCTGACTGCATTTTGTCATGCAGCTTATTCGTCGCCATGTGCTGATTAATGCGTTTGAGGAAAACTTGCTCGATCAATGTCCCAACGAGAGCGAGGTTGAAATAGTTTTGTTATCACTAGGCGAGAAAGTATAAAAACGACAGCGACACATGTGCACCACTGAACAACCCCTAGACATTTACATTTGATATAGGAACAGAAAAAACATTCAAATTGAGCAGACCCACACACACAACCATGATCCATCAGTTTCACCATATGCTCTGAGAAAAGAAGATTTCGTAAACTGACCACCACACTCTGGGTATCCAGGGCAGTTTGGATGGTCACATGCATCTCCGCTGTAGCCGGGGTCACACAAACATGAACCATCTGTGCGACAGATTCCTTTGTTGTTGCACACTTTGGCAGTTCCATCGGGTTGTGGACAGGAAGGGTATTCACAAAGGTCTCCTACATACGAATTACCTGCAAAATCAAGTACAGATGTGTTTATATGTGGGTGGACGTATGTGCATGTGGTGCACGTGCATGTGTACGTGCGGTTGTACATGCATGTACGACATGGAACGTAATTGCATAACTCTGTATGTGGATATGTAAATGCAAAATGTGTGTATGTTTCCCTTTGTGTGTGTGAGCGCGCGCGCGTGCGTGCGTGCGTCCATGCGTGCGTGTGTGCAGATGTGTACGTACGTTGTTATGATACTAATTTTCAACATACGGTTGACAGTAATTGCCATTTAAAATTTTGCATGTATATTTAGCGTCTTGGCGTTGAATATGATCGTAATATATGTTCATAAATAATAGTTTGTAAATAGTTTGTCACATACTTTGAAACTGCATATAGATTACGTTAATTTGGAATATTATTAAGTGTAATTGGTACATTTTGTCTAAAACATTTCTTTGCAAATTCGAGTTTGGCTCATTCCAATTGTGATACGTGTGTCGTCATTGTGTATACTATAATTAGGAAGTATACATAATCTTAGTTTTATGGAGAAATCAAACAATATGTTACCTATGAACGTGTGTTTACACTTGCAGGTGTGAGTTCCTGTGTCACATTCGCCATTGTCTGAGCAGAGTAGGTCGCATGAGGCGGAAGAGTAGCATGGGTCACAGTAACACTCTTCATTCACTACCTTGCCGTGCTCACATCGCTTGCTACAGTCGTAGCCGTATGATTTCTGAAACACACCCGGTGTACACTCTCAAACAACCAGACAACTCGCGACTGAAACACATCCGGTGTACACTCTCAAACAACCAGACAACTCACGACTGAAACACACCCGGTGTACACTTTCAAACAACCAGACAACTCGCGACTGAAATACACCCGGTGTACACTCTCAAACAACCAGACAACTCACGACTGAAACACACCCGGTGTACACTCTCAAACAACCAGACAACTCGCGACTGAAACACACCCGGTGTACACTTTCAAACAACCAGACAACTCGCGGCTGAAAAGATGTGGGCTAAACAACGATTTGTTTTTGAGCTTGAATATAATAAAATTCGTGACCATTTACATAACATTGGGCAAATAAAAAATATTGCATTTCAACTGTAGAAATACACAATTTGAATAGTTCTTCGGTAAACAATTATGTTAAGTATTATTTTGCTATGGGTTATTAGAGTTTTCTAGAATGGCACATTCTTTCACCTTATATGTGGTTATTGTTGAGTTCAGCACTGACTAGATTATTTGTGCAAAATACAAACATACGATAAATAATTTTGATATCCAGTGAACACGAATTACACACCTGGAAACACTGACATATGGGAATTTCGCCTAAGCTGCCATTGCAGATTCCTTCTTTTGAACAGACATTGGGACAGATTGGCTTGTCACACGAATCACCTCCCCATCCTGCAAGCACAAGATACGCATCCAATATCAGAATTAGACCAGTAAAACAGACCTGTATGAAAGATAGGACGGTTGTGTAACATATACATATCCTTAATTAACACAATAGTAGGCACGTAAAAAACGAAAATAGAGTTGACATGCACTTTTTGGAAGTATCTACAATGTCCACACGTTTATTTTCGATATCACAATAGTATAAACGTTTTCTACAATCAGTAGTTATAACTAGAATTGCTACGTTAACAAATATATTACAATGTGTTGCGTTGCGAATGTATAGTTTGGGGGACTTCTTCTGAAAATAAATGTGTATCTGAATTTAAATGTGTATTTGAATTTATGTGTATCTGAATTTAGTTTTCCTAATTCTCATTTGTCCTCATTTATTTTTCCTAACTCTTCTCTATTTACTGTGAGTGTAGTGGATATACTTCTCTATTAACTGTGAATGTAGTGGATATACTTCTCTATTTACTGTGAATGTAGTGAATATACTTCTCTATTTACTGTGAATGTAGTGAATATACTTCTCTATTTACTGTGAATGTAGTGGATGTACGTCTCTATTTACTCTGAATGTAGTGGATATACTTCTCTATGTACTGTGAATGTAGTGGATATACTTCTCTATTTACTGTGAATGTAGTAGATGTACGTCTCTATTTACTCTGAATGTAGTGGATATACTTCTCTATGTACTGTGAATGTAGTGGATGTACTCTAAAGGAGGGTTGTATTAGTATCCCAGTCATTGTTTACATTGAAACAAGTCTCTTTGAATTGATAATGACAAACAGTTTTGTGGAATATCAGAATTAATGGAAACACATTCGACACAGTAGCCTAGCGATTGATTCAACAAAACTTTCTATCGAAATTAAACCTCCAGCCGCTCAACCGCACCACGCACATATTGTTCACTACACATACTAACCTGGCAGACCAACCAGAAGACATGCTCTACATACTAACCTGGCAGACAAATGCAGTCATGTGTGACGCTGTTGCAGGACCCATGCAGAGAACAGTCGTGCTCCTTGCCTGGACAGCCACTAAACTGACATTTGTCACCACGGAATCCGACATCACACTTGCATGACACACCGTCACATCTCCCATGTAAAGAACATTCACTCTCACACCCTTTGCCTGCAAAGCATGGGTGACATTCACAGAAGCCACTGTCTGGTGGGCTCTGTGTACCATTGACACATGGCTCGTCACATCCCTTGCCCATCCATCCAGGGATGCAGTCTGTGCAGCGTGGGGGGTCGAGGGTGACATTGCACACCCCATTGCCACTGCAGTTGAGGCCAGGGCAATCAGGGACGTCACAGGCATTGGACGTCCAGCCCGGGTGACATGTGCATACGTGGATAGCTGCGTTGCATAAGCCGTGACCCGAGCAATCAAGTTCATCTCCTGCATGAAACATGCCTCATATTAGTGATTATTATAATTATTATATTATAATGCTAAAATACAATATCCACCAAAATTAGAGGGTGTTAGTGTTCGACATGTTTTAATTTCATCTCCTACAATCACACATGCTTCATATTAGTTGTGTCTTTCTTAATTCTATATTCCCCAAAACCAATGGGCGTTAGTGCTCAACATGGTTTCGTTTGCAGCATATAATTTCTGTATTAAAGTAACCGAGCTAAAGAACATTCTATAATAAATTGGTGCAAAAACAGACAAAGCTTATGCTACTGAGTTACTTGTGTTCGTGTTACATTAAACTTGCTTATGTACTTAACACATTTCCTACAAATACATAAGTGGCTTGGAAGGAAACTGCAGTTACAAATCTACTGTTACTAGCAAAGAACCTCTCACAAACATCACCACATAACTGTCTTTGTAATTTTTAAGTTTAGCGAAATTCGCATCTTGGAAATAGTTTGAAGCTGTAGGATGAATATCGCAGGATTTATGCTTCAAACATATCAGCTCTGCATCTTGTTGTTACACGTTCTGTGCTTCGCTTAGTTTCTCACCCTGACAATAACTCACCAGGACATCCAGGGATATCACACAACTTCCCTCTCCAGCCAGTGTTGCAGATGCAGACGTTGTTTTGAACATGTCCATGGAATGAACACTCCACGTTACATTCAATCGTCACCCAACCAGCGTGACACACGCAGTTGTCACTGCCAGGAGGTTGCTTTTCACCATGGAGACACTGTAGATGACACGCGTGACCCATCCAGCCATCGTAACAATCACATACCGGTGTCGCCAGTGACGCGTTGCAGTAGCCACGACTATTACAGTCTGGTGTACCAGCACAGTCGGCAATCTCACAGCCTCGCCCCGTCCAGCCGGCGTCACAGCTACATTCCCCTGTCGCACTATCACACCCACCTGTCACACATTGAAATAAATGTCAGACGTCAAAGAACTGCTACGCACTTAATTACTATTCCACACAAACGGGCATGATCATAAGTAGATATCAACATTCGGCTCAATTTAATGTAGTTATATGTGGTGCTTCAAGAAAACATGTGGTCGTAATCAGTGGTTCACTCCAGGGAGGTTTATTCTGCAAACACAAAAGGCAGTAATTGCAGAATCGACGAAAATCTTATTGTTAGACCATAGACTTTTGTCTATTCTTTATCAAAGTTTGATGGTCCTAGTGCACCATATTTTCGAATTAAAGCATCTTTTTGAAATCTGTAGTAACTGCAATATGCTGGCAGATCAAACATTTTGACATCCAATCTCATTTTTACTTTTTTTGTACAAACATCACTGTGCCTTTGCAGGGCAGCATTGTACACTTAGTATAATCGATCTTGGATATATTACCACGTGATATGTTAACATATGTATGTACTACATAAATAGTAACATAAAAAATTTACTGCATAATGTGCTTATTTTCCGCAACAACGACTACTGCTACATGTTGAATACGCTGAGTAAAACAATAACAAAATGGTGGGTGACTATAGATATATAATATGTTAAAAATATGGGGCACCTTGACATTGAGGTTTGGAAGACTATCATGAGAGATGCATAAATAAATTGAATATTTCATAACATATTTACTAAAATAAAACCAGTTATAATACACTTACCTCTCCCACTACAGTCGAGTTCGTACAATCCTGGACATCCATTGATCTCACAGAACTTTCCTTTATAACCCAAGTCATAGTCACATACACATTTAATTCCATTAAATGATCCATGACCAGAACACTCCGAGTCGCAGCCGACTCCCACCCAGCCAGGATCGCAAACACAATCCCCTGAGTCCATTGGCGTTTGTTTCCCACGGACACATGGGTCATTACAGGCAGGTCCCATCCAAGGACCTGAACAGTTCGTGCAGCGGGGCGGGTCAAACGTGTCGTTGCAGTAGCCACGTTTATAACAGTTCGGCTCCCCAGGACAATCAGCAACGTCACACGCAGGACCCATCCAGCCCCGGTCACATGTGCAGTCACGTGTCTCATAGTTACATGAACCGTGGGATGAACATGCACCATCAAAGCGTTCACTCCTTGGACAGGTTGGTACTTCACAGTACTTCCCCATGGCCTTGATATTGCACACACATTCGCCATGATCATCACAATGTCCCATGTTGGAGCACTCAATGTCACATCCGTGACCATGGTAACAAGTGACATTGCAAACACACTCTGTGTTGTCATCGTTGTGAGTGCCGTGTACACACGGGTCAGAGCAACTCTCGCCATACCAGCCAGTGTCACAACGGGAACACCGTGGAGGGTCTGTGGACCCGTCACAGAAGCCACGCCCACTGCAGCCGGGCTCACCAGGGCAGTCAGACTTGGAGCAGTCGTCACCTGCACCGCGACAGAAAAACAATGTGAATAATTACAGGAAAGTGCACACAAACATATGTGGCGTAACACTTATTATAAGGAAAATTTATTTTAAGTTTAGCACCTACAATATCTTTAAAAAATGCCCTATTCAAAATATAGAACATTCAACGTTCTTGATATCTTCACTTTTACGTCGGTTTTAACTGGTTGTTGATCAATAACAAACTAGCGAGACTAAATAACTCCAATAGTGTCGCAAAATCAAGGCGATACTTGTGTAATGTAGTTGTTATACTCATGATATAAGATAATCAATTAATTTAGGGCCCCAAGTTGCTGATAAAAATGGATGGTGATCTTAAGGAAAGGAATAATGAGGTGGACATCTTGTATGAGGTCAACATTGTTTTGCCGAATATAATTAATACTATCTACCGCCTGAAGAAAAGGAAGAAAATAGAAATGATATAGTCATTGTAAATTTCTTTGATAAAATTATCAGATTGTGCTAACAAGACGTATATAAAACCTCAACAATTGGGTGACATCAGTGTACAATGACATATACATGGTACCCAATGAATGCGCTAAGTGAAACACACAGCAAGATACAACAGGAAGACCGAAGTTATGAAAACAAAAGCATGTGCAGCCATCTGCCAATGTCTTTAGAATAGAGAAGCACAGTTGGGTGATAACATACGCAGAACAGCCGATAACATTAACTTCATCTTTCATGTTTGACACAGGGAAAATAAGACCAACTGATAATAAAACAGTGGTGATATCCAGACTGTTTTTTTTCTAGAAGTCATGTGCGAACAATTGATATAATGCCGTTGGGAAAAATAAATGGCAAACTGGCACTGGAGAAGGAAGACGTTTGAGTGCCAAATTAATTGAGTGGCAGTGCATCCTGCAAGTTGAATGGAACTAGGCTGGTCTGTCAAACAAACAGTCTCTACTACTGTTGGGTATTGCAAGAAAATACATATGATGAATACAATAGTGCCACTGTTGCAAGAAAATTGAGAAAACATTAAATGTGTATAAAGCAGACTGATTATGAGAGATTAGTTATTAATAAATAATGTGTAGTGATTTATTTATTATTCTTATCTGTATGCTGACTTACCTGACCAACCAGGATTGCAGTAGCAGACACTGTCAGCGGCATTGCACACGCCGTTTCCACTGCAGTCTTCCGTGTCGCCGGGACAACCCGGACGCGTGCATAAATCTCCCCTCCACATGACATCACATCTGCACCGACTTGAGTTATTGCCAGTATCCACACAAACTCCGTGACCATTGCACGTTGACTCGCAGTACGCCCCCAAGTGACAGCTGTCACAGACACAGCGATCAGCGATGCAGTGGCCGCCACTATGGCACTCCTGTGAGCAGCCGTCACCATGGAAACATGCATCACAGACACAACTACCACACGGAGAACACTGTCCATGACCACTGCAGGTTGTGACAGGGTCACACACGTATTCACAGTGGTACCCGACTCGGCCAATGTGACAGACACACTGACCGCGGTCACCACATGTGCCATGGCCACCACAAGTTACTTCAGTGTCACACGAATACTGACAGTCGTCACCAACATAGCCACTGTTACATTCACATGACGTGATGTTCCACTGACCGTGACCAGAGCATTTGTTTGCAGGGTCAACCGTCCACGTTCCAGGGCTTCCGTGCCCCGCTGCGCCAGTGCCACCAGCGATACTGTGATGATTGAGGACAACTTTGTTGCCGTAGCTTGGAGAGACCGCTCGTATACGACCACCTCCACCACCACCACCATCACAATAGTCACAACAACCACCTCTATGACAAGTCCTGACACACACCCTGGTTGCAGCCCCGCCATCAGCATTAATTTTACCCCAGCCCTCCATGCAGGATGCATCAAGCCAAACAGCACCCCCACTGCCTCCGCCTGCTCCTGGCTGTCCGTCAGCACCATCCATCTTTAACCACCCCTCTAATGTCATCAGTTTGCTGACAGCGAACATCACGGCAGCTCCTCCACTGCCACCGTGACGACTAGTCAGACAATTTCCACCACCGCTTCCCTTCTCCTTGGGTAGGGCCTCGATACCATATGTCACTCCTCCTCCACAACAGGGTGGGGTTGTAGTGGAACACGAACCGCCGTCACTCTTCCCACCTCGACCCCCGTAGCCAGCACCACTGCCTCCGGACTGTCCATGATAACCTCCTATGCTATCACAACCTTGTCCAGGTCCTGTTGATGCTGTATAACCAGTGGCGGTGCCATCTACTAATGCGTTCTTCTCAATGTTCACTATTGCTGCGAATACTGTAAACGCACCGTTAATGAAAACCTTGCCATCATACTCAACATCAAACCGCTCTACCTGGAGGTGAATACCAGCACTGAGGACAGAGGCACTTGAAGCTACCGCTTCCAGTCTGCTGCCCTTGAGGAGAGCGAACTCTGTGAGCCAGTAGTGTCCTGCAGTTGCTCCAGTTTCGCACGTCATGGAGCCGGTATCGTGCAGCTTTGTGTGACCACGGACAAAGAGGGCATGAACTCCCCTCACCATGCCCTGAATGTCAGTCATCCGCACAAAGTAGGTGACATCAGGTATGGTCAATGTAGCACCATGGTACAGTCGTACGTGGGCATTTATGTGTGTTCGAAATTTACTATTACCGATTGTCACCTCGTGGCCACTGTGAATCTCCATCAGACCAGTGCCATCCCCAGTAAGACGTCCGAGATGGAGGGTGCCCTGTAAGCACAACATACACTGAATCTCCACAGTGCGACCGGCGTGTATTATATGTATGCTTAGCCACCTTGTGTATGTGCGTGTGTGTGTGTGTGTGTGTGTGTGTGTGTGTGTGTGTGTGTGTGTGTGTGTGTGTGTGTGTGTGTGTGTGTGTGTGTGTGTGTGTGTGTGTGTGTGTGTGTGTGTGTGTGTGTGTGTGTGTGTGTGTGTGTCTGTGTGTGTGTGTCTGTGTGTGTGTGTGAGAGAGAGAGAGAGAGAGAGAGAGAGTGTGTGTGTGTGTGTGTGTGTGTGTGTGTGTGTGTGTGTGTGTGTGTGTGTGTGTGTGTGTGTGTGTGTGTGTGTGTGTGTGTGTGTGTGTGTGTGTGTGTGTGTGTGTGTGTGTGTGTGTGTGTGTGTGTGTGTGTGTGCGTGTGTGTGTTTATGACCTACCAAATCATAAAGTAAATCGGATATCAATGATGATTAATATTGGAAATACGTTGCTAAACATACAACATGCACCGACCAGTATGCAACACAAAATGGTTTATAAAACACACAACACAAATTAAATATCCACAGGAGCATGCAATACAGAGACTGCATATTGGGACATTACACACTTATTATTCACGAGTATGAATGATATATAATTGTGAGAGTAAACATACACTAGTCTTCGTAGAAAGGAGAATAGATGTGTTTTAAAAGTGCAATATCAGATACATGTTGATGCTTTCTAAATAGGACCATTATATCAATGCCGTAATCCTAATACGTATTTCATGCCATTGTTTGATCAAAAGTGTAGTTTCTTTGTAATTATTGGATATTGTATGTTATAATGCACTTAGTGCCTTTAATGGGAAGTTACTGTTATTATATAAGACATGTGCATAGAAATTTGAATGAAAATAATGAAATCAACTTACTGCTTTCACAGCCATGCATGCCCTGTGCGTGAGATACACATCACTGATTGTGTGTACAGTGTTGACAGTCGTCAGAACACTGGCATAGCTACACACAGTCTCCGTGCCAAAGTCAGCGCCGTCGATGTGTAGTTGGCGATGCCGATCTTCTCCATTGGCCGTCTCAATGAAGACAGTCCCTGGACTGCCTGGATGGCCTCCGTGGTCACCTCCACGTCCACCAACTGCATGAATACTGCCGTGGAAAGATGACTGCTGCCCGACGTAGACTGCAATGCGGCCGCCGCCACCACCTCCATTGCCTATCAAATAAATACAAATCCAAAACACATAAGTTAAATCCGTTTGCATTATTTAGCTAATATTTAGAATGTAAATTAAACAATTGATAACAGCCTCTGTAATTACAACCCTGGTACTGAATATAACAATAATATCACATCACGGGAAACTGTTATTTTTGTGTTGATCAAACTCACCGGAGTATATTACAGGATTGCTACTATAGACGTTGTCAAATGCACGCCCTCCATTTGCGTGAATGTTGCCGTAGCCACGGAGATCAAGTGTGCTGATGAGGATGCTGCCTCCTGCTCCAGCCCCGCTTACAGCTCTACCCTTGCCTGGGCTTCCATCCAAAGTTATCACTCCATCAATAGTCAGTCTCTACAGCGACACACGTAAGTAACACATATTAATATTAAACCAGTCTCGTACAACTGATAATACAAAACACTTATTATAATAAATACATTTACATGTGCAATGTATTATATGTAAAACAAAACACCAACGTACAATCACATGTAGTGTGTGAGTGTGTGTGTGTGTGTGTGTGTGTGTGTGTGTGTGTGTGTGTGCGTGCGTGCGTGCGTGCGTGCGTGCGTGCGTGCGTGCGTGCGTGCGTGCGTGCGTGCGTGCGTGCGTGCGTGTGTGCATGATCAACTACATGCGTAGACGATTATATAAACGTTGTTGTGATCATAACGCGCCACTCACTTGCGCCGCTGTGACATGTAGGCGTGCACCACCCGCGCCACCCGCTGAGCCGCCACCGCCACTGCCCGGCTCCACACACTCGTGTACCGAACCAACAGGGGA
Organism: Lamellibrachia columna; assembly: GCA_963662155.1. Taxonomy (NCBI): domain Eukaryota; kingdom Metazoa; phylum Annelida; class Polychaeta; order Sabellida; family Siboglinidae; genus Lamellibrachia; species Lamellibrachia columna. Next base: position 37,711,833 of record OY759274.1, read on the forward strand.
TCCACCGACAGCAACGTTGCCTTTTGCATTGCCACCTGCAATATTTACGGTATATCATTTATTTACATTTGTGATAAATATGAACTATATTATCATAAGTAAGAATGTCCACGGACTACCTAAACGATATTTAAAAGTAAACGTATATATTCTAACATATAGCGTGGTATATGTTTTTCAGGACCAATAAATTTTTTTTATACCTAATCCCTGACACACTTTTTATACTATAGAGCCATAACAACTAAAAAAGACTCAGTAAAATCTCTTAGATGTGCGGACACTTCGAAATGGAACACACAACAGCATATCAAACACATTACACATTGTAACTTTGTAACATTGTAACATTGTAACAACATATCAAACACATTACACATTGGTGTTGATGATGATGTTGATGCTGCATATGGCATGAGGCGTTTATCCGCAAAAAGGATTCAATCCAATTTGTGCGTTTTGGGATAAATCATGTTTTGCATTGTTGATAACCGGAATATTGCGTTTGTCAACATATATCGCTTGTGGCACTATTTGGACAACTAAATTCAAATTGATAATAAATGTTTATCATCAAAATCTCAAAAGTTAAACCCATTTCGCTTCAAAACGCGTTACATCGTGTAAATAGCTCTGATAATTATCGTATGGTTCAATTGTCTACACCCAAGTAGAAATTACACTAGTCTATTATGTTACTCAATGACATATGCATTGTAGTGTTATCATAAATTATATACAAACAAATACTAGTTTGAATTAAATACAACGGTGACATTATTATTGTTGCAAATTATGTTATTGTCATGATCTGCATGTTTGCTTTCCTGAGAAGACTACTGAGTACTTCAATGTTATGTATCCAAAAAGCAACTTTAATAATACCAACTAGTTGCCTCTCCTAATACAGAAACAGTTATAGAAACAAAAGTATAAATTAATTACTAAACTGCATGGATAACCCATTCTGCGGACAAAACGAACGTGTCGCTTAACCCTGTTTACGGGGAAACCGTTATGTTATTAGTCAATTGCGTGGTGTGTAGCTTGTTTTGGCGCAAACCAATTTTGCCTTCCACCACCATCGATGACGGCACAAAACTGTCCTTAACTAAGTTTTTTTATTTTGCGTTTAACCCGTTTTGCGGATAAGCGCCTCAATATACAATTTGGCTATTGCATTACCTTTTCCACCGTGACCACCGCCTGAAGCCTCATGGGTAGCTGCAGCTCCCCGCCCTGCTCCTTGTCCTCCTGGGTAACCATAGCCTGTTCCATCAATCCTGCTCGTTTTCTCCACCTCAAGCACAGAACAGTTTAGCCGAGTGACTAGACAGTGTAACGCCAACAAACCACCAGCTTTGACCACAATGTGTCCCGCGTCTACAACTGGCTTCACAGATCCCATCTGAGTAGTAAACTGACCGGCGTTTTGAATAGATAACGTTTGGAGTTGAACATGGCCAGGAGTATATTGGTCATCGTCATTGTCAGTATACCACTTAATCAAATCTGGCACAGCGCCAGTGTGTGCATCCTCAGCAATCACAAATTCTCCCTTCCTCTCTATGATCAGTTCATCGACTCCTGTCATGCGACCTTCAAGGATAACCTTCTCAGCAAGGATCATTACCTTTGTTGGGAGGACAACGACACCGCCACGGTCAACATGGAAACCACACGGAGCATCTAAGTAGGTATAAGTTGACTCGACAAAGTTGATGATAACACGTTGTCTATGCTGGACACGCACAAGTCCCTTCTTGTTGCCAGTCAGTTCATGGATCACAACATTCACAATGGCACTAGTAGTTGGCCGGTAGAAATGGACATAAGAGTGTCCCTCAACCTGAACCTCGTCAAACTCGTAGTAGACGGTATTTGTCTCCATGACAACTGCTGCATTGTCTGTGATCAGGTCACGATTGTCAATAGTCAACTTTGAGTGTTCCGGTTTCACAGTGGTTGCGTTGAGTCTGGGGTTGTATTTGAGTTCACGGTACTGTGGTCCGTGATTTGACTCATACTTGTAGATGGTTCCTGGGCCTCCGATGCATTTTGTCAGAGAGCAAGTTTTACCTGCCTCTCCCCCACTCGCAACGTATCTACCACCATACAAATTGCTGAAGGTGATGTGGACTGCTATTCTACCCCCACTACCCCCACCCCCTGCTCCCATGCCAGAACCACCCCTTGCATCCAGCACACCATGCCCAGACATGTTATATGCTTCTACTAGTAGAGTGCCTCCGCTACCACCGCCCCCGTTGGTAGCATCGCCCCCTGATACAGTCACCGATCCATCGAGAGCAAACATCCGTCCAACTCTGATATTGACATGACCTCCACCAGTGCCACCTCCCTGGCCACTGCCACCACTACCTAAGTCTGTGGGGCGGAATGTGGATCCATATGCCAGCTGAGGACATGTGCCTGAACCACCAGCACGGCCTCCATAACTACCCCCACAGCCTGACGACCCGGCACCTTCTCCCTGTCCCGCCACATACCCTCGCTCCTTCAAGTCAACTCTTCCCCCTGTTTCCACGTCAGCATCACCTAACTCCAAATATCCATGATTCATCTCAATCAGCCCTTCGTACTTCACTTCTAGGAATCCTGTGGTCACCGTCAGATCAGACATGATTTTCCTTAGCTGCAAAACCCCATCTTTTCTCAGGTTTAACGTTGCCACTGAAATATTCCCTTTCGTCGTTACATCCACATATTCCTGGTTCTCCATCAATGCTGTCTGTGCAGTCGATGAGACAGTGACGTGGGACCCTGCTTCGATGTACAGGTGATGAACGCCAGTTATCATGCCGTCTAGCTGTGTGTCTGTACCATGCAGACGTACCTCAGTTGGAAGTAGTAGTTCAGCCCCAAAGTCAATCACGTAGCTGCAAGGAGCCTCCGTTACATTTGTTGTCGATTCAACAAACTCGCTAAATAATGTCTGGTGTTCACGTATGTGAACACGCCCAGTTTTGTCCCCAATGAATCGGTGAACCGTGACGTTGACCTGTGAGCCTGGTATGTGGTAAAACACGAGACGTGAATCCCCGGTTAGTTCCATCTCGTCAAACACATACACTGTTGTCTGTGGCTCCATAACCATTGTGGCCACGGGCACCTTTCTGTGTTCATTGTCAATATGCACGTACTTATGATCAACCTCAAAGTAGGTGTAGTTAGTGTCAGGCATATATTTCAGTATGCGGTACTCTAGAGGTCTGTTGTTGTTTTCCACGTACACTGTACCAGCAGCTGAGCCTCGGGTGATTTCCCAGTTCTTGCCACCACTGCCACCTCGGTCCTTGAATTGGCCTCCATACCAGTAACGCCACCTACAGTGAATTGCAGCACGACCACCAGCACCACCTGTACCTTTTCCGGAACCACTGCCTCCGATGACATTAATCTCCCCATGCCCAGTGATGTTGGTTGTATATACAGTGACACTGCCACCGCTACCACCCCCTGCATCGGTACCGCTTCCATCTGCTCCTTTCAGCATCAACAGACCATTTACCTCAATGTACTGGCCAACCCTCCAAAGCAACGTCCCACCTCCAGCCCCACCTATTCCACGACCATTTCCACCCCCACTTCCTGCCTCACGGGGTGTGTAAACTGAATCATAGGGTTCTGCTGCATTAGCTTCATTACTGACAACACCACCGTACCCACCATGACCTGCTCCATGCCCAATATTGTTACGAGTAAGTCCTCTGCCGGGCCCTTCTTCAGCTGCATACCCTTTCCCATCCAATCGGAATGTGCCTTGACTCTCAATCCACGCAAATGAAGATGATATCTCTGCATGATTCATGTAAAGTGTTCCTCTGTATTTTACACGAAACTCATTCACTTGAAGGTAGATCAACTTGGTTATGTTAGTGAATTGAACATTACCACCTGATTTTACACTAAACGTGTCAAATGTGAAATTTCCGGGTTGAGTCATGGCGACATAAGTTCCATTTTTAATGAGTGCAGTTTGACCAGTTGACAGAAATTCAATCATGGCCTTGTCTTCGACGAATAAATGCTGAACGCCAGTGACGAGACCAGCAATAGTACTATGTGTGCCATGTATATGTGTTTCAGTCGGTAGCACAATCTCAGCCCCGTCATCTATGATGTAACTGCACGGTGCTTCTGTGCGGTTGTTCTCAGATTCTACGACTTCAACGTAGGCAATCTGTCTTGTCTTTAGATGCAGTTGGCCACTGCGGTCCCCAATAAACTTGTGAACGGTGATTTTGATCCGAGGCACCTCACTGGGATGGAACAGAAGCAAGCGTGTAGAGCCAGTCAGCTCCAGTTCATCCAGTTCATACTTAATACGTCCATCCTCCATAATGAGTGTGGCTGCGGGACTATGTTTTCCTGCATTGTCTGTGTGCAGATACATATGGTCCACGGCAAGAAAGGTTGTGTTGTGAACTTTGTCGTACTTCTTTAGCCTATATTCCAACTCTCGCATGTTCTCCTCCTTGTAAGTGGTTCCAGCTGCTCCTGCATGTGAGCTGGTGTAGCCCGGCCCACCATCGCCACCGAAGTTGTCAAACTGTCCGCCAAACTGGTAGCGCCATCTGCAGTGGATACCTGCACGGCCACCAGAGCCACCACAACCAGTGCCAACGCCAGCACCACCGTCGACAGCCACGAGACCGTGACCAGTTATATTGGTTGTCTTTATTAGCAGAGCACCACCACTTCCACCACCTGCATTGGCCCCATTACCATTCGCACCACGAAGGGACAGTGCACCATCTAGCTCAAGTAGCTCTGCTACCTCCCAGTAGAGGATACCACCGCCGGCACCACCCGTTCCACCAGCATTACCTGCAACAACAGCAGTATTACAATTAGTAAGAATGTTTAAATATGATCAACATATACAAATTCATCAAATAGACCACATACAGTTAAAACATCAGTATATGGCAATCATGTACAGGTATCGAGCGACAGCAATATAAATTGAGAAGAATGACGAGTTTTACAAAACTCATAACGCCACATGACTCCTATGAATGTAAAATAATTACGGTATTATAAAAAAACGTAGACATTGTAATTTGAAAAAAAAGCACACATACACATACAAATATTGTTGTATATTTGCATACATTTTCCAAGCATGTACACCCGCGTTTACACAATAGTATCACATAGTCATACATACCTCCGCCACTGCCTTTTCTCGTTGGTGCAAAGACAGAGTCATAGGGTGTCCCACCCATGGCATAACCAGGGGCACCACCCCACCCGCCATGTCCTGCACCAGAGCCCACCCCGCCCTCAAGGGCTACTCCATGTCCATCCCCGCTCTCGGCTGGCCACCCTCTTTCGTCCAGGTGGAACACCCCTTCACTCTCCACAATGGCATTAGTGGAGAAGATCTCAACGTCGTTCATCACTACCATACCTTGATATTTCACCCTCAACAGGGCACAGTCAATACTCAACTGTGATGTGATCTGACTGAACTCTGCCTTTGACCCCCGCTCCACATAGATGGTCGTGAAAGAAAAGTTCCCAGGTGGTGTCAGCAATACATAAGAGCCATTTTCAACAAGAGCAGTCTGTGCCGTTGAAAGGAAGATAATGTCAGACCCGTCGGTGATGAACATATTCTCAACGCCAGTGATCCGGCCGGCAAGAACCGTGCGCGTTCCAAGCATGTCAACGGTCTCTGGCAGGTAAATCTCCGAGCCGGCATCAATTCTGAAACTGCATGGTGCACGCGTCTCATTCATCACAGACACCTCATATTCCACAAGCAATGTCTGGTTTTGACGCAAGTGAACCAAACCTGTCCTGTCACCGAGAAACTTTTCAATCTTTACGACAACCTGTAAGCCTCCATCGGGGTAGTCAATGAGCATGTTTGCATGTCTTGTGAGAAAGGCTTCATCAAATGCATATAAGTGTTTGTCACCTTCGTTGAGTGTGGTATACAACCATGGTTCTGCATGGTTTGTGTACAAATGGGCATCGATATCTTCATTGTCAATCTCGAGGCGACGATGCTGTGCTGTAATATACGTGCGGTTCTGTGTTCGATCATACTTGATGTCATCATACTGTGGCCCGCGATTGCTTTCCTCAACGTAGACAGTGCCGGCTGCACCACCGGGCACAGGAACACTACCTTTGCCTCCAACGGAACGGAACCGCCCTGAGAACTTGTTGGCAAAGGCAATGTGCACCGCTAATCTCCCACCAGCGCCGCCACCTCCTGCACCTGTTTTTGAGCCATGTCCTCCGCTGACATCTGCTAAACCAAAACCTGTCAGATTGAGGGTCTTCACAAAGAGGCTGCCTCCTGCACCACCGCCAGCATTGCTGGCGCGCCCAGTGATGCCTGTTGCAAGTAAATATCCATCAAGTATGAGCAGCTGACCATTGTCCCAAACGAGTTGTCCTCCGCCTTGACCACCAGTTCCTCCGCCGTTCCCACCTCCACTTCCCAGGTGTTCTGGCTCATACAGGGATCCATAAGGTTTGCCTAGTCGTGTAAAACAAACATTTATTTAGTTAAGCTTTCACAGCAACTTTGTACGTACTGAATATTATTGTGTAGCAACATTTGTAGCAAATACTAATATGTCAATTAATGCACTGTACACTAATCTAAAGACAATATGCTTTACAAAAGATAAAATGTTATCACACTAACAAAATATACTTGAGATTAACTTAACGTATAATTAGAGCGAAAAGCAACGTGGAGAGAGGTTTACTTTGTTACATTGCACCTACGCAAACCAGTTGTAAAAGTGTGTCTCTTAACATATTAGGAATCATCAGTGCAGAAATCGGCTGGCAGAGCATGCTCAGAATATACTTAAGCATTGCCAAACAAAAACGTATTACCACATAGGTACCATATTAACTTCCCCATTAGTTTGTTTTAAAATCATTACAAACATATAGATCAACAGTTTGATTACCCTTTAAATTCATATAATATAATTTATATATAGGCTAACAGCAGAATTCGATTAAACGTTTCAGGTGATTGAATTTACACAAGCGGACGTTTGGTGTCATCATAGTAGTCCAACTCACCAGCCTGTACATCTTTTGGTGTTCCCCCGTGTCCGCCATGCGATCCACCATGTCCATAGCCAGTGACAGAGGTCACACCCCGGCCAGGTCCAGTCTCAGCGACATGTCCAGTGCCTCTCAAATTAAGCAAACCTTCACTTTCAATGACTGCTTCATTCGACTCAATGTGGCCGCGGTTCATGTTGACCACACCGTTATACTTCACTCGGAATGTGTCCACACGCAACGTTAATTCACCACCAATATGTGACAGATCTAACACTGAACCACGCTGCACAATGAAGGCTGCAAAAGTGATGTTACCAGGCACTGTGAGATGGCTGTAGGTACCATTCTGTAAGACCGCTGTCTGGGAGGTCGAGTAGAACACAGTTCTGGCACCCTCTGCTGCTGTCAAATTGTGCACATTGACAATCCTCCCCCGAATAACCGTGCGTGTTCCCAACAGTAAAACTGTGGATGGCAGAACAATCTCTGCCCCAGAAGCTATCTCATAACTCACTGGTGCCACGGTGTAGCCCAGCGCAGATGCGACGTATTCAACATGTATTTTCTGCCCACTTAGCATACGGAACAATCCTGTTCGATCACCTCTGAACTTGTGGACAATTAATTCTGCGTTGGGATGTGCCATCTGCAAGACTACGTGATTACGAGCTTGAATTTCTTCAAACTCAAACAACCTGCTACCGTCATCATTCTGAATCACTGTTGGCAGATTGTGGTTACGATCATCGTTGTCGATATACAACATTCGGAAGTCGTCTTTGAAGGTGACTCCGTTTGTGGTGTTGATGTATTCACGTGATGTCAGACTGACACTGGATGTGTAATAGACTGTTCCGGCAGCTGCGTTCCCTGCAGCATCCGCTGACCGTCCTTCTCCCCCATATCCTCCGTACGCCACGTAGTGCCCCGCAAACTCTCTTCTCCATAGCACCCTCACAGCAATACGGCCACCAGCGCCCCCGTAGCCATGTCCATATCCTGTACCACCCTCGACACTGACCTCACCGTGACCAGAGAATGTTGTCGTTACGATACGGATGCTGCCTCCACTGCCACCGCCACTGTTGCCTTTGGTTGCAGCAGATCCGAGGGAACGGACGGAGCCATCCAGATGTAGATCACGTGAAATCTCAAGTCTGATCGTTCCACCCCCGGGACCACTTTCTATGCCACCGCCTGCAGTACCGGGATGGTGAGGCCGTATGTATGACCCATAGGGTATACCTAAAATAGTCCAAACAAGGCGTATACATTAACAATGTACAACAATGTGTATAACACGAGCTGTATTCGATTCACATTAGGCGTTAAACAAATTATTAATATCGATATTTAATTCGTAAGCGGAAAGCCGCAGGAGTACCACACAATACTAGCGGAAGGAAGTGACAATATAATGGCGAGAAACGAGAGCAAATGCAAATTATAACGTGTAGCTGTAATTTATGAACATAACTGAATCGAAGTTACATAAGGAAAATGTCAATTTATTCAAAAACATAATATTGTTGGAAGCACCACAACCATGCATTTGTTAATTATGTCTAATTGGCAACACTGACCCATTGTGAAGTTGATCAGGTCTGAGCCTCCCCCAAACCCGCCATGTCCACCACCCAGTCCATGACCACTTGGATCCACAGCACCCACGTAGTCAGTTGTCACAGGACCACGTCCACTTGTGTCCAGCATTGCCTCTCCCTCCATGTGGAGGTATCCAACCTCAAGAGTGATTTCACGAGCTTCCAAATGCGAGGCATGTCTCATGAGTACAGATGATGCCACTAGGTGGAGCTGTTCTGGGTGCGTCAGTCTGGAGTTGGCCTCAAGTGAGATGTCACTGAGCATCATGACACCTGTAGCGCAATAATACACACTATGCATTTTAAAACAATAATCTCAGAATTGCGATCTACATTGGTGTGCAAAACTTAAAACAATTGTATAATATGTGAATACCTTAAATTGTGGGCAGTTACAATATATCAGTAAATAAACATGGTATCTAGACAAACCTACAATATTATATAATATATGTATGGCTACGATAAGCACAACATGATACGTATTCATAGATTGTTTCATTTGGTTTGCAATGTTGTGAGTAAAATTAATTCTAAGTTGGTACTGCCATAGTGACTTTAGTAAATGGCATTGATATACACGCACACATCCGCGGATGCACAAGCAATATAGCGACATTTAATTTCAATTTACATAATTATTACATATTTAACACTAAATTCCATCTGAATAAAAATCGCTAAGTAAATATGTAATATTTCGTTTACTTTGTCTTGATTATTAACTCACCTGGAGGGGACTGCACATATTTGCCCTCGATATATCTTGAGTTTGACGAGTTTATTCCAAGTGACATCTTGCGGCCATCTTCAAGTGTGACGTTATACACTCCAGACATGTGTCCGTCCAACTGAACAGCCACGTTCCCACGGCCGATCACCCGGAAGTCGTGTGACAGCCAAACCTCACTGCCAGCATCGACGATGAAGTTACATGGTGGTGAAGACCGTTTCGGCACAAATGAGTCAAATTCAATGTAGAATTTATGTGACCGACTTAGATGTAAGGTACCAGTCATGTCCCCCAGCACCACGCCTATGTTGAGAGAGCTGATGGAACTGTCTCTGCTATTATCAATCTCCAGCAATGCCTGCAATTGGATAACGGTCAAATCATCAGTTATAATGGAAATTATTTTGAAATCGTGGTGCAACTCTAAATGCGATAAAGACATAATTGTCATAGGTAAATGTAAAGGAAACATATCCTGCAGAATCTGGTGAAAGATCGCTCAAAGCTCCATCGCTGGCAGACCAGTTCATTTAATTACCCAAATTGACGTCAGCCACGCTGTAATTAATGTGTGAAAATTATTCTATCATATGCGCCCACCACCGTATGTAGCTAGATACTCATTTATACAGCAGAATGAACTGGAGCAACGTGGGGTGAACGAAATTGCCGCAAAGTTTCGAAGCGGCAGCCCGTGGACTCGAACACGGGTCCTCTCAACGGAGAGTCTGACGCCGCTGGATCATCGTGCCCCATACAGAATACAACAGTCTGACGCCGCTGGATCATCGTGCCCCATACTGAATACAACAGCCTGACGCCGCTGGATCATCGTGCCCCATGCAGAATACAAGAGCACATGTACTACACCACGTTGTGTGTACTCCATTTCAAGTTAAACTAATATTGTCCATTCGCGAATTTGTTTCATACTTGCCTTGTTTTGGAGTAGGACGTGGTCGAACGATACATCAGCCTTGTTGTCAAGCGTCAATTTAAACTTAATAACGCGTGGATTTCTCTCGTAGATGATGCAGGGTTTTAGTTGATTAGCGTCTCTGCCGTCCACGTAGAGCCTGTTCTCCCATTTCTCATTCCATATTAGGGTATCCTCCATGAAGACAGTTCCAGGACCTCCTATGTCGCCACCTTGTGTGCCCTTACGTCCATACGCCAACAGACTTCCACGGAACTGTGTGTCGTACAAGGAATGCATTGCTATACGACCGCCACCGCCACCACCTGCGTTCCCATCACCTTTCCCACCACACGATGATACTGCACCATGGCCGCGAAGATCACCTGAAACAACGAGTAGACACAAAGTCATGGTAAAGTTATACTGCTATTGAATGCTTGGCAACTGATTTTTGCATTTAAATAAAAACAGTTGCAGTCAATATTGTGCTGGAAATGCTAATATACCATATCTAGCCTACTCTATGTTCTAGATGGGTTTCATCGAACGAAAATAAAATAACACATAGAACAAAATAGACGACCGGTACTGGTGCAGCCTCATCCGTACTTCACGGATAAAGAGGAGAGCAACCGTCTTATGAGCGCAATTTGAAGTAAACAATTCAGCGATAAATACGGTGTTGGCATTTTAAACCAAAAATGAGATTATATAGGTACAGCCCTATAACATATTTGTATGTTGTTGAAGTCAGTGAAACTTGGTTATTATTTTATACTAACATTATTCGCAACCACTGTTCAATTAGGCCTGCCATACGGATGCAAAGATTGGACGCTGACATCAGAATCAGAAACGATACAAGAAGGGTGTTACATTAGAATGTTGCACGACACGACGTACGTTAGATCAGAAAAAGGACGTATTAAGAATTCAGAGCTGTAGGCCGGACTTCTAAATCTCAGTGTAACTCTTTGTACCATAATGTTGAAGTTCGCGCAACACAGCCCAGACATCGTCAACCGTCAAGAGGAATAGCTATGGCAGTGTATTCGTGCCGTAAACGCGACGGTTTAACCGTGACACGTTTATAACCAATCACAGCCTTTATTTTGGACGTGACAATTTAGAGCGAATCACAGCCTTTATTTTGGTCGTGATACAGCTATGTCATACAACTATAAAAAAAAATCATGATCAGCCCTTTGCAGGTGACACTGCAGTTTCTGGACCCATTACACAACAATCTGAAAACATACTGTATGCCACACAGTATTAGTTTTCTAACTGATTCTGAATTATGGGTCCACCATAACTGATATGTGAATAATTAGGTACAATATGATCTGAGAAAGTTAGTTTTAATACACCCAATATACATATAAATATCCTAGTCAAAGCATTACCCTGAGCATAAATTCTCTTGTACTTTTACAACTATTGAACATGTATAATAAACAGACCCTTCACGCAAGATGAAGCACAGTTACTAGACTAAACTAGCATGTTGGAAAACAAAACGGCATGTGGTATTGCTACTGCATAAAACAGTCCCACATAAATATGTGTACCTATTTTAACGTTTGTTTATTACCTTGATTAATTTGGGGATAAATTCCATTGCTGTTGTATATATTAGGTGTCAAATTAACTGTGATTTTTCTGGAAAAGTGAAAGTAAAATAACTTGATATCAATGGAAAGTGTAAATGCATATATTTTATTTATTTTTTCAATAAAAAATTGTATAATGAATTCTGTAATACGAGTTACAAACAGTGCATTGTTTTGTAAATATGCTATGGTTTAATTGATATAAGATCAGAGTCAGTGTCGGGTTTTAAATTGTACAACCCTTCCTGTGCACATAATATTATTTATGCAGTTGAATAGAATGTTTGTTTGTGTGTGTTTATTTCAGTACATTTGTTATCAATTCTATGTGTGCATTTCACTCTAGGGTACCCGATCTTTCTCTGTGTGATATTATTTATAATTTCGTCAAGTATTGCGCGCATGCAATGTGTAAAAGAAAGCCTGCGATATAGGATAGAAAAAGAACCGTTAGTTGTTAAAGTGTCATGACCAAAACAAAGGCTGTGATTGACTATAAAAGTGTCACGATCAAAATAAAGGCTGTGATTGGCTATAAAGGTGTCATGACCGCACTAAAGGCAGTGATTGGCTATACAAGTTTCGGTTAAACCGTCGTGTTTATGGCACGAATATCCTGCCATAAATAGCACGCCTTACCTATATCGACTGACTATTCAATGATACATACTTAACGGTGTAAAAAAGCGTGATGGATAGGATAGTGTGGAGTGTTATCACTGATGAGAACATCGCTCAATATAGCAAACAATCTTTTTAACTCTTTCTACTAACACAGTTAGATTCCACCGGTGTCACAGGAAAATATAAATCGATACAATATTTCTGGAAAATGACAAACATTAAAAGTTGTAGTGTCAGCATGACAGGGAATATTCGATATCTTGGTAGAAAACCTGATGAACAATGTTACTCAGTAACTAACCAGCAACGATCCAGGTGGAGCCACCACTGCCGCCACCGCTGCCACGTGTCCCATTGTGGCCATCTACGTTGATTGTGCCATCGAGAATGAAGATTCCTTGTACCACGATGTGGGCACGCCCTCCACCCCGACCCCCGGGGTTGTTGGCTGTACCTGTCCCACCATGACTTCCGAGATCCATTGGTTCGTAAAGTGAGCCATAGTATCCCCCTCCAGCAAGTCCATTTGGTGCTGCAAGTGCAATCTTTGCATATAACTAAGCTATTTGTTATTATTTTTTCCTTGTGACAATATCCCACTTTTGATACCATCATTGTTATTACAACATATTTTTATACAAACAAACAGGTCAATTTAATTCTTTTTTGAATTTGTTTTACCTGTGAACGTGTAATCGAGTCTTACTTGTAACTAATATTACTGGACGGGGCTATTATGCTATATATGAGTAGACTTTCCTTGCGACAATCTTCATCTTTTGTACAATCATATTCATGTATTAAAATACGCTTTTGTAAGTTTTGTTAACCAGTTTCACTTCTAGCTAACCCCAATAAGGTTCTCCAAGTAGTAAACGTGCAACTAAATGGCACCCCTTTTTAAAGGAATACATTTAAACCAATGAAATGGTCCAATGTTATTTCAGACAGGATCACGAGAGCGTATTTGAATATATTCTTTAATAACGCTCCTCCCAGCATACACATGTGAACAACATAATTACTGGTAGAATGTCATGACCCACCATTGCCCCCTCTGCTGGCATGACCTGCTCCAGCTCCAGTACGTTGACCATCACCTAGTCCAGCGCCTATGTGTCCACGTCCTTTACTGGTCAGTAAAGCGCCCGGCTCAAGAATGAAATTTGTTGCAGCTACTTCAAAGAAATCGGCTGTTACTTGAGCTTGGTACTTGATATCCTGCAAACAATACACAGTATCACTAATTTAAAAAAATTTAGCAAGATTGTCATCCTAGTCAAAGGCCCAGATGGCAAGTGGACAAGGAAGCCATTGGCTTATCGAGAGTCTAAAATTGTTTCATTTATGTGTAACGCGCCCTCCTGAGATATATGTCAACCTTGTTTTTAAACATATTCACGTTGCTAGCATTTATACAATCTGTAGATAATTGGTTCCATTCATTTATTGTCCTCTGTGAGAACGAGTACGAGACTCAAGAATATATTTTTAAATAATTTAACATGCAGTAGATTATTTCAAATTTACTTATATAATTATTTTTGCTTATTATTAGTTACATAATTCATGAAAATTAGTTGGAAAACGAACAATATTAATTGTATGTGTTAACCGCAGTTAAGATATCACTTCACTGTTTGATGTACGCTATCTTTGAATATTACATTGACATCTTACATAATGCTTGCATTTAAAAATTGATTGGTCGTGACACTTTTACAATGACATTGATTGTAACATTTACTATAAGTCATGGTTGTGGTGGGTTGCACCTGAATCAATTTCGACAATCCATTTCCATGAAAAACCAATTACCCCTGCCAGTTATCTATACAATTCATGTAATAGCTATAGGATATATAATACGTTACAATTCTTTAGATGCTTATTTCACATGCAGCATTAATTAAAATTTGGGACCATATTATTTTATTAGTAATTATTACGCCTCGATCAGGGAAATTAGTTGAAAGTGTACAAGTTGTTTCAACACACTGTTTTCGAAAATAAAATAAAATTCACAGCAGTCTTGATGTTCGTGTGTAACTATTTTAATATACACGATCACGTTCAATAGCATCATTAAATAATTGTTCACAATATAAAGTTGTTTCAGTACACTCACCAAATATCCAACTGTAAAATTGTTCCAATGCACTCACCAAATATCCAACTGTAAAATCCATGCCCATTGGTCTAGGAAACTCTAGTGTTGACGTCGCTCCAAGCTCAAAACTGGAGAACAGAAATTTGCCTGGGGTCCCTGCCTCATAAACATCATCCATGAAAGAACTTGTCAGTGCATTGCCACCAATTGCAATGTTGCGACCAGGGACAATTCTTAGATGCTGCATGCCGATGATCTCTCCTTCCCACTGTAGGAGTGATAGACACATTTAGCTTCCCGCGAGATAAACACAGCAAGACAAGAAATATGTATGTTAAGAAACAAAGAAAGATAAAACATTCAACACAAAACAATTATAGATATTTTGCATTAAATACGTGCACACTCTAAACCAAAATAAACAATATGTTACATTTATATCTTAGCGTTATTTCAACCCAATATAAACTGGATGGGATTGCATCCAGAAATTTATCTAGACGGCACACAGTTTCGTTTATCTCAATGAAAATGGACCAACCTTAAGAGCTGTTTCACCACGGGCGAGAATGTACACGAGAGTAGCCATGTATGCCTTCGCACCCTCATCAATCCAGATGTTTGCCAGTGTTTTCATTGTTGTCGTCAATGTTACCGCCTTCTCCAGAACACCTGTCTGCTTTGAATGTAAGTGAATACGACCTGTCTTGTCACCATATATCTTCCCCGCGGTAAGATTACGAGGAACATCATCACCATACTTCATTTGCAGTGATGCATTGTGTGTGAGATGGAGTTCATCAAAAGCATAATCTACCACCGATGGTTCATCTAAAGTGTAGTACGAGTCCCAATTGGCACCACCACCATCCAACAACAGCTGTTTGTGTGTGCGCATGTAACGTACGTCTTGTAGGTACACTGACCCTGGGCCTCCGAATGAATTAATATTCCGTCCCTTGCCACCGGTAGCAATGTATTGCCCGTGGAACTGATTCCAGGTATTAATATTGACACTAATGCGACCACCTGAACCTCCTGCCGTTCCAGATCCACCGTCAGCATACATACGTCCATGTCCCTCGAAGGTCGCTGCTGTTATCCTGATGGAACCAGCACTTCCGCCCGCCCCACCACTGTGGCCGTCACCCCCGTTCACCCTCAATGTGCCATCATTGAATAGGGTGACACCGATGGTCAGTTGAATGACACCTCCACCACTACCCCCAGTGCCACTGCTTGTGCTACCGCCACGACTACCTCGCTCTTGTGGGTCATACAGACTACCATAGTAATTGCCTCCAGGAGTTGTGCTACCGTATCCACCTTTACATGCATGTCCACCACCAGAAGGGGTGTTTCCAGATACCCCCCGCCCAAGTGTATTGTCAAGGGTGTCTTGCGGTCGGTCTGAGGCAGCAACAGTCAACATACCCCCAGCCTCAATATTCAGTTTGCCTACTGAAAATGTGATGTTTTCAGCCTTAATTCCTGCTAAATATCGGACATCAATGCGTCCTGAGTTACACATCAGTGGAGTGTCTGGAGCTGTCTCCAGTAGCGCATTACTTTTCAGGTCAAGTTGTCCCATGCTGAA
The DNA here is from genome assembly GCA_963662155.1 of Lamellibrachia columna. Classification (NCBI taxonomy): domain Eukaryota; kingdom Metazoa; phylum Annelida; class Polychaeta; order Sabellida; family Siboglinidae; genus Lamellibrachia; species Lamellibrachia columna. The sequence goes on from OY759274.1 coordinate 37,728,104, forward strand.
GACTCCAGCGTAGTCTATGAACGTGTATGTATCTTGCAGCATCTGTGCTGTGTGGGCACTTGGTCCAATGTGCATGCTCTTCCCTTCTGTCACAAGCAGGTGTGACACTCCAGTAAGTCGACCTAGCAGGTGTATAGAAGCTAACTTTTCATTGCGTAGCGCCACTCCATTGCCATAAATATACACTGTAGATGGTAAACGTATTTCACCGCCCTCGTTTACCTTGATGTTAACTGCCGCTGAGAATGCTGTTCTTTTGTTCGACTTATACTCCATTGTGAAGTGTTGGTGGTTACGTGCATTCAGCAGACCACTCCCGTCACCAATAACATTATGCACAATCAGTCGCACCTCTGACTCTCCTGGTAGATGAAGATATGCTTGGCCGGTGATATGAAGTTCATTGAATTCATGCGCATGCATCACTGTGTCACCTATCTCTGTGTACAGATCCCATGGGTGATTGCGGTTGGAGATACGCAGCTGTTTGTATGACAGCCAGTTCCTTTTCTCTTCCAGGTACACAGTTCCACCTCCCCCACACTGATACGGTCGGTCTGATGCTGTGCCTCCATAACTTAGATATCTGCCTTCAAAGCGACTCATCACACTACAGTAGATGGCCAATCTGCCTCCTGCTCCTGCTCCACTGTCATCTGATCCGTCACCACCTGTCACTGAGAATGTCCCGATACCTTCAGTTGAGAGAGTGCTGACATAAATGCTTCCACCGCTTCCCCCACCTAACGTATTGTTCTCACCATCTGCTGACATCTCCCCATCATTTATAATCACCCCACCAGCCACAATGTATACATAACCACCCCCTCTCCCTCCTGAAGGCGAAGATTGACTGCCTGGCATTGTAGGGTAGTATGCTGACCCATATGTCAATCCGTTAGAATCATATTCATTTTTGGCCTCACCCCCGATTCCACCATGACCTGCCCCACCTTTGTCTGTTACAGACCGACTTGATCCGGCTGTTAGATTCATGGTGGTTGATCCTTGTCTCAGTGCAGCTGAACTTGACAATTTTGCAGCCACCTCAATGCTCATGTCCGCACATGAAATGTTGAAGAAATCAGCAGTAATCTGGGCACGAAACTTCACATGCAGAGAACCAATGACCATCTTTGCCCCAACATTTGGCATAAATATGATCTTGCTGCCCGGGTTGAGCTGTAGAAGCGAGAATGTGACATCCGACTGACGGCTCAGGGGTGTTTCCACAAAGGGTACGATGCGAGCATGGCTGCCGATTTTCATTGTGCGTCCTTTTGCGATGTACATATTGACAACTCCACGGAGAATTCCATCCAATGAGAGGGCAACTGGAAATTTGCCCATGATGAAAGTTGTCTCAGAGAGAATGAATTCTCCGCCATCGTCCAGTTCTAGGTTGATTCGAAGTTTCGAACTGACATACTCAGTAGAAGAAATTCGTTCAAGCGTGCCTTTCTGGTTACGTTGCAGACGGAGTAGACCTGTGCCATCTCCTTCAATCTTGTCCACCCTTAAAGTGCGATTCTTCCCATCATCCACCAGCTGAAGCTTCGCATAGTTATACATGGTGACATGACTGAGAACCAGGTTAAGTCTGGATCCTTCTTCCAAGGTCAGATAGTGGATCTCTTGACCAACTGCATTGTCAACAACGAGATTCTCGTGCAGGTTGTGATCAGCAGAACTACCCTGCTGCGTGTAAATGGATCCAGGTCCACCAGGACTTTGAGCTGCTTTACCCATACCACCTGACGCATGCATAGCGCCATAGAACATATTCTTCCTCATGTAAACTGCAATACGGCCGCCACTTCCAGCACCACCCATTATTGACTGAGTTTCCCCTCCTGTGGCTGTGATGACACCGAGTCCATGAAGTGTTTTTCTACACAGGACGTAAATGCTTCCACCACTTCCTCCACCTCCAGTGTTAGATGCTCCGCCGTCTGCACTGAGTCTACCGTCAAGGTAAAACACGTCAACTTCGATGTACAAGAACGATCCACCAGCACCTCCATTCCCTCCACGTGATCCAGGCAGCACAGGCTTATACATAGTCCCATAGGCTGTTCCCGTCCCCTTTCCTCCACTGCTGGCATAGGAGCCTCCTTCTATTCCTTGGCCATCACCAATGGAAGAACCTGTCGCCTTCCCAGCAACGCTCAACTCTGCAGCTCTTTCCAGGACTAATATCCCAGCAGTAATATTCACGAAGTCAGCCTCGATCTTGACGTATCTCTTCAAGACCATTGTCTGGACGGTGAGTGTCAGTCCAGCACTGAATTCGAACTGTGCGCCGTACTTCAATATAATTGAGCTCAACAGATATGTACCAGCAGCCGCTGTTAGCTGATATTGTCCTTTTGTATAACTGGCAGTGGCTGATGTCTTACTCAACACTACTTTTCCATTTTGTTCAACGATCAGATTCTTGAATGTGATGCGACCTTTGACCAGTAGATGTGTGCCATCGACGGCAATAGTGTTCGGAACATGAAGCGTTGCATTCTCACTGATGTCCATGTTGATGTTACTTCTAAATTTCGTAACCTGACCCTCAACAACTTGCGCCTTTAGCACCTGTGAACTTTTAACATAGATCCAACCAGTCTGGTCACCCAGGAACCTGTTCACCTGCAGAACTGTATTGTCGCCTGTGTACTCGCAATGGGCGTGGCCTGCAAGTGTCAGTTACATATACGTTAATATATATATATATATATATATATATATATATATATATATATATATATAAATATATATATATATATATATATATATATATATATATATATATATATATATATATATATATATATATATATATATATATATATATATATAATATGTGTGAATGCTTCTGACTGTACCACATTTATGTCATATTCCATATCACTGTGTGTGATCATGTTTTAAACGAGCATGGTGTGACTACGATTTCATCAAGACACCCTCAATCCGTCACATACCTTCTAGCATGACTTCATTAAAGTAAAACTCGTCCGATGCACTGCCTGAAATCACAGTTCTGGTCTGTTTTTGCTGCGGGCGTTGTGTGTTTCCGATGATCACCAGTTGTGTCTGTGGCTGGCTGAAGCGGCGACCATGATGGATATAAATGGTGCCCGGCCCAGCTTTGATGCGAGTCAGAACGCCGGTACCGTCGTCGCCGCCGTAAGCAGTGGTGTCACCCGCGAAGTCAAACCTGTGTAAAATGGCACATAGTTGTATATAATAATCCACATTTCTCTTTAATATTTATCACACATTTAAAAAAGCAATTTGTCTTTTGCAACCGAATGTTCTATCTAACAATAAATGATGTTTGGGATGGGATTAAATAGTAACAACACTCTGGTACGGGGTCCATCCCTAGCCAACCTACATATAGCCCAGCCTTTACCAGTAGGCTTAATAAGAAATGGGCTTTAACTTATACACTTTTTGTTATAAACTCTTATTCTAACTGTTACTAAATGGTAAATTTTAAAATCCCAAGAATATATATATATATTATATATTTCATTACGTTAATGGCTGTAGACATCGATTAGTCTGTTTGGCAACAAAAACTATGTGGAACAGTAATATCCATATTTATACATGGGAAATGTGAAACATCTCATAATATTATGTAAGAATATGAATACAGCATTGATCATTTCAGCTTAACTAATATTATATTAACTATTGAAAATATAAACATTATGTAATTATATGCTGCAATTGAATTGGTCAACATTTCCTTTGCAGCTAAGTAACTGACAAACCATTCGTCCTGCATGATGCGTATACGTCCTCCACTACCACCACCGCCCTTGCCTTGACCACCATCACACGAGAGGCCGCCATGGCCAGCCAAGCGTCCAACAGTTAGCAGAGCAGTACCACCAGATCCACCGCCAGAATATTCACCTGTGCCATCTCCACCATCCACGTGCACTGCACCTAAATGGGACACGAATTTATCTATTTATTCTCCACATTTCGGCTCCATGTCTTGATGCTATATATATATATATATATATATACATATATATATATATACATATATATATATATATACATATATATATATATACATATATATACATATATATACATATATATATATATATATATATATATATATATATATATATATATATATATATATATATATATATATTATATATATATATATATAGTTTTAATTTATTTTGTATTACTTTTATTACTTACAGCTTTGTTCTTTTGACACTGTCAAACCCTTACTTGGATTCTATGAACTTGATATACAATGGTGCTTGCCACTCAATGCTCTGTTGCGGAGGATAAATATTTGCTCTGCTGTACTGCGTACATTTCTGTATGCAGCGGGACATTCCTCGGTAGTTGTCACATTAAGTAAGGTCTCACTTGTTTTTTTACTTTTTCAGCTGTTTAGTTTTCTTATGGCTGTCTTGATCTCATCCTCTGTGAAAGGTCCGGTTCCATTATCTTGCATGGATTCTGTTTCGTTTGAGTCACAGTCCCCTGGCGCTTCGACATATTCTGCTGTTGTGATATTCAGTACTTCCTCAAAATGTTCTTTCGATCTATTCGTAGCTTTATCTTCTTTACTAGTAATTTGCCATATTTTCTTCTTTTACCACAGGACAGTTGTTTCTTTTTGTTACACATCTGCTTAGTGATTCTGTACAGAGTTCCGATGTGATTCATTTGTGCTGCTTTCTCTGCTTCTTCAGCCATTATTTTCAGACCCTTGTATTTTTCCGTGTACTGTTATTTCTTGAAATCTTTAATTAAATCGGAATTTGTGCTGTTAATTTTTGCTTTCACTTTCCTTCATTCTCGTATTGCTCTTCATGTTTCTAAATTGATTTACTCCTTGTGCTATTCTTGTTTCTTGCGACCCGGTGTTGCTTCTGCAGTTTCGCCATGCAGTTGAAATGTGTCCGTCTTTCCTCAATGTCGTCATTACAACTTCCCGAAAACATTGGAATATATTCTTTAGTTCCAGTTTAAAGGGTTTTCATTGCTGCACATCGTACATTTATATGTGATGTTTCTTATCATGTTGATCTCTCGTTTCTTATTGTGTTTGGAGAGTTTATTTTCATCTCTAATAGAGCTAAATGGTGGTTACTTCCAACATATTACCTCTCATGAAATTAGGATCTTCTATATCGTCTAGTTATTGTTATGTGATTTGATTTTGGTATGTGTTGTTTGTTTATGTTTATTCATGTTTATGTATATATTTATGTTTAAAAAGGGTGCCGCCAATGACTAGGTTGTTTATAGTACAACACTATGTAAACCGCTCGCCATTCTCATTCATATTGTTCGCCCATCAATCTTTCACATTCACTAGATTAAACTGGTAACATTATGTTCTAACCATATTCATTACACATAAATAGGAGAAACACAGATGACCATGAACTACTGGCAGATAAATTTTCAGTGCCAATGCATCATCCAAATGCACCATACCTCAATATAAACATAACCCATAGCCAACATAATGACCTGTATCCAAAATAAGATTAGTAATAATTTGGAAATTGTTCTTGTTACATTTGGAAATAGAATACACCTATTTCAGAATGCCCTGTGTGAAGGTTCGATATCTGAAATACCAATAATGTGTGTTAAGGCTTACCTTCAAGGTAGAATGTGTTCACAACGGTGATGTTCAAGAAGCCTCCGCCAGCGCCACCTACAGAGCTTGACCCATTTCCGCCACCACTGCCACTGCCCGTTGGCGACCGAGTTAGTCCATAGAAGGCACCGCCACTGCCTGTCCGGGCTCCACCGGGTGCTCCATGGCCAGCGCCAGTTCCAAACTGACCAATCTTTCAGGAAAACAAAGGCTTATGCAATACATATAATACATTTCATCTAAATCAACAGGTAGTCATATTATAAAGCCTAGACAGCTGGCAAATGACATGTGAGAAGAGTGGATATATCGACAGACATACAAACAGACAGGCAGATGTACATACAAACAAGAGCGTGACTGACAAACATACATGTGTACATACTTACTGAACAGTAATAAGACACATCAGAATATGTCGAGTTTTTCACAACACAAAGCAAGATACAAAGCCAAGGCCAAAGATATTAATGGCAAAAAACATAACAAAATAGCATCAGAATGTTAAGAGTATGGTATCAAGAACAACAACTGGAACTTACCCGTGTGCCTCTGCCATCGCCTTGGCCTGGGCCATTGCCATGCCCGGTGAGGGAGATATCACCACCAAAGTGCACCTGTACGTTGTTACTGATGATGTTGAGTGAATGTCCAATCAAGACGGCCCTGTAGTGGAGCTCCAGCGTATCGAACACCAGTGTCTTTTCAGAGAGAAACTCAACTTCTGCATGGTCCTTGATTGTGAAGGAACTGACAAACAGGGAATGCAGAGAACAATGTCAACGCAGTTTGAAGGCACAACATATAAACACTTGGAGTTGTTCAACGTTAAAGTAGAAGTTTGACATAATTGTATGACATATAAAATGCATAATACATGTAAACATGCTAACATCATATTCTGTTACTACTGATACAAATGTTGAATAACATTGGCATTATCTGGTTGCAACACATATTGTATGATACTGCAGGTAGAAGTTAAATTACATTTTCAGCGTACATATTATTATTTTTATTATCTACTTAAAATAGGACTGACATTCACACTGTATTATTCTATCGCCAAAACACATTCTCCAAATTTATTGCATGTTACATACTTGAATCGGTATGCTCCTGGTTCTTGTTTCGTAGCTTGTCCATCTTTGAATATTCCAGTACGCATCGTTGTTGAAAATATTGCTTTCTGGTTAGGAGCTATGACTATGTCTCGAACGTTCATCATGCTTCCTGTTCACACACAAAATCCACCAATAACAACAAGTAGCCAGTTAAATTACATGTTGGAGATTAAATAAATTCATTCTAAAACATTAAGGCCTATATAACAAATATTTAATCCCAGCTTCCTTGATCCGAGCAGATGAGACGCTACTTTCCTAGATATGATAAATAACAGGTTTGCCTGGAAACTCCGAGAGTTTTGCTTTTGATTAGAAAAGCGATACATGGTACAAGTATATGAATCCATATATATGAATAATATATACCTTAGAATCATGGGGCTGAACACGAGAAGAAACAAGTAAAATGTTTTGAAGCATCACACATCACGTTTGCTACTATAATCACTTAACAAAACAAATACATTTTACTTACTACCAGAATTATCAATGGATTACTGTGGATATACTTTCTAGCATTAGTTATCATATTTATTTTCAACAACACAACGCATGCATAACATTAAAATAAACAACCACAACGTACCGGCAAAAACATTGTTCTTGCCAAGAAAGGTGACCTTCGGTGGCAGTCGGATCTCTCCTTGTTGCTGCATCTCAAAGCTGCATGGGATGGTGACGGCAGAAAGACTCGTGTCAGCAGTGAAGATGAGGGAGTCACTGACGTGGACAGTAGCACTGTCAACGCAATGGAAACTATGAACTGTCAATTCAGTATCACTGTCAATCACGTGAAAGTGCACATTGTCACCAAGGTGAAGCTCATCCAGGGTGATGTCAATATTGTCACCTTGTTTCAAGTATGTTCCTCCAATTCTTGTCACATTTCTAACCCCATTGTCAATGTGTAATGTTTGATACGGTGCATTGTGTACTTTGCTATTGATGATGGCAGTTCCTGAGCCCCCTACCCAGCCGGCCTTAGAGGATCCGCCCTGCGTCACCAGTGACCCAGTGAATGAATTAGTCCCTGTGACCTTGAACACAATACGTCCACCTCCGCCGCCGCCACCGCCAGTGGTTCCTCCATTGCCACCTCTCACGGACACCTTACCGGAGCCATCAATGTGAGATGTTTCAACATACACTCCTCCACCACTTCCTCCGCCTCCACCGCCGTCGCCTCTTTGCCCGTGGGCAGCTAATGAGCCATCCAATCGAATACTCTTTGATGCAGCCACTTTCAGGATGCCACCACCAGCACCTCCTGTGCCAGTAGTAGAATTTCCACCACTTGCGCCGAAGTGTCCTGCCTCATATAAGGACCCGATAACAATTTCCAATGGCACTCCGCCTTCCTTCGACTTCCCTCCACACCCACCATAGCTCCCACCTGCACCACGCTGCCCTGCTCCCAAACCTACAGCTTTTCCACCATGATCCACATCGATTAGAGCATTGGATGCGACTTTGATCAGCGGTGCTTCAATGGCCATGTTTCTTCCAGACACCCGTCCATTGTAGTGCACCTGAATGAGATCTGTTGCAGTGATTGACGTTCGTACGGCCGAGTCTTGTCCTACTTGTAGAACGCCTCCACTGAGCACGTGCAGTTGCATGAATGACAGGGTTCCTGCTGGATCAGCCACAGTGGAACCTACAGCAGTGTTTGCTTTGGAGCTGACAAGAACTCTAGCATTTTCGCCTACATACATTTCCCGGACGTTCAGCAACGTCCCTCGCAAGTCGAGGTTTGGTGGGCCGCTGGCAGATGCATCGGTGAATAAAACCTTCTGTGGCAGTGCGACCATTGCACCTTTCTCCACACGTACTTTACACGCAATGGCGAATGGCGACTCCAGTCCTGATGTTGTAGACAATCGCACGGTCTGTCCTGCGGTGACTATCACTAAACCAGAATAGTCACCGACAATTTCATCAAAGGTGATGTCATAAATGGCTGAATCGAACATTACAACAGCCTCGTTGCGGAGTTCTAATCGCACAGGGTCTGTTGGAACAGATACAATAGTCTTACTTGTTGTCACCAGGTGTTTGTTATTAACTACAATATCTCGTCTCTGTATCCCAGCGTTAGTATATTTCTTATACACTGTTCCAGCAGCGCCGTCGTTTTTGCCATTTCCTCCGTATGCTGATATCATACCATGAAAATTGCTGAATGAATTGGTTACCTGGATCGCCACCCTCCCTCCACTACCCCCACCAACATTCATCCCACCATTACCCCCACTGGCTGAAACCAGACCACGCCCAGAAAGAGACTGACAAACTATCCAGACACTTCCACCAGAGCCTGCTCCAGTTGAGTCACTATTGGCACCATCAGCAGTTACACTTCCATCTATCGTGACATGTTTAACTGCTTGCAATTTGATTACACCGCCGCCACGTGCTGTTGATGAACCTCGGCCATAGTCTACTGGCTGGGATACAGAACCATACACTTGACCGCCGTCATCACCCCCGCCCTGACCTCCGTAACTTGCACCGACATTATGTTCTGAACCACTCTGTCCTCCACCGCTCATGTCGATGGTAGCATCGTTGCCAATAGTGATGTTATCTGACGTTACTGTGATATTCTTCAGTGTCGCTGTCGTTATCAGTGATGACTGCCACTTCATCTCAAACAGTGCCGCATCGATATTCACATTCTCATTATCAAAGATGACACGAGACGCCACACCGATAACTAACGCGTCCAACTTGAACTGGCTGTTTCCGGCAATGCCAATCTTAGACCCTGATTTAAACTCAGCAGTGACACTGTCTTTCAACACGATCGTTGTCAGCCTCAATGTCCCAGTTGCATTCACTCGTAATCTCCCTTTGTCTCCAATCACGATTTCATTACCAGTGACGAGGCCACTGACATCTAACAGGGGATACGTTGATGTGACATAAACAGGCCGCACAGATGGTAGGTTGAGGGTCGCTCCTGATTCGACTACAAAACTACACTGGGTTCCCTGCCTGTATTCATACATGCTCTCCAGTGTCAGCGTGGCACCAGACTTCACTGTTAGTTTGTGATTGCCATCTGCTTGCAGACTTCCTATTGAGACGTCCCACGGGAATTCGACAAATGTTCCCTTGCCCTCCAAACGCAGCTTATCCAGTTTGGTGACACCAGACGGTAAGACTACAGGTCGTAGACTAGGGTCATTGAGGATTAGATTGGCAGAATAACCAGCCGTTGTATATTGCCGCAACAGGAACGTACCTGGAGAAACAAAACATCAGCTTAGCACAATCAACACTAAACATGTCGGGCGTATAGTATGATTAATACACTTTTCATATTGCTATTCAGACCGGTACTTAATTCTACATACCGTACAGTCAAACGAACATTGGTTGCTATTTGACAAAATATATATCTAGCTATTCACCCATTTTTTTGTAAGATGTTTTTTTACTTTTCTATTTTTAATGTCCCGGGTATATAATTTTCTAATAATGTTTCTTTATATTCCGAAAGGTAAGTATACATATTGTACTGGTATTAATATTAATCAACTGCACTCAGTTGTTTATCATCCACGTTGAATTCTAATGTGGTGGCGTAGATGACATGATTCGCGAAAAAAATAGTTACCAAGGATGCATATAGACTATACCTGAAGCTCCTGGGTGTGAACCTGGTCCGCCAAAAACGTCAACCTTTCCTTTGAAAGTTTCTTCAAAAGCCTGTTTCACCTTGAAGGCAATTCTTCCACCGCCCCCACCGCCTCTGCCACCGTTAGCGCTGAATATTCCAGAGCCTGTAATTGCTTCGGCCGTAATGAGAATGCTGCCTCCACTGCCTGCTGCCTGGTTGGAGTTCTCTCCATTGGCGTTGACAAAGCCATCGTTGATAAACGTCTTAGTCACAACAAACTCGATTTGGCCTCCACCTCGTCCCCCATTGAATCCATTACTGCCATACAGCTTTGGCGCTGATATGTCTCCATAGAGTAGGCTTATATTTCTGACATTTCCTCCAAGCCCTCCATAACTCCCCGCCTTTCCCATAGTTTGACCTCTCCCAGGTCCATTGCTGGCAAATCCCGTCGCTACCCCAGTCACAATTCCTCCTGGATGAATGTGAACACGCTCCGATTCAACTGTTGTTAATTCGACGCCCGACGCATCACCTTCCAGACGCAGTTCGGCGCCGCTGTCAATGGTGATGTGACGGAAATTGTGGTTACCAGTTGCAATGTAACAAAACTGTGTACGGAAGATATGGAGATTGCCTTCATCGTTGGCTACACAGGTGTGGTTGAGTGGAGGCTCAGTTCGATACAATGTGACCTGTCGTGTTTGCGGTGGAACAACAAAGTAATTTGTGTCCAGTGTGAAACGTGGTGCTGTCTGCAGCTCTGACACATCCAACGCCACCTTTATAGAGTCAGTCCCTCTGTCTGAATGCTCCAGTAGTCCCTCATAGTCAACTCGAAGGACATTGAGGTTAACCACACCTACTTCTGTTGACATTACGGACACTGGAAACGCCAGTCTGAGAACTCCGCCGTTGGAAATGGTGATGTTGTGTACACCCGTCATGACACCAATAACTTCAAGACTGCCAGAGTCCTCAATGAAGACTGACAATGGCACGTGTATCGAGGCCCCCGACGCCACGTACATTTTATTATGCAGAGCAAGTGACGTCTGACCAGCCATTGTTCCCAAACTCAAGTGGATTGATTCGGGAACATTCAGCGTAGAATCTACACTGCCGCTGAGCACTCCTATCTGAGCAGACAAAGTTGTCTGGTGGTGCTTGAAGTCTACACTTGTCTTAGATCTTAGAATGAGTTCATCCACACTGAACATGTTTTCAGCGACATTTAGACCTGTCACGGCATCTGTGGTTTGGTTGTTATTATCAACCACAATCTACAACAAATAGGAACATTTTAGACAGGAAAGACAACGCTGATTTTATGTGTTACTGGATAATGAAACTGACTATTATATGCACTGCTCTAATTGATGTGTGCAATGAGTCGTTGTTAATGTAATGAACACATTCAATGCCAGTGGTGATTGGTTGGTGTTTGTTTGAAGTAATTCTATTAAGCGGAATATGATATCAGCAATAACGGAAAAATAAAGTGAATGTAGTGAAAATAGAAGAATCTATTATTAAAACCCTCCACCCTATGAATTACGTTTCATAGTGACAGGGCTTTCCTCTTTCAAATATAACAGCATATTTTTAATGGAATACTGTCATCCATGAATAACTCATCCTCCTTGTTATAACAGCAGTTAATTAAAACAAATTCAACACAGAAAAAAATACAAACAAATTCAACGTCATGAAAATGTAGTTCAAAGATGTGTTCCTATACAATCCATCTGGTGTGAACTACAACCGTTTGGTTGATGTGTTACACATAATATTTCAGGCATTTGATGCATGTATGGTGACATGGTATTCAGGAACCTTAAGGAATAGCTGAAAAGGAAAGTGTCTGGCATTGTCACACTACACAGGCTATGTACAATACAATCTAATGATTACGTTTATGTATGTTGATATGCGATGGAATAAGCATCCTGTTTGTGTAATATAAATGATTCCTATATGACATTTGAACATGTATGACTATGATAAAACGTCTAAACCCCCTTTTCATCCATCTTAGAAATGTACAGCACTGTAGAGATAACAACCAAGATTATTATCATCACCTTGCTGCTGCTGCTGCTGCTTTGATCATGCACATATATGGTGCCGGCAGCCCCTGTTTCCAAGCCCCGTCCTCCGTAGGTTTTGATGTTTCCCCCAATGTGGCCTGTCTTGCAATGAAGAGCAATTCTGCCCCCGCCTCCACCTCCTCCATCTCCACGTCCGTCTCCTCCGTCAGCATGCACGTATCCTGTTGACAGATGTAAACGTACAACACATCCATGTACACCGTAGGCACATGTACACCGTAGGCATAATACATTTTCACATGCTGATATCCTTTGACCAAAGATGCTTGATGGTTGGGAGATAGATATATAGTAGATATGTTACGCCAGTCAGGTTACAAAACATCGTTTATTTCATGACATGCATTGCGAAGGTGTGTTTGCAATAAAGAGCGGGTCATTACCTTGGGAATACTTCTCACAAATTTATAATTTACTGTTCACAGTACATTATGCAAAAGGACAATCCTGGGCAAACCATATTCCATCGGTATATGTTTGTCTTTGTCCTAAACAGCATAATGTGTAGGATGTCGCATGGTAGATTTCGATACAAAACGAGTGCCACAGAAACGTAATAATTCACTTTCACAGTTTTTCTAGCAACTCACCCGTGATTGTGATTGTATCCGCCTTCAGCCACAAACTCCCTCCCGCCGCCCCGCCAGAGTTGGCTGTCAGTGCAGTTTGTCCACTGGGGAGCAAGCAGATAAACGTGTTTTGAAGGCTATGTGACTGTATTCCCTTGTTGATATAGCACGTTTTTGCTAGATATTTTGATTGTTACATAGGTAAAGCGTAATTACCCTTTCTATGCATACTGCATTGTTAAAGACAACGAAACTGGCAGGCAGAAGGTACACACAAATCTAGTTATGCGAACATCTACACGGAAACATGCAGTCGACTTAGCAGTATAATTAATCCATACTGCTCAATAAAATGTACACAGTATATCACGTGTAACATCTTGAAATATGCCAACAGAAATAAAGGTTTACTATCAGTAACAGATTTGTGATATTAAAAAAAAAAAGTTATGTAGAGCTGTTAACATATTAAATACTCTGGTCTGCTGTTGGCATGTGGCCTGCTGTTTTGTTGTTAAAACATGGGTTGTGGGAATTCACACATGCACATTAATATGTTACAAATATCTTATATGATTTATGTTATTACAGAGTAGACAGTCTGTATCGTTATGAAAACATGAATTGTACATGCACGCAAATGGATTATTCAAAATGCATAAACATGACTGCATCATTAAACAATTCAGTAAAGGCATCAGTGAAACTTACTTTGCTGACACCCGTCCATTGATTGTCAATGTTTTAACATTAACATTGATAGCCCCTCCACCATGAGCACCGTCACCAGAACCAAGTAGCATCGGTTCTAGATGCGAGCCAAATATAGCCTTCCTATGAGCCTCTCCCTTGCCAAGTCCTCCTTCACCGCCGTGACTTGCACCACAGGAACTGCTGATACCTGTTGGGTGAGAACATGTTTCCAAGACGTAGAGAATAACCATATTAATGTGTTGTTTCCATGGTCGATGCCTTCTGCATGGTGATATCATAAACACTGGCGTATTACAGCATATACATTATTTTGTGTAGGCGGAAACATTCGACAGGATTGAATATAATATATTGCTTTTTTACAATACACCTATATGTAATTATGGAAAACGCCATTTAGTAAGTAATTGACATTTCTGCAAATTTGTTGAAAAAAAACGTTAACTAATCTTGTCAAGTTAAAAACGGAATGCTTCCACTAGACATAGCTTCAAAAGGTTTTGATATTTCGGTAGAATGCTTTAATGTTATATATTCTAAACGTACTTCCAAAAGAAATTATGTACAATCTGATATAAAAGGACCATGTGAAATATTAATATTTTGGACTCACCCTTTGTTTCATCTCCCTGGCTGTCACCATCCAAACGTCCCCCCTCATTCACAGTAAGAGTGTCCACTCGGAAGATGACCTGTCTACAAATGATGCGGCCACCAGCGCCAATCTCGACCTCAGATCCACTCAATGTGTACTGTACAGTGTCTGTCATATGCAATTCTCCCCCTGTCAACACCTTCAATCTGTCTATTGTGCGATTGGGAGATTGCCCGCCGAGTACTAGGGTTGCACCAACAAGGGTAAGGGTGCGTACTCCAACCAGAGCGCCCTGTATGTTGTTAGAAGTATGATACATCTGAACGGTTTGTGGCAGCTGAACTCGGCCACCGGAGTGCACATTGATATGTGCGGCCATGTAGATATCTGACTGGATAATGGTGACACCCACTCGAGGGCCAATGTTCAGTGTGCCAAGTTGTGCCGCAGTGTACACGTCACCGCCCAATAACTTCCCAATGGTGACATTGTGAGTGCCCGACTGTGGGGGCACTATTGCTAGGTGGGCCCCATTCAACAGGTGAACTTCAGCAAAATGCACGTTGGACGTGGATGGGTCAAAGGTCAACCATGACCTTCCTCCGCCCTTCTTACCTACTTGATCCCAGCCTATGGGTTCCTGCAGTCAGAAAGGGTGAAATAAAAGTGAATATCTAGGTTGTCTAGCAGATGGACATAAGTTGAATAACAAATAAAGATGTACATTATTTTTAAGTATGCAACTATAAATATGCAATTAGGCTGTTTTATTGTTTAGGCAACGTGGTGTTAAATGACAGTCATATTCCAAGTTCAGGACACTGACTAATCTAAAACGGGATACACAAATAAAGTACATGCCAAAACACACGCACGCACGCACGCACGCACGCACGCACGCACGCACGCACGCACGCACGCACGCACGCACGCACGCACGCACGCACGCACGCACGCACGCACGCACACACACACACACACACACACAAAACTAAGCTAACATTGAAATTATGTATATATAATTCAGAACATACATAAACTCCTCATTTGTTGGAAAGATAAAATGCAATTAGCACTACGATAAAAAACTATGTAATGCTGACTTCACCATGTTTACATGTTCCAGTATGTAAATTAATGGCAGCTCTGATACAGAACATAATTATTCTTACTGGCGCCGTTTTTATGTTTCAAGTTGTTGTCCCCTGAATTCTAATCTAACAACCATAGTCAATTCCGTTGGTGATTTTAACAAAAGTATGCATCATCGTCATCTGTTCAAAAGACTTCGGGATTTGATGGCTCGCCATTCAGCTATCTCCTTTATACATGCAGTTAACCCCTGAACTACTCACATTAATATTGTACAGATACCCTGCATCAACAAACAAGTATGTGGCACGCCCCGTAATTCCAGTCTTCACTTCAGTGACAGTGCCCGGACCGCCAGGTGCCGATTCAGACTTTCCCCCATATGCCTGGTAGTGACCCTTGAATTGTTTATGTCGATAGTGGACAGAGATTCTGCCACCACCACCACCTCCAGCTTGACCATCAGCTGTAGACAGATAACATAACACAGGGTTCTTTAAACAAGCTGATGCATACAGTAAATCACAATGAATATGCATCCCACTTTATATACAATACTACTACATCATCATTGGTAGTAACATTGGTGCTCCCCAAAACACAATATATATATATATATATATATATATATATATATATATATATATATATATATATATATATATATATATATATATATATATATATATATATATATATATATATATATATATATATATATATATATATATATATATATATATATATATATATATATATATATATATATATATATATATATATATACTCCTGCTTAAAGCATGATCACACCTACACTATCACTCCGTTTCACCTACCAAACTATCGGGTACAACAAATATTGCATATCATGTGCTAAATGCTGTGTTCTTCCTATGTGCTCCTCGTTGTGTGTTGTGCTCCTACCTGCACCACCGTTGGCTTGTAGAATGCCAGAACCATGGAAGCCATTTGTTTTGATCCATAGGCTGCCACCGCTTGCGCCACCTGACGATGTGCCTGCCTCACCATCAGCTGATATAACGCCTGTGAATGGGAGGAGACATGCGAAACAACGCTAATTGATAACATAAATAACACATTTAAATCCAAACGCCTGTTTCTTAGAATATGCAATTTGTTTAGCTAAAATTCACATTTCAAAACTGATAGCACATGTTGAAATAATTATTTTAATATATCCAAGCAATGTTTTTACATTAACAAAACGTTTCGTCGTCTTATTAAGGCGACTTCTTCAGTACTAATGACGTCCTGGTCGGATGACGTCACCGTACACGTGAGGAAGTTCGTAGTTGCCCTCGTCTCGGTTAATCGCTGCCTTAATCTTATCCATTTCACGTGTCTTCTCCTTCTATCTACCACTTTTACTCCCTCCCAATCTAAGAGATGTCTTTCGGTGATTGTGTGATCTGTGAGGGCGGACGCTTGTTAGTAGCTTCTTTTCAGTCCTCGTGTATTGTTGTTTTGGTATATTCTCTACATATTTCTTGTGTTCGCATAGTCTGGTCTTAAACAATCTCCCCGTCTATCATATTGTAAACTAGTTCGCCCTGTTCTACTTTGTCCTTTAGGTATACTAAAATACATCTCAGGGTTGCGTGGCTGTAGTTCTTCAGTACCTGATCAACCCTCTCTGAGACACCTTCTACGTATGTGATGACGACCTGGCTTCTGTAGTTTTTTTCCTTTTTGCTATTGTCTGTTGTTTTCTCTTCTTGTTTTCCGACACCTTTTACAAGGCCCAGGATGGATAGCCGCACCTTCTAAGAGCTCCTTTTATGTATTCTTCATGAACTTCGTCACGTGTACGATGACGTCACCGACCAGGATGTCATTTGTACTGACGAAGTTGCCTTGATGAGATGACTTGTCTATTAGGGTAAAGCAAGCTTTGAATAATTTGTTCAATACGAAATCGAGCAATCATGATAAATGTTCACTACTCATGCAACTTCCTTTAAAAGTGTTTTATTTAACACACGTATTAAAGGGGAATGTTCAGGTTCGCTAGCACACCTATGGACGCATACCTTAATTATGTATTTAAATAAATGTACGTCAACTAATCACGCATTTATGTACACAAAACACATACATGTACACCTGCATACACACAATTGTGTTATTTGGCATATAATGGGGTAATAATGTGCGTAAAATGATGGAGAAACATATCTACATCAGTTTTTGCTGCTGCTGCTCCTTTATAGCAGTGTCATACATATAGCATATACGGGAGAAAAAAAATATTTAATGGTTTACCAATTTCAAACGACAAAGTCTTGATATCATTACAATCACGACAATAACGTAAGCAAAACTCTACTAACTCACCATCAACATGCATAATGGTGGTCACTTCAAACTTGAGTATCCCACCACCGTGGGCTTTCAAAACATCGACGTCATTCACTGCACCACTTCCAGGTATCGACGGCTGTGTGACACTGTCATAGTAGAGACCTCCATCACGCTTTGTCTTGCTGACACCTCCTTGACCTCCGTGTCCAGCTCCTGCCCCAGCTTGACCAACTCCGGCTCCTCTCATCTGAAAATGAAAGTACGACATACTAAGTAAATTATCTTGTTACGTAAGCTCCCACATCTAACTATAATCGAACTAGCGTATGTTTGTATGTTAACGTTTTCCTCCTAGACGGTTTGCACCTCGGGCACCAAGCTTTCATGGATTAATCTACGACCCCATGAATGAAGCGTAACGCCTTTATTTTTTTCGAAATGCCTCGTATATCGAGGGTTTTTAGTGGTTTTTATAGCAAATAAAATGTTCGCTGCGTAAAACGTTAACTTCTAACAATCGCAGAATGTTAGAAGCGGTGAATACTTCGGCACGTAAACCGTTTGAGAGTACGTAGCGCCATCTGGACGGTTTATATTAATTATAGTAGAAAGCACGCACCCACATATTGGCCCGAGGTCGCATTAAAAAGATATTGTACTATTCTACAACCAACACAAGTATCCATGGGTCTAAATTCCCGCGATCTTCATCATTTCGAACATGCAACATGCATCATTTCGAACATGAGTATTGCATCATGTGCGTGACAAGGTTGTTTCTGGTAATACATTTGACGTTCCCTTAAGCTATCTCGAGCGTATTGATGGCATATTGGCCTGGGGCGTTTGGTAAACATTGCTATCATGAATGTCACGTATGAACTACTATCCCGTTCTGGGGACCGGCATTTTTGCTGTACTATTCACAGCGCATTTATCTGCTCGGTTATGCATTGTTGAAGTTACCAGCACATGCTATTGTTGTATTCACAAATTCGCACACAATATGTGTTATCTTATTGCATTCGTCACACTTTCAGTTATCATACTGCCATTCAGTTGATGTTTTGGAACAGCTTCCTCGAAGTCAGGCTCGAGGGCCAACTTTAGACCACGGATGGTTTTCAATTGTCCTACGAGGCCGTTGCGAAGAATTGAGGATTTAAAAACAATGGGAATATATATTTATTTCTAAAATAATGTTCTCTGGCCTAGGTGCAATTCTGCAGAAATGTGTTGTATTATTCCTAACAGCATAATCAATCGGTTGATTTTGAATATCCTGCTTCAGGAAAACAAAATCTGCTTTGTAATTTGTACGAAACACAGAAGATTTTCGGCGACAAGCTGTCAATCTTTAAAATCCAGCGACACCGATTTCCTCATCCATGAATCACGCAAGAATACATATTGAAGTCATTTGAAGTAGATATATACTACGGTAGACCCCTGTAGGTTACATTGCCGGTTCGGCGTTTGTCACGGGCCAGACCGGGAAACAGTTCTGGCCGCGGGAAATAGAATCGGTGCGTTAGAGATATAGAATAGGAATACGCGAATCCACGACAGTTTGCACATTCATTTAACACTCATGTATAGGATATTTTACTTTCCCTGGCGTAGACATCAGAAAGAAGGGACAAACGATTTTTACTGTCTTTTCCGAAAGACACTGGCAATGTGGGGTGAACGAAATCTCCCAAGTTTCGAAGGGACGGTAGGTGGAATCGAACCGCCATCTTCTCGTTCGACAGTCGGGTGCTATAGCCATATACCACCGCTCCCCCAGTCGGAAGACAAACGTTCGGAACATCTTCTGCGACTTGCGGTTTATCCAGGCTCCAGTCGGTTGTATAGTAGCATCTCACTTCGCATTAACTGATTCTGTTTTGGTGTTATTTTGACCTGATCTTTAGATACTTAAATAATAATTGTGTCAACAAATAATACATCGTGCCAACAATAGCATTTATATTAAACATATATCCAAACGCTAGCATCAGAGCATAAAAACCGTCTGATCTGACGTTTGAATTAGTTTGAATGCGACTGAGCATGCGTTGTCATAGATGGGTCATTCTCAAAGTAGCGTACTGTTTTATGTCTTCGCTTTGTTTCCATTAGATCACGTATCTATATGCACTTTTCTCTGGTGCGATGCCTCACATTAGATCCGTTTCATACAAATTGACGCCGTTTTAAAACGATATACAAAATGTCACTGGAGTTACGTGTCTACGGGTCGACTTGTCATCTTACACCCACAAATGCAAATACTTTGGCATGTAACATAAAATAAAGAGAATGCTTCCAACAACGGGAACAGAGCCAGTTCTTATCCAGGACTCGACAAGTTACGTTGAATTGCTGAGCAGATATTGTGTCGGAAATCAGTGTCTTCGATTGTGTTGGTCACTGGTGTTATTCTGCGAGGTTTCGGAGCTTCAATAACATCGGGATCATTTTTTATCCATGTCATGAGTTGTGTCGACAGGAGACCCTCTTACACAAGAAGTCAAATGGAAGTGAGAATATTTTCTTAGTGTATGTATTCTTCATTCACAGAGTATATTGAATCAGCGTATAGGTTTATTAGGTGTCACTGGTGTTACCAGATTTATGAATGACGTGACCATTTTATAGGGATTTCAGCGACTTATTATTATTTTCGAATTATTTTCGAAATATGTTGTGAGCCGTTTTTGAATAGTTTCATTTAATGATCGGTTAGCCGTTTTGATACATTATTCGCTTTGGAGACGTGAATTCCTTGCAATGAAGTATGGCGATTCATCGCAAGTTATCAGTGATGTTATTCCACCCATCCCGTGCTATACCCCTCATTTTGATTGCGTGTTATACACCTCATTTTGATTACCAGAGCCTATTTGTGTGTCATTTATACGCAGACATGGACGCAACGATTAGGGGAAAAACTACATCATCTTATCCATCTAAAACATGCTTTTTATCATTAATTTTAGCTTAGTTTGTTGTACACAAAGTAGTTAGTCCACAACACCAGTGACAAAATTGAGATGCCGTCATGACTGACATAACCCTGAAATTACACGAATCTGCCAGATTCAGCTCTGCCCACTCAGTATGTCTTCGCCTGATAGGTGAGCTATCGCCTTATTAACAACAGGATACTTGTGTACTGCCAAATGTCTACATCGAAAGGGCACTTTATTTAGAGAATGATCCAGATAGGCCATTGCTTCGGCACAATGCAAACCATTGCGGGACTCTTCAATATCAAATTGTTCACTTTACTGTCGTTATGGTATACACACCTTGTAGCTGCATTTGACCAGTGCTGCCTGCCTGACGGTGAAGTGCTTCACCACAAACGTGACAACATCGCCCTCGACAACACCCCCACTCTGCACATCCACCTCTTCACCCTCGAGGGTCACGCTGCCATGTCCAGTGCTCTCCACTGTCAATTTACCCCCGCCCTCCACCACTAGCTTCTTGAATTTGAGCGAATAAGATGACACACCTGCTGAGTTTCTGTAACAAATATACACAATACGTCATTGTCACACTTTGTGTTTTTTCATAGTAATCTTTATACAAATGTTACTTCATTATGTGTCTTACCTAAATAATATAAGTAAATGTCACAATATAAGATGTTCAATTTTAGCATTTGTATTTGTATGTTACTAACATTATTTGGTTATAACATGACAATATATAGCACAAACATAACATGTAACTATACATATATTTTGAGTATGAAAATATGGTTAAATGAATTTCGTATGCGTTGTGCTATATATAAACACCTACTCTATTGTTAATTCAGTGGTTCAATGACACCGAGGCCAACCCAACTTATAATGACATGTGCTATATATAAACACCTCCCTCATTGTTAATTAAGTGGTTCAATGACACCGAGGCCAACCCAACTTATAATGACATGTGCTATATAT
This sequence comes from Lamellibrachia columna, assembly GCA_963662155.1. Taxonomy (NCBI): domain Eukaryota; kingdom Metazoa; phylum Annelida; class Polychaeta; order Sabellida; family Siboglinidae; genus Lamellibrachia; species Lamellibrachia columna. The sequence continues at coordinate 37,749,856 of OY759274.1, forward strand.
GACACCTACTCCATTGTTAATTCAGTGGTTCAATGACACCGAGGCCAACCCACCTTATAATGATATGTGCTATATATAAACACCTACTCCATTGTAAATTCAGTGGTTCAATGACACCGCGGCCAACCCACCTTATAATGACATGTGCTATATATAAACACTTGCTCCATTGTTAATTCAGTGGTTCAATGACACCGAGGCCAACCCACCTTATAATGACATGTGCTATATATAAACACCTACTCCATTGTTAATTCAGTGGTTCAATGACACTGCGGCCAACCCACCTTATAATGACATGTGCTATAGATAAACACCTACTCCATGTTAATTCAGTGGTTCAATGACACCGAGGCCAACCCACCTTATAATGGCATGTTCTATATATAAACACCTACTCCATGTTAATTCAGTGGTTCAATGACACTGAGGCCAACCCACCTTATAATGACATGTGCTATATATGAACACCTACTCCATCGTTAATTCAATGGTTCAATGACACTGAGACCAACCCACCTTATAATGACATGTGCGTGTTTGCCAACAACAAGATCCTCCATGCCAGCAACAACACCTGCAATGTCAACCTTGATGTCCCGCACAATGAACTGTTGGTCCATCTTCACTATGCTGTTACGGTAGATGCTCAGACCAAACTGCAACTCTGGACTGTCTTCTGGTAGACTGGCTGTCAGTTGCTTCGGAACATACAACATACACATAGTTTACTTGATTTTATTTGGGAAGTCAAAACATACATGTATATATATACATAATATACTCATATTTACTACAATGTTTTCATAATAAAAACATATGTATGCACACACAAACACGCACGCACGCACGCACGCACGAATGAACGCACATACACATGTTATCACTAATTACACCTACCTGTTGTGGTCCGACATGAAGGATTCCAGTCTTGTCGCCTCGTGTCTTGCCTATGTACAATGTCTGGTTGAAGCCATCAATGTTCTGCCGGTACAACGCCAGGTGTGCACGACCGGCCAACTCAACCTCGTCAAACATGTGACTGTGGTCATCACCGCGGTCAAACAGCCATGTGTGGAAGCTGTCCCGACCGCGGTGACTGTCATCCAAGTTACTGTAGTCGACTCGAGTAATCAGTGGTGTGCATAGATCATTGTTGTTCACGACGAGACGGTTGTTGTTATTAGTTGTATTATGCCACAAGATCGTGCCAGCGCCGCCACATTCAACGTTGCTGGTGCCGCCATGTGCCATTGCATTGCCGGTGAACTCTAATTGCTTGTACCAAACTGCAATACGACCACCGCCGCCGCCACCGCCGCCACCACCGCCACCGCCATTATGTTCCCCTTTTGGAACAGAGCCACCTCTTGCTAACAATCGTCCTTGTCCCTGGAAGACGGGTGTGCTAATGTAGAGGGAACCACCAGCTCCACCACCCCCTCTGTAGCCACTTGCATCACCACCATCACAGAACACATCACCATCAATCTCCACCCTAGATGTCGCCTCCAGTTTTACTATACCACCACCTGCCCCACCCAAGTGTGCTGGAACCTTCCTACCGTCACCACCTTTTGTCCCAAACTCAGATGGTTTGTATAGGGAGCCATGAGGCTGGCCAACTATGACCTGGTTCTCACCCTGACCTCCGCCTGCCCCATGACCTCCACCAGAGCCCCCGCCATTCACCGTATCGACGCCACCCCAACGTCGGATTGGAGCAAGTCCTGTTGAGGTAATTACGCCAGCTGCATCGATCTGTATGGAACTGGCATTCACACTGAGCCAGGTCGCCTGAAACAAACCAAATGTCCTGGTACGATTATATATAATTATATAAAATTATGTTACTATCACCTCAACCACTCTACTGCTATACCATATATATATATATATATATATATATATATATATATATATATATATATATATATATATATATATATATATATATATATATATATATATATATATATATATATATATATATATATATATTTGTATCATATATTCACAGAAAATGCGACTAGATATCTATTCACCTCAATTTTCCCACCAGCATGGATTCGTAATCCTTCACTAAGGTCGAGCGTCAAGGAAGCGCCAGGCCCATCAAGTCCTACTGGGTAGAGGGATGTCAGTTTTCCATCTGCGTAGAGCTGCATTGACTTCATTGACAACATTTTACTTGGGAAGTCAGTTGTTCTGCCCTGCATCAAGATGACATTTAAAATTCAATACAAAGTTTAAAATACATACAGTACACAGTTGATGTACACAAATAACTACATATACAATGGAATATATATATATATATATATATATATATATATATATATATATATATATATATATATATATATATATATTTATAATATAACGATTAGATGCGAAGAAATAATCACGTTGATAGAAATACATAATAGTTAATTTCATCAGGTAATAGTGTTCAATGTTATAAAAAAACACGATGAACTCACAGATAATACATTCCATATACACCACAGGCACTCCAATTGTGTGGTACTCACTGTACAGTCTTCGTATTTCGAAACATTTATTCACAGTACTAGTAATTGACTGCCAAGAAACGACCTCTTTGTTATAATCGCCTTACCTTTTCTCCTATTTGGATGAATGTGTCGTGTCCAAAACTAAGATGTTCTAGAGTGTCTAGTTGTCCGTCAATAATTACATCACCCAGTCTCTTCATTGTCACATCTGAAGATAACAAAACACAACTAGTTGCCTCTAATCCAAGATGGGTAACAGGCATAAACATCATGGTTAATGTATTCTTGAAACTATGTTGGTCAAACTAAAATCCGTACTGACCAATATATCTTAAGTATACCACTTTCACCCATCACCAGCTATATATAAATGGAGATAATGTCGGTGACCATGACAACTCAAGAGATCTTGGATATTAATATCCATTTCTCAATCATTAATGTACATACCCTTTGGTAGGGACAGCCGGCCACCACTGTAAACTCTGAAGGCTGCTGGGAAAGGACTGTCGGCCTGCACCACAGTAAAATGTGCTGCCACATGAAGAAAACCGGTCTTATCCCCATGCAACTGTCCAATCACAATCTCTGCTGCAGCTGCGACGTGTGCAGCGCCATCCAACGTCAAGTGGTCGAATGTGAGAAGTGTGCTGTCATCTGACGTGATGTACGTCCGTGCACTGTCGTGTTGTGCGTCTGTTTGGTAGATGGATTGAGGTGGAATTCCACGGTTTCTCAAATGCAGATAAGATGTTGAGTGATTGCTTGTGTCGGCGGCACGTACATAGACAGTGCCTGCACCACCTTCTTCTGACCTACTCCAGCCTCCGTATGCCGTGTGAAGACCTTGGAAGGTATATGACTCACTGGCAGTAATGGCAATGCGGCCACCTCCACCACCTCCCCCGCCGACCTATCAAAGCATATACAAAATAAGTGGGTGTTATATCAGTACTAACGATAAACAAATCACTGGCGTACTGACAGAAACATATATATAGCAAGACGGTTAAATAAATATTAATATACCAGACAAAACGTCGTACCAATGAGAATAGTAGGAGCACAATTGTGCCTTCTGCTATGGTTAGCAACGTTCACGGATAACATGAAAACTGCAAATTTATCGACAATAAATTATAACAGCCAATGTTTAGTATATCAACAGAAACACTGTACAATAGCAAAATACTCTAGAATTGTGTTCTACCAGTTTATATGTATGAAGTATGTGTAGAAGGTGAAATATGTCACATCTTTAACCTTAGAATGTTGCACAAAGTAATAACTGCTGTGTGCAACTGTGAAAACAAGTTTAGTAACATGTATGTGGTTCACGATACCCACCTCAAACGTTGTGTTGAACTTGGTTGTACAAACTCCATGTCGAGTACAGTAACCGTTGCCACCATCTGCTGCGATATTTCCCTTGCCTGAAACGGTAAACCAGTATTGTAATTATGTACATAGCAACCAGAACACAGTGTGAATAAAATGGCGTCATACTCAAACATAATGTCTGCATTGCCGTTATAAACATTTCGGCCAGGTTTATATAAACACATTTGAGGTACGTAGATACAGCTACATGGATAATACTAAATATCAATTTGTCAGAGAGACTGAAATACAATACAATGCAAAACAAGCTTGCAAACGATATGCAAAGAATGCCTAAACAGCAATTATTATTAGCATTGTAAGGAATTCAACAGTTCGTATGTGGGAGCTATTGGTCGTGGTTGCTTCCAAGAAGAATGTGCAACTTTACGATTTTCGAGTGTCACACAAACCTGACAAATTGTGAGCTTTTAAATAAATGCTGCCTCCACTTCCTCCACCCATCCCTGGATAAGTTGCATCGGAGCCACCAGCAACCACTTTGCCATCAATATGCATGTCACGTTCAGCCTCCAACTGAATCACTCCTCCACCGCATCCGCCATGCTGAAATATCCCATATAATTATTAAGCTACATAGCTAATATGTGTTATTATGTGGTTTAGTTTGCATAACACCAGTGGTCGACAACACCTGTATGAGACAATTAATGTGCTTCAATAACATACAAATGTTGTCTTACATAATCGTAAAGTAAGTTTCTAAAACTGTATTAAGTTGGATTAAGCATACAATATTCATTGTTGATCATCCTTACCTTTTTATTGAAAGTAGCGTTGTAGCGAGAAAGTGTATTTCCGCCGCTGCCAAAGTCATGTGGAATAAGGACACTGTCATATGCTGAGCTAGCATAGTTATCCTCGCTCCCACGCCCTCCTAACCCTCCGTGCGACCCACCAGAACCCCCCATCGCGTTGGTAGGTAGGACAGGCGCTTCGATGCCAGCTCCAATCCCTTTCCCTGGCGGATAACCTCGACTAGTTGAGCTAATCTCACCATCCGTATCTATCTGTATGTTTCTTGCTGAAGAACAAAGAAAACAACTGTATCCATCACTGCCTGACATATATATATATATATATATATATATATATATATATATATATATATATATATATATATATATATATATATATATATATATATATATATATATATATATATATATATATATATATAGTACTGCATACTAATATTACATATTATATTACGCTGTACTTTGGCATTGATACTGAGAACGTTGCCTAAATTGAAAGGAAGACTAGTGCTGGTAAGTAATCATAATGATGCAATCTGTAATGAACTATCAATGCATTTCCAATAATCTGGTGGCACGATATGTAAACTAGGCCTGACAAGTTAAGGTTCGATGCGCTAAAATTTTTCAATTTATAAATCTTAATGAATCGCATAATATTTAAAGAATACTCCTGATTAAATATATCACACACAACATGACAGTGCAGTATGAATTTTGAAACAAAAACAACAAATATGCGCATAGTCACAGGATTGAATCGGAATCGGACAAACACAATACATTTAATTTCCACTTATCAAAACACAGCTGATAATTCAACATGAGTTTAAAAGCTACTACGCTTTGACAAAGCTACATACTAGCTCCAAAAAATACAGTTACTTAGAATCACAGACACTTTAATAATTGTGTACTCTATGAAAATATGGGACATCGAATCAAAAAACCTATATTTGACAGCTAGATGAAGCTAGTATTGCACTGACCTTTCACAGTGATTTTATTTCCAATCAGCTGTCCACCTCCGTGTACAATCAAGCTGCCGTCCAACGAGATGACAACAGCATCTCCCTGTTCTGAATGACCTTCATATTTGAACAACCCTCCGTCGAGTACTGATATACTGTCCAAGTTGAAATGACTTGGCTCGCCAGAGTCTAAAGCTGCCAATGGGTATGCAATAAAGGAACCACCGAGAGAGATGTTGAGGGTGTGTACTCCACGCAAGACACCACCAAATAGAGTGACAGTGCAGTCTTTCAAGAAGGTGTCGTAGGGCAGGTTGACTGTGCCATTCTGGAATGCAATATGTATGTATTCGAGGTGTAGTGTCATGTGTGATATTTAGACGGCGATTTTCGCTACGTGGAAAGACAAATTCCCAAGAAGATTTATTGTGGAGATTTGATGATAATTAAATGCCAATTAATCTGGATTGGCCATGTATATAGGATCAGCGAATAAATTATGCCAAAATAAGTTCTATGTTACGTATTCATAATTGACTAATGTTAACTTGTATTCGTATCAGTATCAAAGAGTACTGTGTGGAAATACCAGTTCTAAATGTATTAGCATATAGTCACCAACTAAGTCATACGCAATGCAGCAGTTTGAAAGGCGACTGGAGATAAAGCTAATGAATACCTACTAAAGATATATGGAACATACCATCAACAACCAACATGTCTGGCTATCTAACGTGACCAGGACACACTTGATAGCGTCGCAAGCTAAGAAACTTTACGGCAAAATATTTAACTTAACATATTCACAGTAACTAACCTCATATAGTGCCACGTGAAATGTCAGTTTTGCTGAAGAGTTGAACTCGATGTTTAGCCACATGAATGGTTCAACGTGTATAGTGGCTGTGTGGTCTCCATCAACGTGAGTGACAGTCAGATGACGGCTGCCATTTGTGGCAAGGTCAGCATTGTTTGTTGGCAAAATACCAACATGTGCATATTTTCCGATGTCCAGTGTGTGAATCTCATAATTATCATCTGTCGTCTCTGGTACTGTGATCTTTGCGAGACAAACCTACAACAAACATAAGATACACGATGTTGAAACTTCGTATAAGTATGATAGAGTTAGAGTTGTATTTTAAATAATATTTAATGTTACTATAAATTTAATTTATTTAATTAAACATCTAGTTATGGTTGGTAAGTATTGCATTATGTCAGCATAATTGTTATATTGTATTACTAATTTTGCGTTTACCTTCTCCATAACGTCGTACATAGATACACAATTCAATGGGAAATTTAAAAAAAATATGTTACGTTATGCGCCACTGTTTATCCACAATAATCACCAGTAGTTGTAGTCATAATTACCGTTGATGTCTTCCGGTTGTAAACTTTCAAAGTCTTCTGACCACTTGAGCCGTTATTGAGGAAGACGGTTCCAGCAGCACCATCAAGATGGAGTCCGGCACCACCAACGGATGACATGACACCACTGAAGAATGATCGGTTGTAGTGCACTGCCAGACGACCACCAGAACCACCGCTACTGCCACTGCCACCGTTCACCTGATGGTGCAACATATCACTTTCACAATCTGTGTGAACTGCCTGGGGAGAGGGTGCTCGCTAATTTCACTGGGTTGGACATCAAAGGTGTTAACTGTTTGTCAAAGTGTGCTGTCATGTAAGAAGGCCAACATTATAATGTCAATTTATTATTGTTGCTAAACCGATATTCACTGCATCGATGATATCATTGCCGAGCTGAATTATTATTGTCAAAACGTAAAATCAAAGTATCTGTTCGTAATATTCTGCATAATATTTTACATAATCAACCGAATTTCAATTACATTCAACTGTTAAATCTTGTTAAACTGCTTTTGAAACAAACAACCCTCAATCTAGCTATGTAAACACGAACGTCTTGAAATTCAATTATATGACATCAATTATATATTAACATATACAATTCAGATAAGTAATATGAACATGTAGCTATTTGACAGAGTGTCACTGTTCATGTATGTAAATTACCTGCAACAATATAATTGCAGGTACTTCAGCATTCGAGTAAACAAACTAAACGTACAAAAATATTTGTAGTCGTATAACAATGTTTTGCTTGAATAAAACGTTCCTAAGATAAGTTTATTATCGTGATGGCATAGAGTAATATTTGACCCAGAACACAATTTATGTTTCAAAACCTATTATCTGACCTGGAATGTTCCCGAACCTTCCAGAATGGCGGCCTGTACATGTATACTGCCGCCTGCACCACCGCCTGCCCTCCGATTTGTTACGGACTCGCCATCAGCGCTGACCAGCCCTTCCACGTGTAACATGCCACTGACATTCAAATACACCACGCCTCCGCCTGTTCCACCTGAAAAAAGGAACTCCAATATTTATCAAGTAGCTGCATATTGAACCTGGCACGGTAATGTTATGATAGTGTCGTAGTTAACCTAATAGCATCAGACATACAATGGAACATTTAACCAAGAGGAAGTTATAAAAAAATACATTTCCTTATTCAACCTGACAATCTCATATTTAATGTTTAGCAGAGGCTTATTTAACTTACCACACCTTAATGTGTCAAGGCAAACTCATATTTAACCAGATGCTATCATATTGGAACAAATCTGGTACAACCTCTTTTCAATGCAAACATTTCCATTGTACAGTAAAGAAACAACACGTATTGCAGTAGGATTTATAGGTTTATCGCGAAGCCTTTATATCGAAAAACATGTCATACGGCATTTTTAAACGTATACATGTACATTAAATACTTGCCTTTTTCTGTTGATCCTGCACCACCGCCGCTGCCAAAGCTGGCTGGTTTTACAAAACTACCGTAGCCCAGCGGGGCCTCCTGGAACAATTTGCCTTGACAACCACATCCGCCGCCATGACTACCACCGGTGGCAAATGAAGCACAACTGACGCCAGGAGCAGGACCCTCTGTATAACAGTAGTATCAGCAGTGTGTCAAAAATGCATTGCGGAAATATTTTTCTAAATACTTTCTGCTAGTCACAGAAGAACTAAATTAACATACATGTTGAGACATTGGAAGGTAGGCCTACTAATGTTGCTGTTACTATTCTGGTCCCCCCAACGGTAATAAGAAGCTTGGTGCACTTCAAGAGTATTGAATGCGATTACCGCGAAGTTAAGGTGGATTAGTGTATTACAAAATACTAATGGTATTATTTCACACATTTTGTGATAACGTTCAATTACAAAATATACTCCTAATGAAACATATACAAGTCATTACACCAATTAAGAAGAGCTCGTCAATGTCATCCGAGATGAAACCGAGAACATTATTGCTCAACGACAATGTAAAACAAATTATGAGCACCACACTACATCTACGCAATGTAGGCCTAACGTTTTAAATCATTTGTTAAATGCTCTCTTAAAAAACAATAGAATGTATTAGAAAGAATTATTCGCACCTCCAGGTTTGTGGCCACGAGAATCCGCTTCAATCACTCCCATCACATCTACAGTGACGTTCTCGACATTCACCAGGAGATTAGTTCCTTGGAGACGGCCCCCGGGATATACTCGCAGGTGACGTCCCTGTAGTATGCGCTGTGCACGTCCATTGTCGGCAAGTAATGTGCCAAAGTTGCGAATGTTGATAGTGTTAAAGTCGATCTGGTCAATTCTTTGACCATTGAGATTTATCATCTCATACACTTGTACTTTACCTGAAAGAGAAACAAACATTAGTTATATGATACATGCATGCTGACTGACTGGCAAAATAGCATATTTCGCATCCTCGTACCGTATGTATGTATACCCCGAACATTCACCGTTGGGTGGCAGAAAATCGGTCACCCTATCGTATTTATTTATTTAATTTATGTCATTGCTTATGAAATACTACCCATCACGATTTGTAGGCCTAAGTGGTAATTTAACATTCTCTAGCTCATGAAACAACATCATGTTTGATAAATGCGGGAGAGACTTTGTGCTACACTGATACACGACAGCAGCACGAATGACGGTCCTCTTGTCATAATCGGTCATAGCACGTGATTGAGTAACTATTCACCTAGAAAACGTGCAGGATTATTTCAATTTGATGTGGTCAATGTGTCTAACATGCATTAAAATGATAAAATTAAGTATATCATGTCAAAATATTCATTAATTATTCATCTCTATAAAAACGCCGAAAGAAAAATGTATAAAGTGCAGCAATACTTGAGATTTCGCTATCTTGAAATTACACTACGAACTCAATTTATTTTCTGTAAAGGTACGTTCTTATATATTGCTGTATCCAGTACTTGGTACTGCACAAAACGCTTTACACTTTGCACTTCAACCCATGGTAGACTTGTTCATTCCAACGCCATCTCGACTTCTCGACTTTCAGCCACTCTCCAATTACTGCGTGAAGACTATTCTTTCAAATATCCATCTCTGTCTGTAGCCAGGTTCTCAATTACCTTTTGCATTACAAGGGTAGATAGTTTGCACCCACATGGATGATATTTGTATCTTTGAAACACCACCTTTTAATACTGAGTCCAATTTAAGATTGAATTAGAAGCAATACAATGCGAATATATGCAGTCATAATTTTTGGAAGCTCTTCAAATTGTGACTGATCAGTCATAGTTTGAAGAGCTTCCAAAATGTATGACTGTACATATTCGCATTGTATTGCTGCGCATCCAATTTTAATATATATATATATATATATATATATATATATATATATATATATAATATTTATATATATATGTATGTATGTATGTATGTATGTATGTATGTATGTATATATATATATATATATATATATATATATATATATATATATATATATATATATATATATATATATATATTGGGAAGTGTTCCCAAAATGTATGGTTATATACATACATACATACACATATATAACTACACATGAAAACGTACCATGATTGATGATAGTCATGTTTTCCACATTCCTTAGGACACCCTCCACGTGAACAGTGACATTATTTGCTCTCAGTTCACCCTGTAGTATGGCCTCTGCACCCTGGTAGATTGAAAGGTGACATGGCAAATAACCCTTCACGAAGTAGAGACTCTGGTTGAATCCAAGATGTATCTTGCCAGAGCGATCACCTGAGAAACAGAAACACAACAATTATAAGTTATATTTACTCATAGGTGCATTAATATTATCAATTAAATTATTATTTAGTTTTCCTCTTGCTCATCGTAAGCACTTTTATGTACTTTATTAATTACACCAATATTTTTTATTTTTGTAGTTTGTGATGGCTACGCCACAACCTATTGAATAATTTGTTTACTGGTTTCAAACAATTTCTGACTAAAGGTTGGGTGCAACAATTATTATGACAGTTCTGCCAACGCGTTATTCCATTTTTTATTGATTAAGCGTAACTAAACTTTCGCTTCATCATTGTAATATTTCCATTATTGCAACCATTATGGTTGTAAACATGAAGTTCCTATTTGACTGAAACAGTGTTCAATTCATTCAAAATGTGAGTTCTGCCTACATCCGTATGTGTTTGCTTGAGTCGTAGTACATGATACATTAACATGCATTCACAAATGTACGTGGTGTATACACAGTTTGTATATATTACCTTCAATGTTTGCAACTCTGATAGTAATGCTGCATTTAAGACAATTCCCGCTGAGGAAGCCAAATTCGGCACGCCCGTAGAGCTGCAAGTAATCAATTGCGACATCGCTAGAGGCTGCACCCAACACCGGTGGCACAAAGTCCGGCAGTTCACCAGGTATCAACCAAGCAACACTTCCCGCATGGCTGTAGTTACTGTATGCTTCAGTCACCGACAGATCATTAGCTGCGCGACGACGATTGTCAACGAAGAGCGTACGATTTGTTAGCTCATGTGTCACATTGCTGTCATGACTGATGACGGCATCAGGGCGTGTACCATCAAGTAGCGTCTCGTCTGAGGGCAGTTTGTGGATGTAGACTGTCCCAGGTCCTCCAACTGCGCTCCCTCCTCCACCATCAAGTCCCCCTGTTGCCTTGAATTGTCCTATCACGTAATATAGTTCTTGTCAGTCCATGCAAGTATACACAATTTGCAGATGGACTGGACAATAGTTGATATTACGGCCAAGGAAGCGGTGAGGAGAGTTATTTGTAGACAAAGTCAACGTGTCCGAATCCCACGCCTACATGAACACGCACTGGCACAGGGACACACACACACACACACACACACACACACACACACACACACACACACACACACACACACACACACACACACACACACACACACACACACACACACACACACACACACACACACACACACACACACACACACACACACACACACACACACACACACACACACACACACACACACACACACACACACACACACACACACACACACACACACACACACACACACACACACACACACACACACACAGCCTTTTATGTTCATCGATTTGGACTGAACCCCTGGATGGCCGTTCCATCGTACATCCACTGTCAGTGGTAGTGCTTTGTTTCATTTGTCATTTGTGTGAATAATTTAAGGGTGGGTTCTGTTGTCCCTGTCCCGAGAAAGGCTTAGTCCCATTGCAACTTTTTTAAATATTCATTGTCGTACATGTTAAAGAATACTATATAGATGTAAAAACATAAATCGTATATCTTATCAAACGCTGAAATGCTAATTATACATATATTAGATTGATCATACCATAGTTCTTCCGAAGCTAATTCTTATACATTTACCAAAGCATAAACGCACGCACAGTATATCAACACATATTCTATTCTTTGGTTAATTGGTTGTTAATGAATAACATATTATTCCTTTGGCCTATTTCTTTCAACACTGAACTTGTGTTGTCATTCTGCATAAAGTATAGTGTGAACTAGGCTTTACAATTTACATAAACATATATCAAATGTTTACTAGTTTCATTTGTTCAAAAACAGTGTGTGTGTGAGTGCTTGCGTCTGGAAAGCACAAAATAGTATTCGGAGTGAATGCTTGAAACGGACACAGAGGCAAAGGGCATTCTATGTACGCCCGATAAAATCAATAATGTATGTAACTCTAACAAGACGATCAATATCAATTACTTGCGAACATGCTAAACAAAACAACTTGTTCTAAAAAAAATGTACCATTGCGAACGTCACCAGCTGTAACACAACACCATCAGGATATATACATGGGCTCTGTAGTGAACTTATTATTGGCATTGATACATCTAATTCAGTTCTTCATTGTCCAAATGTCACGTAATATAGTTCTTGTCAGTCCATGCAAGTATACACAATTTGTTTTAATCAGTAGTTATTCTGTAAATTTACATCGTACCAAGGAGAGGTAACGCAATTCGTTGTTGCATACGGCATTTAGTTTGAATAAAGTTTGTCTTCAACTGAAATGTGGTGCTAATTTGGATCGAGAATAATATAAAATCAATATATTTGAAGTGCTGCCTAAAACAACAAGAACGACTTACCAACGTAGAAGTCATAGACATAATAGAGCGCTACGCGTCCAGCACTACCACCGCCACCACGTCTTTCGCCATCTCCACCTGATGCCTCGATGACGCCACTGCCTGTGATGTGCTTTGTGTGGGCGAATAAACTCCCTCCACTGCCGCCTCCAGAATGTGGCGACCGGCCACGTCCACCACTGGCGGAAACCCTGCCATCAATCGTCAGCCAATCAGAAGCTTCGAGCGAGAGTCGACCACCACCAGAGCCACCTGAATGGGGGAAGGTGCTATGACCCCCGTCGCAGCCAAATGACCTTGGCTGCAAATAGGAGCCGAATGGTGCACCCGAACGTCTCTTGTTGGCACCCTGACCTCCACCGCCCCCGTGACCTCCTCCAGAGCAGCCCTTGCCTGGATCACCCCCAAGTCCGGTACCTTCACCTGTGAGACCACGTAACAAATGCACATCAGTTAATTAAACCTACATGATATCCATAAAATAGCTTTCATAATTTAAATGCAAATATAAAATCACCAATAAATGTACACGCATGTAGTTAGCAACATGTTGTTGCCGATAACCGATATTCGATTTCACAGCAACATGTCCACAGTTACATAGCCATTTCTTTCACAATTGTCAGGTAGTTGGTTTCGACGGTGGTTCCTTCCCGTACTGTCGCTTGCAATTATGCTTCACCATAGTCAATGCCTTGGTCTCTGCAAGCCACGCGATGTGTCAATGCTTTCCTTGCGCTGTCTCCACTTGTCGTTATCAGGCGTAATCTACTCACCGGATAGACACTTGGAAAGAAACACTCTGTAAATGTAAGCTGTTTGTGTTGTATAGTTCATGCTTGAATGTGTATCAGTTATTTTAAATGAAAATAACACAGATAATGTATTAACATCCTGCATTTTTTTTAAGCAAAAACGTTTCTTTTGGTGTAGTGTTCGCTATACACTAGCAAGACACGGGTTCAACCAGTTACCTTGGCAGTGGTCCAATTTAGGACAGTAGAGAACGGTATGTTATGTTGGTCATTACATGTGGCTACATCACTAATATCATTCCACCACGTCACCCTCCTACCTCTAGTGGACACTGCTTCTGGCACCCCTTCGTCAACTGTGATCACTCCATATGGCTCAACAGTGATGTTTTTGTACCGCAATGACAGATCATTGGAAAAAAGCTGAAACACAGCAAATGGCATAACGGCAGGTTAGTGACACAGTTGTATTCCCTTAACATGAATTTATTATCTACTCTCACCTGTTCTTTTATTGTTCTTCACAGGAAGGTTGATCAATAGTTCTTAAAATATTATGTCAAAAATGTAATACTATGTTCTTATGTAGCACGTTGTCCAGTCATTGGGACATTAACCAATAAATATATTATTATGTACACGTTTATTGATATAACTGTGTCATCAAGCAATAATATTATATGTGGAGATCATAATACTTATAGTGTAAGACTAAGAACATCCTTGCCTGGTATATATTTGTGATATAAAACACACGACACATATAAATTACAATACACTATAAGTATAATAACTGCGTTATCGATCAGTATTACTACTATCGCTAAGGCATAACTCATTGCAAAAATCTGACCAGAGCTCCACTGCGGACATCCAATGTTTCACCCTCTAATGTCGTGGTTGCATCTTGGCGTGTTGTCACCATGAACTTTGCGAAAGATTTTACATCCAATGTCTTGATGTGGTTGACCGTTGGCGTGTGGTGGTCAATGGTCATGTGGCAGTAGCCACTGACCGTCACATCGTTCATTGATGACATGTAACCTGCAATTACATCACGCACGACAACTTTTCTTACTTGGAACAACACAGTCCTATAATTATTCATAATTTTTTATGTTGAAGCAAAAGCAAAGCAAATGCCACAATAGTATCACAATGTTCTTTGCATTTACAAATTGTTATTTTAACTGTGCCCCAACTATTTATCAGAATAACATTGACTACAAAAGTAGAGAGTAATGTAGCCACAAATGTCATTCTATGGACAATGGTTAATTCATATGATGATGACAATAATGACGACAACATATTGGGTGAAGCTGATTGATGTAACAAAGAGTGGAAGTGGTACCTTTAAGAATGATATCAAGTGATCGGCAGGTCAGCTTTGGTGGTAGGTTGACAGTTGAGTGTCTCTGAGCTAGCAGAGCATGAGGGAACAACACACGGTCTTCTTTTGTCAAGGTGTACGTTTGATCTCTTCTTATTGTCACACGTCCAGAGTTGTCACCAAACACCGATGATGTCTTCAGCTGTACATTAGTTCCGGTCATGCTTAGTGCTGCGCCGCCCAGGATATGCAACTGTTAACAACAACCACACTTTCACAAATCATATATTATCACGTGAAACAAATACCAACAAATGACACCATAATTAGAAGATTGTGGAAGATGTATCGCTACACAATCTAAAATAAAACTGCATCAGTGAAACACACCTCATCAAACTTGAATGTTTCAACCTCCTCGTCTTCAGTGACAATCCACGCAGAGCCATCTGAATTCGCGTAGGGTGTCTGATGCTGGCTGCTTGGGTCTTCAGCCACAAAAAGTTCTATCTCGGACAGTGCCACGTGACTGTTTACAGCAGATAAGTCAATCCACACCTATAATACAAAATGAAAAAACCGTGTACAGTAAGTTTTAATTCAAGAGTATGACATAATATATATTTGCCAAACTTCTTTTAATGACACTTTTATTTACATATATGCGTAACATTGTATTTTTACTCGAATGCTACTGTTTAACCTGGGGTGGAGCAAAATGCACAACAAAGCTGGAAACGTGAAAGCATGGGTGACACAAATTTTACAGTTCAGTTTTCTTTATGACAAATAGGTTGCTTTGTAGCATCACAATGAACAATATACTTTAAAAGTGTTAAACGGTAGCAGCAGATGAATACATTACAGGGCAGTTATTGTGTAATGTTCTTTATAACCATAAATTGGACTTCGTTACATGGACTGCAATGCTAATATTTTGTGAAGTTATTGGTTAGTTGTTCAGGTAATATACTTAGTATTTATTAATGTTCAGAAAAGCAGCGAAAGGATAATAATCTAATAAATTAGTAATATTCTCGTTGTTGGCTAAACACTAGTGGTTTTTGCTGACAACGTACCTTAAAGTTTTAATCTACGGATCTGACTTACAGTTTCATGTCTAGCACGTATGACCTTACTGACATTTTACAGCATCTATGAATTTATCTGGAAACTGAGCAGTCAAGACAACAAGTATATTATCAATATCATAACTACATATCGTACCTTCTGGACGTTTCTCTTGATGTTAACAGACATGTTCCAGTTATGCTTTTCCCATTCGTAGATGCATCCTGTTGTAACTACGTAACCGTCTGTATGTGTCTCCTCTCCGTGTGTTTCATTTCCACTTCGCACGCGGAAAGATGTATCAAGCGAACTGTAGCAAATCAGCTGTTAATCATCACACAATATTTAACAAGATTTTAATAAGATTTGTCATCCAAACCAAAGGCCAAGATGGCAAGTGGACAAAGAAGCCATTGGCTTAACGAGTGCCCAACAATGTCCATCTATGTATAACCCATCCACTCCAAGTGATTTACTCTCCTTCATTGCCTTTATGTTCTTAGCTACCATTTATGGAGTTACAATTAACTGCCTTAATAGTCAGCCTGCCTTAATCTTCTGTGGTGAACACTGAGCTGAAACAACCATTTATATATATATATATATATATATATATATATATATATATATATATATATATATATATATATATATATATATATATATATATATATATATATATATATATATATATATATATATATATATATATATATACATACATACATACATACATACATACATACATACATACATACATACATATATATATATACATACATACATACATACATACATACATACATACATACATACATACATACATACATACATACATACATACATACATACATATATATCCACAAAAACCTCCTGTTTGACAGCAGTATCGGAATGCAACAATTAAACCCTAGTTTGGATAGAACTGTCAAACGTCTCCCTATTTGTGAACTCTGCAATTCTCAATACTGCAAACTGTAAACACTATCAATAGTTAATAATTCTGGACACTTTTAATCAAACTTAGCTGGTATATGCCATGTGACGTAGAACAGTGGCATACAGCCACTTTACAGAACATTCGTTTTCAACTGCCTACATCTCACAATAAAGAATATAAAATAAAAAAATACTTTACAGCATTATAATAATATGCAATATTTCATGCATGCGAATTATCTATTTTACGTTATTTTATTTTGCATCACTACAATGAAAGCAAGACACTAATACATTACACATTATTAAAACATAATTTGTCCTCGAGGTGTCTGTCACACCGACAACAAAACTTGCCTAACAAAAAAGCAGTTAACATAGTCATAATACATTAATGATATGGACGAATATGCATCTATATTATTCTGTTTATTTATCTTAAGATAAAAGTACTGGTTCAACTACAGTATGCAAAGCACTCGGATTCCGCCGAGGATAGCACAGAAAAGTAATATTACTTATTTATACTGTGGAAGATTATTAATGGATTTACTGACGTAGACACCAAGAGAATATTCGAGCTAAACCATACCCCCGTCCAGGAAGTCACAACAAGTGCGACACCACAGCCGACTAGATGCGCGGCATAAGTTCAGCGAGTAATCAAGCCATGGAATACCCTACCAATCATCAATACACTAACAGTAAACAATTTCAAAACAAAATTTCAAAATTACAGTCATAACCACTGATTAGGGGGCTATATATGAGCCAGTAGGCTCCCTGCCCCCAAACCCGTTCAATGTATGTTAAAGGTATGATCCTAAAGTTAGGAGGTTAACTTAGCAGGACAATGTGCATGACGTGGCGTTCTATTTAGCGTACAAAGAGGGTGTGTATCAACCTTCCGTGTGTTTTGGAGGCAACCTCTCATCTTCCATCTGTTTGTGGGGCCAATCTCCCACCTCCCTCCAATTTTGAGAACCCACCACCCACCTCCCACCAATCGCACCTGCCACATTTTTTTAAAGCCATCCTCCCACCTGCCAATTTTGCTAGGCCAACCTCCCACTTACTGCCAACGCCCATTTAACAAAAATGTATTCAGCATTCTACAATGCATAAGTAACTCACTCGCTACAGTGGGGGTAGATGAGGACGTGGTCAATGTAGGTGAGAAACGGCAGCTCAACAGTGATGGTAGCCTCCTTCTGTGGACTTCGGTAATACTGTTCCTTGTTCTGTGCACCCGAGCGTATAAAGACGAATGACCGGTAGAGCCTATGTAAATTGGATGAATAATAAGAGTAGACAGGACCAGTGGTAGTGAAGTGTAGTCCACTGTATGTCGTGAATGACATGCTATTTGGTGTCACGCCATTGCCAGAAAGATCCAACTTCTCAACTTCTGCGATTCGTTCACTGCTAGTCAAATGTGCGTTGTCAACGGTCAGTGTGTCACTGACCGCATTGTCACTGACTTGAGCCAGATACATTGTCCCAGCACCACCGTGATGCCCATTTCCTCGACCACCATGAGTCAACAACTGACCATTGTAGTGGTGGTCACCGGTGTAGTACACAGCAATTCGACCACCACCTCCACCACCGCCATTTGGCCACCCTCCTGCAAAGAGCAACATGTTAATTTCACAGGACATAATTTTATTACATTTTCCCAAACAATTAAATGTAACAGAATGATCATTGCACACAAAAATAATCAATAACTCATAAGGAAAATAAAAATCATAAAATAATTAATTATCCGCAACTTGACGGTACTAGCTGTATGTCGTAATTTGGCTAATAACTGCGATGAAAGCAAACATGGAAGAGAAGGCATTTCAAAGGCGTTTTCCTAGAGTCTATTTCCAGAAAATATTAATTAAGTTTTTAAGTTCCACCTATACAATAAACAACAGACTATATACAAATTTGCCTCCAAATACTGTATTTATTGTAATTTCAACCCTTTACTACAACTTACCATTACCCCCGGTGACTGCTATCACACCCTCTCCATCAAAGTTGTGAACATAAGCAAGAATGCTTCCCCCAGCACCACCGCCTCCACTGGTGCCCTTTCCAGCCTCGCCACTGGCATGCAGGTGTCCCTCAACTCGAAGTGTCTCCGTCACATTCAGCCACAGCACTCCTGTGTGTCATGAAGCAATCGGCTATCATAATTATAATACGTCTTAAATGAATTAACATCCAGCAGGCAAACAAAAATTAATAACATACAGTTTGACCTAAAATGGTATATTTCTGTTAGGAGATTAATTAGTTATGTTTGAATGTATTGTATGATTGCGTCAATGTCTTGTGTAATCCGTTGTACTAGGTACGTACCTCCGCCTCTGCCTCCACCAGCAGCACTGTTGGCACCTTGTCCACCTCCACTTCCTTTATCTTGTGGTATATAAATTGAGTCGTAAGCATATCCCGAATAGTATCCACCAAGTGAACGTCCTCCGCGGCCACCGTGTCCACCACCAGTACCACCCCTGTGGACAGTCATGCTAATGCCACGTCCTTGCCCACTGACTGGGGAATGACCAGACCAATTAGCATGCACATTCCCTGCAACCAAAGTAGATACTTTGGAATAATAGTCTTGACTTAATGCATCAATCAATTAAATGTCTGCATTCTAGGAGAATTAGTGTTGCTGGATGGATGACATTGATAAAAATGTGATGTCCTGGATGAGCTCCTGTGCAATGATAACTTTGAAAATATGCCTTTCAGAAGATCTGATGTTTAATATTTATTTATCTATAATTTTATATCAATGTAAGGGAGATCCCGATACACACTGGCTATTTACCCATATGTACCACTTGTGCATACACATGGATACACTAAATCTTGGATCTCTCCAAGAACTTATTACCAGTATTTCTACGAATCATGACCACTAACCACGGTAGCTTCCGGTGGATTGTAAGTTATATTTTCGTCGTAATTGCTATCATAAACATCTCATAAGCTATGACACATCAGACATTGAAATTACGTCATCAATGCAGTTGTCTATTCATGTGTCTATGCAGGTTTCAAATAACAAGTTATCATAAAATCATTATTTCTTTAACTAAGATAATATATCCATATTATATAACTAACATAAACGAACTATTACCATTACCACAATTAGTTATACAATTAATGCATATTCCCATTACCTGACAAATCAATGGTGAAGTTTTCTGCTGTGACAGAAAGATCATTGGTGCGCACGTAACCGAACGCATTCACGGTGAATCTCGTCAATTTCAGCACCATCTTTGCAGCGCCGTCAGCAGTGAGTGGCTCAAATTTACCTCCAGGTCGAACACTGATGTTGACAGCTCGAAAGACACCCTCGGGGTCCCCGGCTGTCCTCGCGTATGACCACAGGTAGAGCTCGCCCTTGTCCTCAATTGCAAGATCACTGGCGCCCTCTACAGTGCCATTTTGCTGCATCCAGACTTCACGCAACGTGACGCGCCCCGGTACTTCAGTGCGGCTCCACCTAAGGGCCCACACACCAATAACTATTTAGATTTTAATTTCTTTAGATAGCTATTCTAGAAAAACACGGCAATTACTCGAACAACATCACTGACCATCTGCAGATCAATAGACGCTATATCTCACGTCAAATTACAATTTCAAACTTCTTGTAATAATCAACAACATATCAAGTGCAACAGTAGCGATACCATATACATCGCCTGTACACCGTTCAGCCAGAAAACATTTTAATTTGACGTTGAATCAATTAAATAAATGCCCCAGCTCTTTATAAGCATATTAATTTATTTGCATTGTTACATCTGATGTACTGCTTAATATGAATCAACGCAATACTCAATAATATCCACAGACACTTTGTAATATTCACTGGATATCATGTGTTGGTTTATTTAATGAAATGTATTCTTGCCACAACAGTTGTACAGCAACACATAAAGTCAGTAAATCATAAAAGCATAGCCATACCGATATGCCATCACATTGACAGGGAGGTAGACGTTGACTTCACTGTAGCCAAATGTCTGGTTTGCCCCGGCATGAATCACCCCACTTCGATCCCCCATCAAGTAGCCGATCCTCACGTCCGCATGTTCCACCGCCATGTTGCTGTGGATCGCCACGTGGGCGTCACCAGAGATTGTGACAACGTCAAAATGATACTGTTGACTTGGATGGTACAACCAGGTGACACCGCCCACTTCAGTGATGTCATTGTAAACACCGCCAAGGATACTTCTACGGGCTCCACCTGTGTACACTGCTTCGTGGGGGTAGCCAATGTGGTTGTTGTCGATTGAGAGTTGTCGTTTGGAAACACCGTCCACACCAGTGACACCCTCAGTGTAAATGGTGCCAGAACCACCGACTTCATAGTCACTGCGGCCTGGAAGCCATGACAAACACATCACATATAAATCGTAATCCCAATGTGGGTTCATATATTTGTATTTGTAACATGCAACACAAATTTAGAACTGTTTATCTTTCCGGTCAGGCGGGTGCCAACATCAGATACAGTATATGTCAAACATAAATATAATGTAACATGAAACACATGAAACAAATGTAGCGTATACACTATGAAGTGTCCTCAAAACAGATATGTCTGCTAGTTGAAATATGTATTGAAGATACGTTTACATAAATAGGCTAACAGCTTCCTTGTTAAACTGTTCATTCCGGTTAACATTAGACGATTATGCATTAATGGCAATATTCAATAAAACCAGATTTTACCATAAAATATACACACAGGCAGTAATACATTAATGTTAACATAGGCATCGGTACAAGCAGAAAGATAGATGATACAAATTAAAATAATTATTGTATCTCAAGGCTTAGGTCAGTTTGTTCTCGCAACGAACATACGTACACAGTGTAACAAGATATTTCTGAATGCTCGTCTCTGAATATGCTATGCTTGTAGTATTGAATTTGCCATAGTTAGTACAATTACATAATTAGGAACATATTAGTACTACATACTAATAATTAAAACATTGTCTTGCTTCATTAAAAAAATTAACAACTGTCTTAATCTATTGTTTTTGTGTGCAGACACTAATCAAACGTCAAGGGCCTTTTTTGATATTTGAAAGTGTTTTTTATTATTTATGTCGGGAAATAAAAAAATATGATGCATAACACTCACCACCATGGGCACGCATGGAAACATTGAACTTGATTAGATCTTTGCACTGAACTGAGATGCGACCTCCAGCTCCTCCACCGCCTCTGCCATGACCTTCACCTCCAACTGATACCAGTTCACCATGACCAACAGCATTGTCGCAGATGATCCAGATACTGCCTGCAGCTCCGCCACCTGGTGACAACAAACTTGGCTAGTCACGCATTACACGTTACACGAAAGACACCAAGTAAAACACTGACAACACATGTTACAAAAATAGTTACCATAGGATGACACGTTGTGTTGCATATAAACTTAACTACTGCTGGAAATTGGTACGGTAAAACACATTGACAGGTGCAGCTTAGCCAAGGAATAAAATAGATCGCCAGCAAAAAATAGTGTATGTCCCGCCAACTATCGACCCATCTGCCTGGTTTGCCAGCAGTCCCTCACTGGTGTCCCTCACTGGTGTCCCTCACTGGTGTACTAGATGGATTAACCGAGATCGATGCCGTCAATCATTTACGGAACAATCCAAGAGAAGACACAAAACAGTGCCTTTCATCTTATAAACAGAAATGTAAACCGAAAACTGAATGCCAGCTGGAAGGAATGGGAGAAAACTGACTAACAGTCTCAAGACAGCATACAATAGAGTTTCATGGACCGCACCTTCAGCTACAAATATCACCTTCAGCTACAAATATCACCTTCAGCTACAAATATCACCTTCAGCTACAAATATCACCTTCAGCTACACATATCACCTTCAGCTACAAATATCACCTTCAGCTACAAATATCACCTTCAGCTACAAATATCACCTTCAGCTACAAATATCACCTTCAGCTACAAATATCACCTTCAGCTACAAATATCACCTTCAGCTACAAATATCATGCCATCAAAAGAAAAGCAAAGGTAGTACCCAAGATCAACTCCAAAAGAGAACTGATCCGGGGACTATGCGAAGTACTGCCCGTATACTACTCAGCTGTTATATGTCTGTCCTCTTTGGAGTCGTTCAACACATGTCAAAATGATTGACCTTATCCTCAACATGGTATGCAGAGCTATTACAGGTTGTCTCAAGCAAATGCGCGTGCACGACCTCTATTTGCTATGCGGTATTGTTCCAACAACGATCAGAAGGGCGTCCTTCTCACAAACAGAGAAAACCAAGTAGGAAAGTGACCACCCCAGCTCCTATTCCAACATGAGTCAGCACGCAAGAGGTCAATGGTTTCCTACATGCTATTACGTCTCACGGATGGTAAACCACAAAGCTGTAGCAGAGATTATTGGGTCGATGCACCTGCAATAAAAATTCCACAAAGTGTCTGGTGACCGTGCGTGCGTGCGTGCGTGCGTGCGTGCGGGCGTATGTATGTATGCATAAAGTTAAAATATAATTATAATACATAATATCTTTATTGTAACCACGTGGTGCAACATATTTGCATCACTCAACACTAAGCAGTTGTATGTAATCTATCCAGATTTTTGGCAAGTCAACATGCCAATTAAAAAAATACTTTAAGAGGTATACAGAAGTATTGCAAGCGTTGCAAAAAAAATCCCATTAATACAACAAGACGTCCCATTCGATACAACCTACCAGCATCTTTCTCATGATTGACATCAGCACTGATGCCACTTGTAGTCAACTTCCCATCTATCTGCACGTGGCGGCTGTTAACTTTGACCGAGCCACCCCCTCTGCCACCGGTGCCTTCATATATAACCGTGTTATGGAGATGACGGTCACCAAAGTAAAGTTGCCCTGCAATGAGACGTGCACCACGTTTATTTGTGGGTCCCTCTACATCATCACTACCTGCTTCACCACTACGTAAATATGTCTACCATTAATATTTTATGTTGTTTGATTTACAACATCACTACAACATGGCAATGGTAGGCTATATTGTTATGAAGATCGAGCTGACAGATAATACTTGCACATAGCACTAAGGACAGTATATATCGAATGCACAACCACTATACATATTTAATATCCTTATTACATACCACGTTGTGCTCCATAGCCTCCTGATCCCCCGTATTCTGTCGGTGTGTATAGGGAGTCGTAGGCAATGCCAACTTTAGCGTTACCTTTGCCTCGCCCTCCACTTCCCCCGTGACCGCCACCACTACCCCCTGTCAGTGCACCTGAATACATACCAAATCAGACGTGACTGACTTTCATATGCATTACATTGTATATTAACTCAATACATGAACGCATATAACGCAACGACCTGAGACACTAAGGTACCAAGTACTTTGTGGTCAGTCCTAGCATGCATAATATACTACTGGATTATATATAATATACATCACTCGCATTTTTTTTAAATTATAAATGGGATTTAGTCAAAAAAGGGATTAGCATTTAATAATCAAGTTTAACATTTGTATTTAAAGATTCAAGTTGTACATAGTCCTGTCAACAGTGGCGTTCTGATTGTCAAACTAGTTACTGCTAAACAAAAATGATATGTACATTGATTTGTTTATCTATCAGTGAAGAAACACAAACATCTATAAGTCATGCGTCGATACTAGCATCGTATTACAATACATAAAAGAATAAAGTGATTGTCTGCCCATGTTGGATTTCCATATGTATTCAAGTCGTCATCAAAATATATGTGCGTACGTGCGTGCATGAGTGTTTGTGTGTGTGTGTGTGTGTGTGTGTGTGTGTGTGTGTGTGTGTGTGTGTGTGTGTGTGTGTGTGTGTGTGTGTGTGTGTGTGTGTGTGTGTGTGTGTGTGTGTGTGTGTGTGTGTGTGTGTGTGTGTGTGTGTGTGTGTGTGTGTGTGTGTGTGTGTGTGTGTGTGTGTGTGTGTGTGTCCCTGTGCCAGTGCGTGTTCATGTAGGCGTGGGATTCGGACACGTTGACTTTGTCTACAAATAACTCTCCTCACCGCTTCCTTGGCCTGGCCCTGCAGTTGCATCAAACCGTGATTTCAAGGTGGGATCATACCCTGCACCGTCCAGACTGAGTTCACCCCCAGAATAGATGGCAAACAGGTGGCTGTTTGTGACACCTAACATGGTGTTGCACTTGAAATGGCCACCTCCATAAATCTATCAATAAACACAAATGTAATTGCCATGTGGAGGTGTTTTATTATTATCAATTAATACTTCAGCCCTACCGCACCATTCATAATTACAATACACATAGAAATAATGACATTGATGTATACATCAATATGCTAAGAGATGCATAAGGCACAACATACCAATTCTAGTAAATAGGTCTATCAAAAGCGACATGTTATACTAAATTTCTATGTATGTCCACATTTATGGCCAATTATAAAAACGTTCTTTGTTACTTGTTACATTGTTACCACAACGAACTTGTTACATTGTTACCACAACGAACATCTAATAAACAGGACAATTATATTACTATCAGTTAATATGCCTACGATCAGAGCAAAGTTTTTTTTATACTTGTGGTTCAATCTTGTTTATATGTGTTTATTTCGTTCTCTATATGTGCTCAGTTCTTGTTTAAATGTTTAATAATGAGACCACACACTGGGTGGCTCCTGTGACATAGAGCAATCTCAGTCTCCTAACTCCTTTAAGCGATACTTAGGTTTATTGTTAGATAGTTTGTGCTATTTTTTATTCTCTTATGCAATATTTGTTAATGTATCGCAGCGTTATATATTCAAAACATGTTTAGGCAATTGAAGCATTTGCTTCTTTTCCTGCCTCTAGCCTTGGTCCTTCGATGTTTCTTCCAATATGGATTTACCGTTTTTCCTTGCATAATATACATTTTTTTTTTACTTTACTGAACCATCATTGCCAAGAGTCAGATGTATGTAGTGCAGAGAGTATGCCTAACGATACCAAACTTATATGCCTCTAGAATGTCTATGCAAACATTACAATCCAACTGACCGTGACATTTGTTGATGACATCTGAAACTGAAAGTTCTTGTCTTCTGTGTGAAGTTCAAAAGTGCCGCTGTCCTGCACATGTAATGTCACGAGCTGTATGTTTCGAATCATGATAGATTCATTGCCAAGGCTGGCATTGGAGTCGAGATGGACTTCACCTCCATCGAAGACATACAAGTCTTGTAAACCCATCACCTGAATACAATCAAATACACCATAAGTACACGTATTGTTTATACTGTATTATTCTAAATATATGTTCTGTATGTTTTGTGTAAAGCGTGGTGAACTGTATTGGATGTGGCGCTATATAAAGTAAATATTATTATTATTATATGTATTCATATATTACTATTTATATATTACTATTTACTATTATTCATTGACACATAGATGTTTACTTACCTTCCCAGACGAGAACAGTTTTGTCTTCTGAAAGAACGCTCTGGCTGGTAACTCAATCTGCCCTGTCTCATACACATGAGTGTTGAATGGGATGTCTGCTTCTGTCTGATTCACAACAACTGACTGAGCGTAGCCGACATGTAGGTAACCTAACAACAGTGATATGAAACTGATATAACTACTCTCCACGTAGGTAACCTAAAAAAATGATATGAACAATTAATAAAACTACCCCCCACGCCTTTAAATAGTAGACGAACAATGGTCTAGTTAGCAACCTCTCGTCAATCTATTAGCACTACATGTGCACAATCATAATTCGATGCTGTTATATTGATTACTTTATACAAGAATGCATATATATATATATATATATATATATATATATATATATATATATATATATATATATATATATATATATATATATATATACACCTATTGTGAACACCATTAGGGTCATCAAAACAAATCATCATGACGATAAATTGTCACCTTCATCCATTTATTCGTCTTACCTGTCTTATCTCCCACGAGGCGCCCTACATTCACACGTACAGGAGTCTGTAATGTGGGAGGCATCACAGCTAAATGTGCTCCACCAAGTAAATGCAACTCGTCAAAGTCATAGCTAGTCTCTCCTGAAGCTGGCTCAATCCACGTGGATGCTGCAGTCAGCTGTCGGTGTTCATATCTACAATGTGTATGACAAATGACGGAATTTACTTCAGTGAGTTTGTTTACATTGAAACATAACTACAAATATAAAAGGCGAGGACAGGCCGCTGACGAATGCCGTGAGACACGGCCGAAATATTCGGAATATGAACCAAATGTCTTGTGCGGTAAACAACGTCTAATACAACAAGCCAAGAAACCGTGATGTCGTTGCGTTAAAGAAACATAAAATGGTTAGTAGAAATGCATGGTTAGTCATTACACAGTAATTAATGTATAAAAAATGTATAGTTGAAATGCATTACTATTATCATTATTATTATTCACAATAATTCCGAGAAATGCATGTGGTTTGTTTCTGTGATGTCTACGACAATGCCAATTGGCATCACACTGTTCGTCGGTTAAAAATACGTGTCGTAGTATATCTGTATACACGAGAAGCTGGCATAATGTGAATAAAATGAACAACTGCACACCTAAAACTTTACGGCCATTGTTTTGCCATGCTCCGAAATAATCGCGTGTCTATGCAAAAAACAAAGCGTTCTCCATCGCTTTCAAAATTATTCAAACGTCAAATCTTCAGATATTTTGCGTTCTGGTGCTAGTTTTGTCATTTCTGTCTAATATCAATAAGGTTGTAATTGGTACGATTATTTCGAAACGATAATTTTAAAAATATTGTAGGACTAGGATCGGCCAACCGTTGTCGTGGATAAATGATTTTTCTTCAAAATGAGTAAGAACATATGTCGTGTTAAAGTATCCACCAGAGCCGCCACGGACTATTTCGGGTAGCCTTTAAGTACAGCAATAATATCACAACATATAAATAATATAACATAGCAAACCTGCTGAAGACCTCTTTTCCACCAACATATATTTCAATTTCAGACAGTGCTGCATATGAATTCACTGATATGATTGGTGCAATGTCGACATCGATCTTCGTGATGGCGTCTCTCATAACTGGTAGTTCAACATAGGATCCTTGGAAGGTCGTTGTAGCTGGTTCAGTATAACGGCTTGTTACTGGGATCACGTTGCTCGCCATATCGTAGGCTGTCACCTGCATACAATGTCAGTTGTAAGTATTAAAATAATATGTTGTCTGATTATTGGTATAAGTTTGGGAGACTCATATTAAGACCATAATAAATCGCCATCATCATAGCCCCTTACTGGACCATTGGTGGAAATGAAAAATCGTAATCACTTGTGTAAATATATTATATGATGACTATGATAACAGGTATTACATAAAAAGTTAGTAATTTGCAGCAAACATATAAGATTGAATTATTTTATATATGCATAATTATTTTAATAGGTATTTAACAGTTAATTGAATGTGGAAACTGATAGTTCACTTGATAAGGACCTTCACAATTACACATTTCAGGGGAACCTACCTTGAATTTAGTGCGAGCGCTGGCTGTGGGAAACACTCGTACATTGTTGACAAAGTATGTACGGTTCAATTCTATAGCGATATGACAACTCCCTCGATGTGAATTTGAGAGAAAATATGCATCAGCAGCAGGACCAAAAGTGTGATCAAAGAGGTTGGGAAGGAGGTAGTGTGAGGAAGGTGTGTTGTATCTGCGGTAGGGGGCACAGGTTGATGTCACACGTATGCCGCTCTTTGTGAAACTGGTAGCACGGGTTGGCGCTGGTATGGTGAGATCAAGTCGAGTTCCACTGTTAGCAATCGCTGTCTGTTCAACCTACAACAAGACACAACGATCTGCAATGCAGAGATGGTGTTCCAAGAATCCAAGTGGTGTATTCTATACTGAGGATATACTAGATTTCAGGTCAGCAACATCATTTGTCTCTAGTCTTTGTGAAAGTGTTTAATAGGATGCGTTATGCTATGCTATGCTATTCCCATGCGTATTTCATGGCATTCCATGTTTGCTTTTTACGAGGTCCCTGAAAGGCCGCTAGGGAAATTAACATGCACCATTATAATTACTTAATTGATTAGCTATAAAGTGGATGACATAAGTAAGTAAATCAGCTACCTTCGTCATTATAAAGGTTTCGAATGTTAACTTTTTGTGAATATTAACCATGTTTAGTGCACATATACATATCAAGCGACAAAAACGTCTTATAGAGTCATGCTTTAAAAACGAAATTTACCAATATCTCAGATGGACATAGATGCCAAAGTGTTTGGACTCTCGATTAGCCGATGGTTGGGTGTTTTTGCCTTTGATGCCAATCTTGTTAAATAGCATTGTACAAATACCATGGCTGTCTATAGTCACTAACCTTGGGTGTGCGACCTCTGTTGTCCACCCTCAATACCTTCTGGTTGGTGACTTCATGGTGAATGAATACAGTGCCCGATGCCCCGGCCTCAGCAGTGCTCCCCACAGGCCCACCCTGTGTGTCGTAGCGACCGCGATATGGAGGGTGCTGGTCAACTGTTGAGTGATAGAGGGCGATGCGACCACCAGCGCCACTGCCACTGGCACCCCGCCCACTGCCTAGTTGACCTGCGCCTCCCAGCGCCTGGATGGCCCCTGTGTGGCCACCTATAATGAACAACCAGTAGTTTCAATGTGACACGTGTACATATTACTGTGCGTCATATAGAGGAATGTATTGTGCGGAATGCCTGCTTTGTTGTCACAGTATAATATCACTATGACACAACTGTTGAATTTCAAATATTATGCAATATTATTCAGAGGTATGCGTGCGTTAAAAATTGAACTGGCTATATGATTATTCTTTCAGCAAAGTTATCAATGCAAATTAATACATCGATCATCATCGCCATACCATACTGGAAAATATACACATACATCCTGTATTTGCTATTCTAAAGAAAGGATTTTTTCTCAGCCAAAAAATTGTATTGCTATTTTTTCATCGTGAGTTTATATATTCCGTTTACATCAACAACATATGCATCAGATTGGCCTACCTGTGAAGTTTCCAGCACGAATGTAGATGCTACCTCCACTTCCACCGCTGCCACCAGCCCTATTACCAGCCAGATCAAGACTGTTTGCACGAATGTATCCATCCACGACAAGTAAGTGCAACACATCCAGACGTAGTATTCCTCCACCGATGCCGCCGCGAGCACCACCGCCCCCGCTACCATACATGGTTGGGTTGTAAACGTTGCCATAGGGTGAGTTACGTACAAGAAGACATGACAAGTAGCTGGGTCCACAGCCACCACGCCCTCCAATACCACCGTGGGAAGCCCCAGAGCTGCCAAGGCGATGTGGTACTCCAGGTCCTGCACAGACAAGACAGTTGTTGTGATATTTATATTTAAAAAATAACACATTTTGTTCAATTTTCAACAGACAATGTTAGCCTTCTCAATATTGTGACATCCATTTTCGTTGATTCCGAATGTGTGACTTTGTTGAGTCATGCATCTTTTTACATAGACACGATAAACAAATAAGGCAACGTGCATTCATATAACCAGGATCAAGTCATGATGTAAATCGTGTGCCAAATAATGTTCCCTGTTGAGTAGCTGCCGATATGTATATAATATGGAAACACGCATACATGTGTGGGCGTGCGCGCACGCAGACGTTCTTTGTCCTTTTTTATAATAAAAGCTAAACAGTTTACTATATGGGGCGGAGAGGCTCGGCGGTTTAAGCGAAGGGCTGTCAACCACCATTCGGCTGTCAGAGCAACCATTTTGTCTGTGCCTTTCTACCTAACATGGGAAGTAAAATACTACTCGTTTATGCCGTGGCTCATTCTGCCGGGATTCAACTGAATGAATGAAGTTAAATATACGCACACATAGTGTGCGTGCGTGTGTGCATGTGTGTGCGTCCGTGTGTACGTTAGTACCTGTGTTATTATTCTTCTTCAATATTATTATGGAGGACCTGATTTCCTATTAATTTATCACATAAGTATTCTTGTGCTTATCTGATTATTAATTAATGATGGTACATTTCACATACCTGGCCCTTCTCCCGATAGATAACCGCCATCACTGACATCAATGTATCCTCCATCATCCACGAATACGGCATTGGCTTGTATGTGAAGGTTCTTTCCATGAATATCTCCGCCTCCTTCCACCACCAAGTGGCCAAATCCTAGCTTATACTGGTCTGCATGAGCGAACGGCTCTGAGGCATTGATCTTTGAACCAGCCTTGATAACAGTAGTGCCATTGATGCAGTAATTACGTCTAGGCAGATTACCTGTTGATCCTGTCTGGAAGAGACGTAGTTCTCCGCCATGAACCAGAGTCAGGTTGACGATCCGATCAAGAACACCCTCCACATGAACAAAAACATGTTGTAGTTCAGTATTAGGTGCAAGACCCAGGTATCCACCGGCATAGACATACGTACTGAACGGGGTGTCAATGAAAGACCGCTCAAGGTCCATCACTTGGTGAGGACCAACGTGAACTATGCCTGTCCTGTCACCAATCATGTGAAGGAAGTGCAGAGACACGCCGGCTGCCACGGCTGTTGGAGCAATCGCCAAGTGAGCATTTCCATATATTTGAAGTTCCTCAAATGAGAACGAACGGTCACTGGACTCTGGCAAGATCCACGCTTTGAAACTGTCTTTTGATAAATCACTGTAGTCTCTGATCATACTCACACGGCCACTCTTCAGCCCGTTGTTGTTCACGTACAACGTACTGTGATTGTGGTACTTGTGATATAGAAAGATGGGTCCAGGTCCACCAGGTTCACCACTGTTAATAGCACTTCCCCCGTGTGCTTCATAGCTGCCAAAGTATGTACTGTTGGCCCACATGTAGATTGCAATGCGGCCAGCTGCGCCGCCACCGCCTGTTCCATTGGGAGAATACTGACTGCCACCATTTGCCTTCACCTTACCTGTACCACGGAGAATGTTGCAGTGTATCCAGACACTTCCCCCAGATCCACCACCACCAGAAGTGCTTTTGGCGCGACCCCCATTTGACCTCACCTCCCCGTCTATCTGAAGCACACCGGTGACATTCATCCATAAAACCCCGCCGCCTTGTCCTCCACTTGCATCGCCGCCACCAGCACTCCCAAACGTGTCTGGTTCAAACAGTTTTCCATATGGTTGACCTGTCAAGTCGGTGCCGCCACCACGTCCACTACTTCCCCCGTGCCCTGCCCCTGATGAACCTGTCACGTGCGTCACCCCTAAACCACTATTAACCACACCATTCTTCTCGTCATTGGTCCTGTACCCCAGACCATCTGTATGCAAACTGCCGCCATCATCAATGGTCAAGTTCTCTGTATTTATTATAAGTCTTGACCCATATATTGTTCCACCCCCTTCAACAGATATCGTTTGGTTGAACGTCAATGTAATTCCGGGCTCCGTGACGGGGTCAGTGACAGCTCGCACTATGGCATCATCTTGCACCCGCAACACGTCATAGCAAAACTGGTTGGCGTCACAGTTAGTAGTATGACCACCGCTCTCCATTGAGAACATTCCATTGTGCCGCAGCGTTATGTTCTTAACATGGTCCATCTCCCCATGCATCCAGATACTGACGTCATGCACAACTGTGAAAGGTGCAAGGCCAACGTAGGAACCGGCATATGCTCTCACGCTGAACGGCAAGTCAATTTCTGGTCTTTCTAGGTTCATTTTATGGTTATTACCAACGTGGACTGTTCCCGTACGATCGCCAATCATGTACAGAGAGAAGAGGGATGCAAATTTGTCCGCAGGTTCTGTCAGGATTGCAAGATGTGCCGATCCATACATCTGAATCTCCTCAAAGTTGTAGTCATACAAATGTAAGTGTGATGCAAAGTAATGTCGACCCGACTGTGGCATGATCCAAGTTCTACAACCATCGGAGACCAGATCACTGTAACTCTTGATGATGTTGAACTCATCCCGTGGCGAAAGACCTCCGTTGTCAACAACAAGTGTGCGATGATCGTTCTCCATATGATAAATAAATGCTGTACCGGCGCCTCCATTCTCTGCCTGACCATCCTTTCCTGTTGCACCTCCACGGCAGTGGTATCCAAACCCAGTCATTGTCTCATTCTTCCGGAAGTAGACAGCAACACGTCCACCCGCGC
Source organism: Lamellibrachia columna (assembly GCA_963662155.1). NCBI lineage: Eukaryota > Metazoa > Annelida > Polychaeta > Sabellida > Siboglinidae > Lamellibrachia > Lamellibrachia columna. The sequence goes on from OY759274.1 coordinate 37,783,392, forward strand.
CGCCAGCACCAGGATGGGCAGTATTGGTTGACCCTCGACCTCCGTTAGCAGTGATCTTCCCGTAGCCTTTGATGAGTCGACAGTACATCCAGATACTGCCCCCACTTCCACCACCACCACCACCTGCTACACCGTCTGCACCATTAGCTGACACCACTCCATCGATATGTATGAATCCTGTTACGTTGAACCATAGCATTCCACCTCCAGCACCCCCGTGAATGCCTCCTGGTCCTGGACCGCCGGTACTACCAAATACATATGGTTCATATAAGTCACCGTACGGCAGTCCAGCTCCATTGTGCACCTTCATGCGACCACCTGAACCACCATGTCCTGCACCAGCACCCATCGCCTTGCCAACACCTAAATTAACAAGTCCATGCAGAGAAGTTGCCCCATGGTTAGCCTGTGTGTGGGATCCATTGTATCCAAACGTGTTTGCTGATATCATACCCCCTGCATCAACGGTGATGTTCTCCGAGATCCAGGTGAGATGTGTTGCCCTCAACATGCCACCACCCTCAACGTGCAATGCACGTGTTCTAAACGTTACACCTGGCTCGTCGATCACATCAGTGATTGCATCTAGCACACCAGCGTCCTGTATGCGCACAAACTCAAAGCTGTATTCACTTGCTGGCTCAGCAGGAGTATGTCCTCCATGACGTAGCCACAGTCTGCCTCCGTGATGCAGTGTGACATTCTTCACGTTTGCAAGAGTACCACTCAGGTGGATCTCGACACCGTGCACGTACGTGTCAGGTGCAAGGCCGATGTATCCGCCTCTATACACGTAGGCATTAAATGGCAGGTCAATCTCTGGCCGCGTCAGGTCCATGATTTGTTTGTTATTGATATGCACACTGCCTGTGCGATCACCAAGCATGTACTTGAAATGCAAAGAAGCATTGAATGGATCACTGGAGAAGAACTCGTCTGTTGTGAAGCGTGGTTGGATGATGTACCCAGTGACATTACTGCGCACCCTAGGTGGCAGCACCGCCAGATGGGCATTTCCATAGATCTGCAGCTCCTCAAAGTGGAAGCTGTTGCTTGCTCCCGCGTATTTGTGTGGGCCAGATAATGCAGACACAATCCATGCACGGCATCCGTCTCTGTCGATGTTCTTCCAGTCAACGTATTTTGTTCTAGGTTGTGGAGCGCCATCGTTGTCAATAATCAAAGTTCTGTGATTGTGACGCAGGTGAACAATGAAAACAGTTCCTGCTCCACCCGGTTCGCAGCTGTCACACTCTGCCCCAGCCAGTCCTCCGCTCGCCAAGTGCCGGAAAGCAGAGAACGTCCGATTTTCATGGAAATACAATGCAATGCGACCACCAGCACCACCACCTGCGACACTGACGGAGTTGTCAGTGTTCCTATATGATGATCCATGGCCTCCTTTGGACTGAATCTGTCCGTATCCAACGATAGTTTGACAATGAATCCAAATGCTACCGGCACTGCCACCTCCGGACACCAAGTGGCTGGTAGCGTCAGTGGTTGCACTGCCACCATTCGCTGACACAACGCCATCTACGTGGAATGTGTCGGTGACATTGAGCCAAATACGACCACCACCACGACCCCCCAGTGAACCACCGCCTGCACTGCCAAACTCTGTTGGTTCGTATATGTTGTCGTAGGCCAGTCCAGCCTTTGCAATAGCTGCAATGCACAACTTACATATATAATTTAACACGCAGTATATACATAAAGCAAGGACATTTCATTTAGTTACGTTTTATTTTTCAGAAATAACTGAAGTAATGTATATGTTGTAGTGTCACACTTAATTTACTGACTGAGCAAAAATAACATTATCACACTTGAGGAAGCTTTCAATAAACAATTTGTTCGTTAAAGTACCAGCACTTACCAGCATTTGAAACAAAATAAAAATCACCACAAATTGCAGTTGAATTTGTTGCACTAATCAATATCATATTAATTAATTATGAACTCTCTTCAAGTTGAACAGACTCAAAGTTAATAAGTACTAGATTAACGCAAAGATAGGAATATACGTACATATATATATATATATATATATATATATATATATATATATATATATATATATATATATATATATAATATTATATATATATATATATATATATATATATATAATATTATATATATATATATATATATATATATATATATATATATATATATATATATATATATATATATATATATATATATATATATATATATATATATATACTATTAATTAAAAAGTTATTTAATTAAACAGCATAATGAATTTCTAGAAAGACTTGGGAAAACATGACTTTTCTCACTATTGCATCAGCACAACATTGACTCAGTCAGAGTAGAAACAGCTGGCGTTATGCACTGAGGCTACAGTGACACAATATCATAATTAAATGTTACCTTTGCCACGTCCTCCACTTCCACCATGTCCTGCTCCCGATGCTGCATTCGCAGCGCCCGTCTGTCCACGTCCTGGGTTGATGACCCCATTCAAACCCCGCCGCAGTGTCACCCCATCTACGCCATATGCTGTTCCATCAATGACACGATACCCTAGGGCGTCAGCTGACAAGTGACCCCCAACGTCCACTG
>OY759274.1:37790989-37895989 GCA_963662155.1 Lamellibrachia columna
CACTTCACATCCTGCTTGTTGTAAGCTACAACACTTCACATCCTGCTTGTTGTAAGCTACAACACTTCACATCCTGATTGTTGTAAGCTACAACACTTCACATCCTGATTGTTGTAAGCTACAACACTTCAGAATTGGGAGCACGTGTGACCAAAAACGGGACCTCTTGCATCCAAATTATGTGGACCAAGAGACCAGTGCGAGGACTTCATATATATATATATATATATATATATACATATATATATATATATATATATATATATATATATATATTCAAATCTGGGCTTTGCACACATTGAATGCCACATATTTTAAACATACTCCCATCTTCTACTGACTTGTATCTATTTAGTTAGGAACGTGTGATAGTGAGTGCTGGAGCAGCATCAGCTATTACTCCAACATGTTGTATGTACCTGGGTAGTTGAGGAGACAGAGCCACGTGGGCCATGCCAAGAATGTGTATCTCATCCAGTTCACCGGTTGTGTCGTCAGTGATCCACGTTCTGCCACCATCCTCTCTGTACGACGTTCTGTCCCAGCCAGCAATCTCTGCTTGACTCGGTGCTAACTCCTGGTTGGCATTGTCAATGATCAAGGTTCGGTTATGAACATTCGATGTTGTGTCCTGGCCAAAACAGAAACAAACCAAATTAGAATAATGAATCACAGTTAAACACGTTGAAGCAATCATAGTACAAGTGGACGCATGTCACTAAATACCAGTGAAACGAAGATGCAGCAGTGAAACCGAAAACACACTAAGATCAATGTAGTTGTAATTAAACTTAAGCTATGAAGACGTTGCTGTATGATTCACAGATCATCACACATGCGGATAGATGCAGTGTAGTAAGACAAATAAGAACATATCAAATGTCCATGTAAACTACAATAACTGCCCATTTTTGCACATTTGCACGCAGTTTGACTGAATTAATAAAAAATAATAATATGAAACTGTCCCACGCAAGAGGGTAATACAGACACGACACGGGAGAAGAACACGAAGCGTGCACCCTTCATTCGGCGGTTCCCTGCGCCGTTTCCGTAAAGGTAAATTAAACATGTAAACGTAACTTATACTGCGCAGTTTCCGGTCACAGACCTATCAACGAGGTTAACACTTCACCCCTAGCATACCTGTTCATTACATCACCAACTCCCCTTCAGCTCTGCAGCCAGGTACTCATCTCTAGAGCTGAATGAATGGTTGAAACAAAGGACGGTATTCTAGATTGCGCTCTAACTGCCGGACTATTACGCCACACGAAAAAGACACTAGTCGGCGACACTGTGTTGAAGCAGTATACACACCACACCACATCACACCACACACGCGCACACGCACGCACACATGCACGCACGCACGCACACACTTTTCATGCATGCCAAAGACAAAGGATAACTGCCCATTTTTGCTAATAAGTAAGTTTGACTGAATCATTAAAAGAATCAAATAAAAATCAATAATATACATCAGTATAAATTGAACTTATATGAGCAACATTACAATAATTAATGCTGCCTACCAATTGTATATGACACCTGGTATTTTCTGATTTCAGCATAAATTGAGTGTCTCCTTATAAACAGCAAGGCAAAGCAATTAATATGGTGTCAGGTGAATGTTGCAAAGCTAGCATTTAGAGTAACGTTGTTCTCCCAATATGGTCAATTGCATCTGAATGTTACATGTCATTAAAGGACGGACAATTCAACCTATGTTAATGCATATTATGATAGCAGTGTTACCTGTAGGTAGACAGTTCCTGCTCCTCCAACGCCACTGGCAGATGCGCTACCTCCATGGCTAAGAAACTGGCCGAACCACCATTTTCTCTTTGACCAGTACATAGCAATCCGTCCACCGCCACCGCCACCAGCACCACTGGACCCTCTTCCTCCAATCACCTGCAAAAGATAACAATTGGCATACACGTTCAACCTTGCTTGTTACTGTGGTTTTACCAGAACATATCTACTGCTACCGATATAGTCTCTTGCATTTCCATTCAATTAGTTCTTACATAGTATTCTTGAAAAGAAGGCCATAATTGGCTTATGTAGTTCTCATATGTATGTATGTATGTATGTATGTATGTATGTATGTATGTATGTATGTATGTATGTATGTATGTATGTATGTATGTATGTATGTATGTATGTATGTATATATGTATGTATGCATGCATGTATGTATGTTTATATGTGTGTGTGTATATATATATATAATTATATATATATATAGATGAAAGATGAAGAAGAAGGTAGGATACATATATATATATATATATATATATATATATATATATATATATATATCTGTGTGTGTGTGCGTGCGTGTGCGTGCGTGCGTGCGTGCGTGCGTGCGTGCGTGCGTGCGTGCGTATGCACATTACTTTCTTCTTCATCTCAATCTCCAATCATCAGGTTTTCTGATTACACTACACATACATATATCAGACAACCTTTCCTTTATCCAAATTACATGGTTTTAATACTTCCTGATAAACGCTTCCACTATCACTATAACAGTTGATTAATTATTCCCCATTTTGCAATAATAACTGTGATTCCCCGAATGAAAGGGTGCCAAACAGAAAGGACAAAACCAATGATCCAACCTGCACTGAGCCTGATCCCTCCATCTCGTATGTCTGTATGCGGATGCTGCCTCCACTTCCACCACTGGCAGTGGTCGAAGCTTGACCGCTGGCACTTATCACCCCCTCCATTCTCAAGGTAGTGGTCACCCTCATGTCTAGCACTCCACCACCTTCGTAAAGCAACAGCAGATATAACGTTCAGACATTTCATAATCATTCACAGCGCCTAATTCAAAATTGCTCATCTTATGATAGAGTAACACCACTTATTCTCGTATCTCCTTTGTTTTCCAGTTTCATTCCAACACCAGCCAATATATGAATACATGTTGAGTGTTAAGGCAACACTAAATGCAATGCTATCTGAATAAATAAATAAAATTAATTGCTTTTCAGAAAATGCAATCAAATCAATGTGATATAAACATTAAAGTATTTACTGGAAGATATGCGTTTTACAGGTAATGTATACAGGATTACATAATAAAATGGCACATATCGACCACCAATAAAACTGTGTATGCGTGCATGTCCATATATGTATTGTTATAAACTTTATGTGAAATACATAGTAGTGTAGTAGTGGCCAGTTTCTGTCTCGTGAAACAATGCTTTTGTTTGCTGCATCAGTAGTAGGTAGAAGGATCTCATACATCAAATTGATAGCAGTCACGTGACCCAAACATCAAAGGCAAACGACCCTAATATCGCCCACTGCTTATGAGTGCGCGCAGCCAATCAGAGAGCGTCAGAGCGCCCCCTGGCGGTGTTATCCGAGCGTGCGTGACGTAAGCGCCCCCTAGCGACTGGAGGAGGAACGAGCTTTGTACGAATCTCATATCTATACAACATTGACGATTTGCATATAACCATAGCGAAATCGTTGCAGTCGAATATGTGGTTTCGATAAGTTCTACGCGTGTTTGTTTATTGGTATAAAAGACGAACACATATTTTATTGTTCCCGTGTACTAGAATCACGTCCATTTACAAGTGAATGAGTGTTCTAACGCGTGTTTAGGAGGATGTTACGGTTACATAAGTTTTATTTGTTTTCTGAATCAATCCGTATGAAAATTAGCATCGTGACACATCTTGTCCATACCACGGTAAATCATGCTGCGAGATCAAAGGATATTATTCATAACAACGTTGCAATCGCGTCAATCAGCGACAATGTTACAAGTACGCGCTCCGTTCTTCTTTGAATGCGGCTTTTCACAACAAGACCACTTTGACATTGGTCAGTCGCTGTTGGTGAACTTTGGCTTGTGCGCTCCCACTCACATTGGTCAGTCGCTGTTGGTGGACTTTGGCTTGTGCGTTTCCGCTCGTCTTGTCTTTTTCACACTGGTCAGTCGCTGCTAGTGGACTTTGGCTTGTGCGTTTCCACTCGTCTTGTCTTTTTCACACTGGTCAGCCGCTATTGGTGGACTTTGACTTGTACGCTCCCACTCGTCTTGTCTTTTTGGAGGAGGAACGAACATTGACCTAGTTACGTGTATGTGTCGAAGGGTCGTTAACCTAGTAAGGAGACGAACATATGCACACACGCAATGGGAACGAGAACTCGATACAAGACGGGAATATCAGTTCAAGCAAAATTTAATATATATGAAAACGAAGTACAACACTGCTTCCGGGACCAAAGTAAGTCGTATTCGCGTGCCGCCCAACTTTTTAACTGCGCGATGGCTATACGCTAGCCGCGTAATGTTTTCGCGCGAGTATCCGTGGTAACAGTAACCGCGATAGTGGACATAGGAACGACTGTCCGTTAACAGCGGTCATTAATAGTATCATTAATAACCGAGATGAAAGAGTAAGTTAACAGTGGTCATTAACAGGGTAATTAATAACTGAGATCAAAGGACCTAACGAGGAGACGAAAAATGAACAAAACACGATATCGTACTATATTTTCTTTATATGTAAATATTTAAAAATAATGCGCTTTTACATTGTATCCATAACTCCTACAGTTTACCCATAATTCCTACAATTTACCCATAAGTCTCCTATTGAATAAGAGTACAAGGACATTTTATTAAATATTTGAAAATAATGACACAATATCGTCCACAAACGTTAGACAGAGGACTGTAAAGTCTCTTGCCATACCGACGTAAAGCTGACGTAAGCTATAAACGTGTCAGGACATGCAGCTGACGTATGCTGCACACACAACAATACCAAATAAGGACATGCAGCTGACGTAAACGGCATCAGACGCGTCACGGAAAGTGTACCATCAACATATTGTCGTTATATGTCAATATTTTAAAATAATGCGCCTGTACACTTTACCCATAACTCCTACAGTTTACCCATAATTCCTTCAATTTACCCATAATTCCTACAATTTACCCAGCACACATATATAGTGTAGTAACATTGTCCACAAACGTTAGACAGAGGACTCTAAATTTTCTTGTCATACCGACGTACAGCTGACGAAAGCTATAAACGTGTCAGGACATGCTGCTGACGTAATCCGCATACAGAACAATAACAAATAAGGTAGTGCACGCTATGTATGCCAATATCAAAAGCCAGCAGGAGAACAACATTGTGGCAGCGATGACGGGAGTATGACGAGAAGCTGTGTGATATGTATGGAGACATTTGACACCATGTGACATGCATGGAGACATTTACCACTGTGTGATATGCGTGGAGACATTGACAACCATGTGACATGCATGGAGAAATTGACCGCCATTTTTGAAAGTTTATGTTATGAAAGTTTGTAAGTTGGAAGTTTTGGAAGTTTGCTTCACCGCACACACGTTTTGAAAGTTTGTGTTGTGAAAAATGTGTAAGTTGGAAGTTTGCTTCACGTCACACACACACGTTTTGAAAGTTTATGTTATGAAAGTTTGTAAGTTGGAAGTTTGCTTCACCGCACACACATTTTGTGTGAAGTTTGCGAGTTGGAAGTCTGCAAGTTGGAAGTTTTAGCTTTGGAAGTTTGCATATTGGAAGTTCTCCACTCCACTCCACGCCTGCGAAGTTGTGTAAAGTTGTGTGAAGTTGTGCAAAGTTGTACGAAGTTGTGTGAAGTTTGCGAGTTGGAAGTCTGCCAGTTGGAAGTTTGTGCTTTGGAAGTTTGTTTCACCGCACACACACGTTTTGAAAGTTTATGTTATGAAAGTTTGTAAGTTGGAAGTTTGCTTCACCGCACACACATGTTTTGAAAGTTTGTGTCATGAAAATTTGTTTGGAGACATTGACTGCCATGTAACGTGCATGGAGACATTGACCGCAATGTGACATGCATGGAGACATTGACTATCATGTGACATGCATGGATACATTGACAACCATGTGACATGCATGGAGAAATTGACCGCCATTTTTGAAAGTTTATGTTATGAAAGTTTGTAAGTTGGAAGTTTTGGAAGTTTGCTTCACCGCACACACGTTTTGAAAGTTTGTGTTGTGAAAAATGTGTAAGTTGGAAGTTTGCTTCACGTCACACACACACGTTTTGAAAGTTTATGTTATGAAAGTTTGTAAGTTGGAAGTTTGCTTCACCGCACACACATTTTGTGTGAAGTTTGCGAGTTGGAAGTCTGCAAGTTGGAAGTTTTAGCTTTGGAAGTTTGCATATTGGAAGTTCTCCACTCCACTCCACGCCTGCGAAGTTGTGTAAAGTTGTGTGAAGTTGTGCAAAGTTGTACGAAGTTGTGTGAAGTTTGCGAGTTGGAAGTCTGCCAGTTGGAAGTTTGTGCTTTGGAAGTTTGTTTCACCGCACACACACGTTTTGAAAGTTTATGTTATGAAAGTTTGTAAGTTGGAAGTTTGCTTCACCGCACACACATGTTTTGAAAGTTTGTGTCATGAAAATTTGTTTGGAGACATTGACTGCCATGTAACGTGCATGGAGACATTGACCGCAATGTGACATGCATGGAGACATTGACTATCATGTGACATGCATGGATACATTGACAACCATGTGACATGCATGGAGAAATTGACCGCCATTTTTTGAAAGTTTATGTTATGAAAGTTTGTAAGTTGGAAGTTTTGGAAGTTTGCTTCACCGCACACACGTTTTGAAAGTTTGTGTTGTGAAAAATGTGTAAGTTGGAAGTTTGCTTCACGTCACACACACACGTTTTGAAAGTTTATGTTATGAAAGTTTGTAAGTTGGAAGTTTGCTTCACCGCACACACATTTTGTGTGAAGTTTGCGAGTTGGAAGTCTGCAAGTTGGAAGTTTTAGCTTTGGAAGTTTGCATATTGGAAGTTCTCCACTCCACTCCACGCCTGCGAAGTTGTGTAAAGTTGTGTGAAGTTGTGCAAAGTTGTACGAAGTTGTGTGAAGTTTGCGAGTTGGAAGTCTGCCAGTTGGAAGTTTGTGCTTTGGAAGTTTGCAAATTGGAAGTTTGCTTCACCGCACACACATGTTTTGAAAGTTTATGTTATGAAAGTTTGTAAGTTGTAAGTTTTGGAAGTTTGCTTCACCGCACACACATGTTTTGAAAGTTTGTGTTGTGAAAAATGTGTAAGTTGGAAGTTTGCTTCACGTCACACACATACACGTTTTGAAAGTTTATGTTATGAAAGTTTGTAAGTTGGAAGTTTGCTTCACCGCACACACATTTTGTGTGAAGTTTGCGAGTTGGAAGTCTGCAAGTTGGAAGTTTTAGCTTTGGAAGTTTGCATATTGGAAGTTCTCCACTCCACTCCACGCCTGCGAAGTTGTGTAAAGTTGTGTGAAGTTGTGCAAAGTTGTACGAAGTTGTGTAAAGTTTGCGAGTTGGAAGTCTGCCAGTTGGAAGTTTGTGCTTTGGAAGTTTGCAAATTGGAAGTTTGCTTCACCGCACACACATGTTTTGAAAGTTTATGTTATGAAAGTTTGTAAGTTGTAAGTTTTGGAAGTTTGCTTCACCGCACACACATGTTTTGAAAGTTTGTGTTGTGAAAAATGTGTAAGTTGGAAGTTTGCTTCACGTCACACACATACACGTTTTGAAAGTTTATGTTATGAAAATTTGTAAGTTGGAAGTTTGCTTCACCACACACACATTTTGTGTGAAGTTTGCGAGTTGGAAGTCTGCAAGTTGGAAGTTTTAGCTTTGGAAGTTTGCATATTGGAAGTTCTTCACTCCACTCCACGCCTGCGAAGTTGTGTAAAGTTGTGTGAAGTTGTGCAAAGTTGTACGAAGTTGTGTGAAGTTTGCGAGTTGGAAGTCTGCCAGTTGGAAGTTTGTGCTTTGGAAGTTTGCAAATTGGAAGTTTGCTTCACCGCACACACATGTTTTGAAAGTTTATGTTATGAAAGTTTGTAAGTTGGAAGTTTGCTTCACCGCACACACACATGTTTTGACCGCCATTTTTGAAAGTTTGTAAGTTGTAAGTTTTGGAAGTTTGCTTCACCGCACACACATGTTTTGAAAGTTTGTGTTGTGAAAAATGTGTAAGTTGGAAGTTTGCTTCACGTCACACACATACACGTTTTGAAAGTTTATGTTATGAAAGTTTGTAAGTTGGAAGTTTGCTTCACCGCACACACATTTTGTGTGAAGTTTGCGAGTTGGAAGTCTGCAAGTTGGAAGTTTTAGCTTTGGAAGTTTGCACATTGGAAGTTCTCCACTCCACTCCACGCCTGCGAAGTTGTGTAAAGTTGTGTGAAGTTGTGCAAAGTTGTACGAAGTTGTGTAAAGTTTGCGAGTTGGAAGTCTGCCAGTTGGAAGTTTGTGCTTTGGAAGTTTGCAAATTGGAAGTTTGCTTCACCGCACACACATGTTTTGAAAGTTTATGTTATGAAAGTTTGTAAGTTGTAAGTTTTGGAAGTTTGCTTCACCGCACACACATGTTTTGAAAGTTTGTGTTGTGAAAAATGTGTAAGTTGGAAGTTTGCTTCACGTCACACACATACACGTTTTGAAAGTTTATGTTATGAAAGTTTGTAAGTTGGAAGTTTGCTTCACCGCACACACATTTTGTGTGAAGTTTGCGAGTTGGAAGTCTGCAAGTTGGAAGTTTTAGCTTTGGAAGTTTGCATATTGGAAGTTGTCCACTCCACTCCACGCCTGCGAAGTTGTGTAAAGTTGTGTGAAGTTGTGCAAAGTTGTACGAAGTTGTGTAAAGTTTGCGAGTTGGAAGTCTGCCAGTTGGAAGTTTGTGCTTTGGAAGTTTGCAAATTGGAAGTTTGCTTCACCGCACACACATGTTTTGAAAGTTTATGTTATGAAAGTTTGTAAGTTGTAAGTTTTGGAAGTTTGCTTCACCGCACACACATGTTTTGAAAGTTTGTGTTGTGAAAAATGTGTAAGTTGGAAGTTTGCTTCACGTCACACACATACACGTTTTGAAAGTTTATGTTATGAAAATTTGTAAGTTGGAAGTTTGCTTCACCACACACACATTTTGTGTGAAGTTTGCGAGTTGGAAGTCTGCAAGTTGGAAGTTTTAGCTTTGGAAGTTTGCATATTGGAAGTTCTTCACTCCACTCCACGCCTGCGAAGTTGTGTAAAGTTGTGTGAAGTTGTGCAAAGTTGTACGAAGTTGTGTGAAGTTTGCGAGTTGGAAGTCTGCCAGTTGGAAGTTTGTGCTTTGGAAGTTTGCAAATTGGAAGTTTGCTTCACCGCACACACATGTTTTGAAAGTTTATGTTATGAAAGTTTGTAAGTTGGAAGTTTGCTTCACCGCACACACACATGTTTTGACCGCCATTTTTGAAAGTTTGTAAGTTGTAAGTTTTGGAAGTTTGCTTCACCGCACACACATGTTTTGAAAGTTTGTGTTGTGAAAAATGTGTAAGTTGGAAGTTTGCTTCACGTCACACACATACACGTTTTGAAAGTTTATGTTATGAAAGTTTGTAAGTTGGAAGTTTGCTTCACCGCACACACATTTTGTGTGAAGTTTGCGAGTTGGAAGTCTGCAAGTTGGAAGTTTTAGCTTTGGAAGTTTGCACATTGGAAGTTCTCCACTCCACTCCACGCCTGCGAAGTTGTGTAAAGTTGTGTGAAGTTGTGCAAAGTTGTACGAAGTTGTGTAAAGTTTGCGAGTTGGAAGTCTGCCAGTTGGAAGTTTGTGCTTTGGAAGTTTGCAAATTGGAAGTTTGCTTCACCGCACACACATGTTTTGAAAGTTTATGTTATGAAAGTTTGTAAGTTGTAAGTTTTGGAAGTTTGCTTCACCGCACACACATGTTTTGAAAGTTTGTGTTGTGAAAAATGTGTAAGTTGGAAGTTTGCTTCACGTCACACACATACACGTTTTGAAAGTTTATGTTATGAAAGTTTGTAAGTTGGAAGTTTGCTTCACCGCACACACATTTTGTGTGAAGTTTGCGAGTTGGAAGTCTGCAAGTTGGAAGTTTTAGCTTTGGAAGTTTGCATATTGGAAGTTGTCCACTCCACTCCACGCCTGCGAAGTTGTGTAAAGTTGTGTGAAGTTGTGCAAAGTTGTACGAAGTTGTGTAAAGTTTGCGAGTTGGAAGTCTGCCAGTTGGAAGTTTGTGCTTTGGAAGTTTGCAAATTGGAAGTTTGCTTCACCGCACACACATGTTTTGAAAGTTTATGTTATGAAAGTTTGTAAGTTGGAAGTTTGCTTCACCGCACACACACACACACACATGTTTTGACCGCCATTTTTGAAAGTTTGTAAGTTGTAAGTTTTGGAAGTTTGCTTCACCGCACACACATGTTTTGAAAGTTTGTGTTGTGAAAAATGTGTAAGTTGGAAGTTTGCTTCACGTCACACACATACACGTTTTGAAAGTTTATGTTATGAAAGTTTGTAAGTTGGAAGTTTGCTTCACCGCACACACATTTTGTGTGAAGTTTGCGAGTTGGAAGTCTGCAAGTTGGAAGTTTTAGCTTTGGAAGTTTGCATATTGGAAGTTCTCCACTCCACTCCACGCCTGCGAAGTTGTGTAAAGTTGTGTGAAGTTGTGCAAAGTTGTACGAAGTTGTGTAAAGTTTGCGAGTTGGAAGTCTGCCAGTTGGAAGTTTGTGCTTTGGAAGTTTGCAAATTGGAAGTTTGCTTCACCGCACACACATGTTTTGAAAGTTTATGTTATGAAAGTTTGTAAGTTGTAAGTTTTGGAAGTTTGCTTCACCGCACACACATGTTTTGAAAGTTTGTGTTGTGAAAAATGTGTAAGTTGGAAGTTTGCTTCACGTCACACACATACACGTTTTGAAAGTTTATGTTATGAAAATTTGTAAGTTGGAAGTTTGCTTCACCGCACACACATTTTGTGTGAAGTTTGCGAGTTGGAAGTCTGCAAGTTGGAAGTTTTAGCTTTGGAAGTTTGCATATTGGAAGTTCTTCACTCCACTCCACGCCTGCGAAGTTGTGTAAAGTTGTGTGAAGTTGTGCAAAGTTGTACGAAGTTGTGTGAAGTTTGCGAGTTGGAAGTCTGCCAGTTGGAAGTTTGTGCTTTGGAAGTTTGCAAATTGGAAGTTTGCTTCACCGCACACACATGTTTTGAAAGTTTATGTTATGAAAGTTTGTAAGTTGGAAGTTTGCTTCACCGCACACACATGTTTTGACCGCCATTTTTGAAAGTTTGTAAGTTGTAAGTTTTGGAAGTTTGCTTCACCGCACACACATGTTTTGAAAGTTTGTGTTGTGAAAAATGTGTAAGTTGGAAGTTTGCTTCACGTCACACACATACACGTTTTGAAAGTTTATGTTATGAAAGTTTGTAAGTTGGAAGTTTGCTTCACCGCACACACATTTTGTGTGAAGTTTGCGAGTTGGAAGTCTGCAAGTTGGAAGTTTTAGCTTTGGAAGTTTGCATATTGGAAGTTCTCCACTCCACTCCACGCCTGCGAAGTTGTGTAAAGTTGTGTGAAGTTGTGCAAAGTTGTACGAAGTTGTGTAAAGTTTGCGAGTTGGAAGTCTGCCAGTTGGAAGTTTGTGCTTTGGAAGTTTGCAAATTGGAAGTTTGCTTCACCGCACACACATGTTTTGAAAGTTTATGTTATGAAAGTTTGTAAGTTGTAAGTTTTGGAAGTTTGCTTCACCGCACACACATGTTTTGAAAGTTTGTGTTGTGAAAAATGTGTAAGTTGGAAGTTTGCTTCACGTCACACACATACACGTTTTGAAAGTTTATGTTATGAAAGTTTGTAAGTTGGAAGTTTGCTTCACCGCACACACATTTTGTGTGAAGTTTGCGAGTTGGAAGTCTGCAAGTTGGAAGTTTTAGCTTTGGAAGTTTGCATATTGGAAGTTCTTCACTCCACTCCACGCCTGCGAAGTTGTGTAAAGTTGTGTGAAGTTGTGCAAAGTTGTACGAAGTTGTGTGAAGTTTGCGAGTTGGAAGTCTGCCAGTTGGAAGTTTGTGCTTTGGAAGTTTGCAAATTGGAAGTTTGCTTCACCGCACACACATGTTTTGAAAGTTTATGTTATGAAAGTTTGTAAGTTGGAAGTTTGCTTCACCGCACACACATGTTTTTGAAAGTTTGTGTAATGAGAGGAGTATAGCCATCTGACCACACCCACGCACGCTTGGTGTTGTATTCTCGCTAGTGACTCCCCTCTACATATGGACAAGCTCCATAGAGTAGTAGTGAGTCGAGTGTAGCCATTATCTTCTGGTTCCCACACCTCACCACCCCACCATAGAGTAATGGTACAGTCGCCAGGGGGGCGCAGGGGCGCGCGATTACACACCTTTTCCGCGTAATACACCTTTTTCCTGTAATCGCGCGCCCCTGCGCCCCCCTGGCGACTGTACCATTACTCTATGGTGGGGTGGTGAGGTGTGGGAACCAGAAGATAATGGCTACACTCGACTCACTACTACTCTATGGAGCTTGTCCATATGTAGAGGGGAGTCACTAGCGAGAATACAACACCAAGCGTGCGTGGGTGTGGTCAGATGGCTATACTCCTCTCATTACACAAACTTTCAAAAACATGTGTGTGCGGTGAAGCAAACTTCCAACTTACAAACTTTCATAACATAAACTTTCAAAACATGTGTGTGCGGTGAAGCAAACTTCCAATTTGCAAACTTCCAAAGCACAAACTTCCAACTGGCAGACTTCCAACTCGCAAACTTCACACAACTTCGTACAACTTTGCACAACTTCACACAAGTTTACACAACTTCGCAGGCGTGGAGTGGAGTGAAGAACTTCCAATATGCAAACTTCCAAAGCTAAAACTTCCAACTTGCAGACTTCCAACTCGCAAACTTCACACAAAATGTGTGTGCGGTGAAGCAAACTTCCAACTTACAAACTTTCATAACATAAACTTTCAAAACGTGTATGTGTGTGACGTGAAGCAAACTTCCAACTTACACATTTTTCACAACACAAACTTTCAAAACATGTGTGTGCGGTGAAGCAAACTTCCAAAACTTACAACTTACAAACTTTCATAACATAAACTTTCAAAACATGTGTGTGCGGTGAAGCAAACTTCCAATTTGCAAACTTCCAAAGCACAAACTTCCAACTGGCAGACTTCCAACTCGCAAACTTTACACAACTTCGTACAACTTTGCACAACTTCACACAACTTTACACAACTTCGCAGGCGTGGAGTGGAGTGGAGAACTTCCAATATGCAAACTTCCAAAGCTAAAACTTCCAACTTGCAGACTTCCAACTCGCAAACTTCACACAAAATGTGTGTGCGGTGAAGCAAACTTCCAACTTACAAACTTTCATAACATAAACTTTCAAAACGTGTATGTGTGTGACGTGAAGCAAACTTCCAACTTACACATTTTTCACAACACAAACTTTCAAAACATGTGTGTGCGGTGAAGCAAACTTCCAAAACTTACAACTTACAAACTTTCAAAAATGGCGGTCAAAACATGTGTGTGTGTGTGTGTGCGGTGAAGCAAACTTCCAACTTACAAACTTTCATAACATAAACTTTCAAAACATGTGTGTGCGGTGAAGCAAACTTCCAATTTGCAAACTTCCAAAGCACAAACTTCCAACTGGCAGACTTCCAACTCGCAAACTTTACACAACTTCGTACAACTTTGCACAACTTCACACAACTTTACACAACTTCGCAGGCGTGGAGTGGAGTGGACAACTTCCAATATGCAAACTTCCAAAGCTAAAACTTCCAACTTGCAGACTTCCAACTCGCAAACTTCACACAAAATGTGTGTGCGGTGAAGCAAACTTCCAACTTACAAACTTTCATAACATAAACTTTCAAAACGTGTATGTGTGTGACGTGAAGCAAACTTCCAACTTACACATTTTTCACAACACAAACTTTCAAAACATGTGTGTGCGGTGAAGCAAACTTCCAAAACTTACAACTTACAAACTTTCATAACATAAACTTTCAAAACATGTGTGTGCGGTGAAGCAAACTTCCAATTTGCAAACTTCCAAAGCACAAACTTCCAACTGGCAGACTTCCAACTCGCAAACTTTACACAACTTCGTACAACTTTGCACAACTTCACACAACTTTACACAACTTCGCAGGCGTGGAGTGGAGTGGAGAACTTCCAATATGCAAACTTCCAAAGCTAAAACTTCCAACTTGCAGACTTCCAACTCGCAAACTTCACACAAAATGTGTGTGCGGTGAAGCAAACTTCCAACTTACAAACTTTCATAACATAAACTTTCAAAACGTGTATGTGTGTGACGTGAAGCAAACTTCCAACTTACACATTTTTCACAACACAAACTTTCAAAACATGTGTGTGCGGTGAAGCAAACTTCCAAAACTTACAACTTACAAACTTTCAAAAATGGCGGTCAAAACATGTGTGTGTGTGTGTGTGCGGTGAAGCAAACTTCCAACTTACAAACTTTCATAACATAAACTTTCAAAACATGTGTGTGCGGTGAAGCAAACTTCCAACTTACAAACTTTCATAACATAAACTTTCAAAACATGTGTGTGCGGTGAAGCAAACTTCCAATTTGCAAACTTCCAAAGCACAAACTTCCAACTGGCAGACTTCCAACTCGCAAACTTTACACAACTTCGTACAACTTTGCACAACTTCACACAACTTTACACAACTTCGCAGGCGTGGAGTGGAGTGGACAACTTCCAATATGCAAACTTCCAAAGCTAAAACTTCCAACTTGCAGACTTCCAACTCGCAAACTTCACACAAAATGTGTGTGCGGTGAAGCAAACTTCCAACTTACAAACTTTCATAACATAAACTTTCAAAACGTGTATGTGTGTGACGTGAAGCAAACTTCCAACTTACACATTTTTCACAACACAAACTTTCAAAACATGTGTGTGCGGTGAAGCAAACTTCCAAAACTTACAACTTACAAACTTTCATAACATAAACTTTCAAAACATGTGTGTGCGGTGAAGCAAACTTCCAATTTGCAAACTTCCAAAGCACAAACTTCCAACTGGCAGACTTCCAACTCGCAAACTTTACACAACTTCGTACAACTTTGCACAACTTCACACAACTTTACACAACTTCGCAGGCGTGGAGTGGAGTGGAGAACTTCCAATGTGCAAACTTCCAAAGCTAAAACTTCCAACTTGCAGACTTCCAACTCGCAAACTTCACACAAAATGTGTGTGCGGTGAAGCAAACTTCCAACTTACAAACTTTCATAACATAAACTTTCAAAACGTGTATGTGTGTGACGTGAAGCAAACTTCCAACTTACACATTTTTCACAACACAAACTTTCAAAACATGTGTGTGCGGTGAAGCAAACTTCCAAAACTTACAACTTACAAACTTTCAAAAATGGCGGTCAAAACATGTGTGTGTGCGGTGAAGCAAACTTCCAACTTACAAACTTTCATAACATAAACTTTCAAAACATGTGTGTGCGGTGAAGCAAACTTCCAATTTGCAAACTTCCAAAGCACAAACTTCCAACTGGCAGACTTCCAACTCGCAAACTTCACACAACTTCGTACAACTTTGCACAACTTCACACAACTTTACACAACTTCGCAGGCGTGGAGTGGAGTGAAGAACTTCCAATATGCAAACTTCCAAAGCTAAAACTTCCAACTTGCAGACTTCCAACTCGCAAACTTCACACAAAATGTGTGTGTGGTGAAGCAAACTTCCAACTTACAAATTTTCATAACATAAACTTTCAAAACGTGTATGTGTGTGACGTGAAGCAAACTTCCAACTTACACATTTTTCACAACACAAACTTTCAAAACATGTGTGTGCGGTGAAGCAAACTTCCAAAACTTACAACTTACAAACTTTCATAACATAAACTTTCAAAACATGTGTGTGCGGTGAAGCAAACTTCCAATTTGCAAACTTCCAAAGCACAAACTTCCAACTGGCAGACTTCCAACTCGCAAACTTTACACAACTTCGTACAACTTTGCACAACTTCACACAACTTTACACAACTTCGCAGGCGTGGAGTGGAGTGGAGAACTTCCAATATGCAAACTTCCAAAGCTAAAACTTCCAACTTGCAGACTTCCAACTCGCAAACTTCACACAAAATGTGTGTGCGGTGAAGCAAACTTCCAACTTACAAACTTTCATAACATAAACTTTCAAAACGTGTATGTGTGTGACGTGAAGCAAACTTCCAACTTACACATTTTTCACAACACAAACTTTCAAAACATGTGTGTGCGGTGAAGCAAACTTCCAAAACTTACAACTTACAAACTTTCATAACATAAACTTTCAAAACATGTGTGTGCGGTGAAGCAAACTTCCAATTTGCAAACTTCCAAAGCACAAACTTCCAACTGGCAGACTTCCAACTCGCAAACTTCACACAACTTCGTACAACTTTGCACAACTTCACACAACTTTACACAACTTCGCAGGCGTGGAGTGGAGTGGAGAACTTCCAATATGCAAACTTCCAAAGCTAAAACTTCCAACTTGCAGACTTCCAACTCGCAAACTTCACACAAAATGTGTGTGCGGTGAAGCAAACTTCCAACTTACAAACTTTCATAACATAAACTTTCAAAACGTGTGTGTGTGACGTGAAGCAAACTTCCAACTTACACATTTTTCACAACACAAACTTTCAAAACGTGTGTGCGGTGAAGCAAACTTCCAAAACTTCCAACTTACAAACTTTCATAACATAAACTTTCAAAAAATGGCGGTCAATTTCTCCATGCATGTCACATGGTTGTCAATGTATCCATGCATGTCACATGATAGTCAATGTCTCCATGCATGTCACATTGCGGTCAATGTCTCCATGCACGTTACATGGCAGTCAATGTCTCCAAACAAATTTTCATGACACAAACTTTCAAAACATGTGTGTGCGGTGAAGCAAACTTCCAACTTACAAACTTTCATAACATAAACTTTCAAAACGTGTGTGTGCGGTGAAACAAACTTCCAAAGCACAAACTTCCAACTGGCAGACTTCCAACTCGCAAACTTCACACAACTTCGTACAACTTTGCACAACTTCACACAACTTTACACAACTTCGCAGGCGTGGAGTGGAGTGGAGAACTTCCAATATGCAAACTTCCAAAGCTAAAACTTCCAACTTGCAGACTTCCAACTCGCAAACTTCACACAAAATGTGTGTGCGGTGAAGCAAACTTCCAACTTACAAACTTTCATAACATAAACTTTCAAAACGTGTGTGTGTGACGTGAAGCAAACTTCCAACTTACACATTTTTCACAACACAAACTTTCAAAACGTGTGTGCGGTGAAGCAAACTTCCAAAACTTCCAACTTACAAACTTTCATAACATAAACTTTCAAAAATGGCGGTCAATTTCTCCATGCATGTCACATGGTTGTCAATGTATCCATGCATGTCACATGATAGTCAATGTCTCCATGCATGTCACATTGCGGTCAATGTCTCCATGCACGTTACATGGCAGTCAATGTCTCCAAACAAATTTTCATGACACAAACTTTCAAAACATGTGTGTGCGGTGAAGCAAACTTCCAACTTACAAACTTTCATAACATAAACTTTCAAAACGTGTGTGTGCGGTGAAACAAACTTCCAAAGCACAAACTTCCAACTGGCAGACTTCCAACTCGCAAACTTCACACAACTTCGTACAACTTTGCACAACTTCACACAACTTTACACAACTTCGCAGGCGTGGAGTGGAGTGGAGAACTTCCAATATGCAAACTTCCAAAGCTAAAACTTCCAACTTGCAGACTTCCAACTCGCAAACTTCACACAAAATGTGTGTGCGGTGAAGCAAACTTCCAACTTACAAACTTTCATAACATAAACTTTCAAAACGTGTGTGTGTGACGTGAAGCAAACTTCCAACTTACACATTTTTCACAACACAAACTTTCAAAACGTGTGTGCGGTGAAGCAAACTTCCAAAACTTCCAACTTACAAACTTTCATAACATAAACTTTCAAAAATGGCGGTCAATTTCTCCATGCATGTCACATGGTTGTCAATGTCTCCACGCATATCACACAGTGGTAAATGTCTCCATGCATGTCACATGGTGTCAAATGTCTCCATACATATCACACAGCTTCTCGTCATACTCCCGTCATCGCTGCCACAATGTTGTTCTCCTGCTGGCTTTTGATATTGGCATACATAGCGTGCACTACCTTATTTGTTATTGTTCTGTATGCGGATTACGTCAGCAGCATGTCCTGACACGTTTATAGCTTTCGTCAGCTGTACGTCGGTATGACAAGAAAATTTAGAGTCCTCTGTCTAACGTTTGTGGACAATGTTACTACACTATATATGTGTGCTGGGTAAATTGTAGGAATTATGGGTAAATTGAAGGAATTATGGGTAAACTGTAGGAGTTATGGGTAAAGTGTACAGGCGCATTATTTTAAAATATTGACATATAACGACAATATGTTGATGGTACACTTTCCGTGACGCGTCTGATGCCGTTTACGTCAGCTGCATGTCCTTATTTGGTATTGTTGTGTGTGCAGCATACGTCAGCTGCATGTCCTGACACGTTTATAGCTTACGTCAGCTTTACGTCGGTATGGCAAGAGACTTTACAGTCCTCTGTCTAACGTTTGTGGACGATATTGTGTCATTATTTTCAAATATTTAATAAAATGTCCTTGTACTCTTATTCAATAGGAGACTTATGGGTAAATTGTAGGAATTATGGGTAAACTGTAGGAGTTATGGATACAATGTAAAAGCGCATTATTTTTAAATATTTACATATAAAGAAAATATAGTACGATATCGTGTTTTGTTCATTTTTCGTCTCCTCGTTAGGTCCTTTGATCTCAGTTATTAATTACCCTGTTAATGACCACTGTTAACTTACTCTTTCATCTCGGTTATTAATGATACTATTAATGACCGCTGTTAACGGACAGTCGTTCCTATGTCCACTATCGCGGTTACTGTTACCACGGATACTCGCGCGAAAACATTACGCGGCTAGCGTATAGCCATCGCGCAGTTAAAAAGTTGGGCGGCACGCGAATACGACTTACTTTGGTCCCGGAAGCAGTGTTGTACTTCGTTTTCATATATATTAAATTTTGCTTGAACTGATATTCCCGTCTTGTATCGAGTTCTCGTTCCCATTGCGTGTGTGCATATGTTCGTCTCCTTACTAGGTTAACGACCCTTCGACACATACACGTAACTAGGTCAATGTTCGTTCCTCCTCCAAAAAGACAAGACGAGTGGGAGCGTACAAGTCAAAGTCCACCAATAGCGGCTGACCAGTGTGAAAAAGACAAGACGAGTGGAAACGCACAAGCCAAAGTCCACTAGCAGCGACTGACCAGTGTGAAAAAGACAAGACGAGCGGAAACGCACAAGCCAAAGTCCACCAACAGCGACTGACCAATGTGAGTGGGAGCGCACAAGCCAAAGTTCACCAACAGCGACTGACCAATGTCAAAGTGGTCTTGTTGTGAAAAGCCGCATTCAAAGAAGAACGGAGCGCGTACTTGTAACATTGTCGCTGATTGACGCGATTGCAACGTTGTTATGAATAATATCCTTTGATCTCGCAGCATGATTTACCGTGGTATGGACAAGATGTGTCACGATGCTAATTTTCATACGGATTGATTCAGAAAACAAATAAAACTTATGTAACCGTAACATCCTCCTAAACACGCGTTAGAACACTCATTCACTTGTAAATGGACGTGATTCTAGTACACGGGAACAATAAAATATGTGTTCGTCTTTTATACCAATAAACAAACACGCGTAGAACTTATCGAAACCACATATTCGACTGCAACGATTTCGCTATGGTTATATGCAAATCGTCAATGTTGTATAGATATGAGATTCGTACAAAGCTCGTTCCTCCTCCAGTCGCTAGGGGGCGCTTACGTCACGCACGCTCGGATAACACCGCCAGGGGGCGCTCTGACGCTCTCTGATTGGCTGCGCGCACTCATAAGCAGTGGGCGATATTAGGGTCGTTTGCCTTTGATGTTTGGGTCACGTGACTGCTATCAATTTGATGTATGAGATCCTTCTACCTACTACTTGCATCATATCGGTTGATTGCGAGCACGACGCCTCGCACGCTCGATCTCCTGGTGAATCTGGTATGCTTTGATGTCTATTGCAGAAACGCCAGTAAGACAGGTTCGTCAGGTACGTAGTTCTTCAGCAACTGCTTGCCAATGCATAGGATCGATGCCATAATCTTTCAGGTATCTTTTTATGACATCTTTGTATCTCAGTTTGGGTGAGAGAGAGAGAGAGAGAGAGAGAGAGAGAGAGAGAGAGAGAGAGAGAGAGAGAGAGACAGAGGGAGAGAGAGAGAGAATTAACATTAATTAACACTAACTAACGCTAACCAAACAGTAAACTAACTTGCATTAGCATTGACTAACATTAACATTCCTTAACACAAATTGCCTCAACATAACATTTAAACAAAGTATTAAATATAATATATGATATCTGACATAAAATCGATACAGTAGTTCTCACCTCGAATATGTTTAAAGTTAAAATTATCATTATTGATTAATATCTGGACTATATGAAATTGTTGAAATAACTGACCTTCGTTTTTATAAAAAAAAATACACAATGCACTCAATTCTAGTTTTAAATGTAATACAGGTCTGTTTTTCTTACATATATACCAATTTGGAATAACACATTCTACCTCATATTTGCTAATTATATACTTTCTTGCATAATTTATAAAGCATTGGTATGAGTGGCTGTTTCATTTTCGAAGTACATTTTTGGGAGAATTAATTCTTGAATTAATTTTTGAATTTCTTGTCTGATGCAAAGGCGGCAATACATCGTGTTAGCATATTTCACTTGAATGTCATATTTATTGTAATTTGGAAGGTTATTGTCCATGTTACTGAAACGTTGAGATGCCCCTCTGGTTCTTCTTGGTCTCGTTATTGTATTGTCCTGTGATAAAACATGTCTTCGAAATAATTTGGGATTTTTCCGTTTTCATATTTGTATAACAATTCGAAACATGAGAGTTTTAAAATGTCCTCTGCCATTAGTAGTTCAAAATTCTTAAATAGAGGTGTAGCATGCGAGTTATACTTAATGTTTGATAAAGTTCTAATTGCTTTTTTTGTAACTTACTTATTCGTGGTCCTACTTTGAAAGGTTGAGCTAGAAATAGTGAATTGTAGATTATCTTCAAGATGTGCACTGATATATAATGTCTTAATCTAGATATAATTCCACATACGTAACAATTAGTAAGAAGAACATTCGTAAGATTGTGCAAATGCAGAAAGGAAACCAGAATTGAGTTCTGTAAACTGCCTTACTGTCATCTGTGTGATGCATGTTTAGTGAAGTATGCATAACCGTGTGCACTATTATTGAGTTGTTTGGACAAACAAGCAGACATTAACAAACTGATGGATTTTGTTTTTGCCATTTGAGTTTTTGTAAAAAAAAATATACATCTACAGGAAACACTCTTCTTATACAAACATTGCACATACACTAACCTTTCGCGACATTCCCAGCCAACCCTCCTGCTCCACTGCCAAAGTCAGTTGGGTTGTTCAGCGAACCATACGACAAACCAGAAATGTCACCTGAAACACAACTTCTTGTAGCTGTTGCATTTGACCAATGGTATCCTCCGCTGAAAAGTCATTTTATATTACATTAAATTGCAGAAGGGTGTAGTGTTTACTTATTTAGCTGGATAAATAATAACGTTATACTATTTTTTCTCAATCATATTTTATTATTACCAATCAATATTAATTTAATTAGTAAACTAGTGTTGTAATGTCATAATGTATCAGTTCTCACCTGAGGTGCTATGGCCACCCCTTCCTCCATAGCTGCCTCCTGCCAGTCCACCACCTGTTCCCAATCCTTCCGTAGCGCCCTGTCCATCAAGGGTGATTGTTCCAGCAGAGTCCACATGTGCCGTGTGGGCATTGATGTAGAGGGAGCGTGCCTCGATGATGCCCCCACCCTCCACTGTTAGGGTGCCCTTTCTGTCACCTTCTCCTTCACCCACAATCACCTGAGAAAAAAAATTTAGCCATGTCCCCAACTCGCTTATTTTTTATATGTTCCATGTTATTTTTTTCAATTCACCGCTTCATGGTAGTAAACTAATGGTTGACTAAGCTTGCCCCCCCCCCACCCCACCCCCACCCTTTGGCCTCCACATTTGCGTGATGCTGTTTCCAGTTTTTCCATGAGCAGATGTTAACACAAACGTGGAAGCCATACAGCTCAAACAGTCTATGAGAACCAGGTATTGGTAATCAATAAATGGATAACTTAAGTTTGCCTAAACAATTATGGGCTAGGTATTTAAAGACCAGGGACAAGGGACAGGGTAGCTAACCATCAAAGACAATGGATCACCAAAACAATATACCAGGGCCAGTGGACCGGGTAGCAAAAGACCGGATACAATTGACTAGGTAACTAAAGAAACGAAATAATTGACCAGGTAACCATTGACAATGGGCCCGGTAGCTAAATACCAGAGACAATGGGCCAGGTAGCTAACGACCAGAGACCATGGGCCAAGCTAAATACCAGATACAATGGGCCGGGTAGGTTCAAAACCAGAGACCATGGGCCAGGTAGACTAAGGACAAGAGACAATGGGCCAGGGAGCTAAATACCAAAGACAATGAGCCACCTAACTAAATATCTGGATCAATAAGACAGCTACACTAAATATCAGGGGCGATGATCCGGGTATCTAGTTGCTTGATAGAACGGTCCGTGTTACTAAGTCCGTGTTTACACGGGATGGTATCGTTGAAACGAGGCCATTATTACGTAATTAGAATAAATCAAAGCCATCGCAAGCAATATCCGTCGTAGCAACCAACGCATTTACACTAAGCGACATAGTTGCACGATGGGTAACAAAATATGATTAAACCGCTTCAAAATAGGATCAGTTATATGACAAGCGACGTTGCAGTTACGCATCGCGGCGACGGTTTACACGGGCGATCACTCTGCAATATGGTTGCATGCGATGACATCGCCTCATCACTACGAAGATGTCGCCTCGTCTAATTCCAGCTTAATTGCTTTGCCATATAGGTTAAGGTCAGGGACAATGGACCTTGCACGGTTGACTGGGTGCTAAAAAAACAACTCCCTATAAACCATTGAAGGCATTGACAGTGATTAATGCAATCTCACCTGTATGTCCCACTGATCAGTCGGCTCTCCATAGCGACTCCTCAGATCAAGTGTACCTCCGTCTTGGATGGTCATGCCTACACATGTGATGTTACGGACACTTGGCAGCAGCATTCTCAATGTAGCACCTGAACACCACAGAGCCTGTTCGACAAATTGCTGTAGCAATAACACACACACACACACACACACACACACACACACACACACACACACACACACACACACACACACACACACACACACACACACACACACACACACACACACACACACACACACACACACACACACACACACACACACACACACACACACACACACACACACACACACACACACACACACACACACACACACACACACACACACACACACACACACACACACACACACACACACACACACACACACACACACACACACACACACACACACACACACACACACACACACACACACACACACACACACACACACACACACACACACACACACACACACACACACACACACACACACACACACACACACACACACACACACACACACACACACACACAATTGTGTTTGCATTTCATGCTTGCCTTGTATTCACTTAATAATACAAAGCACAGTTTTAAAGTTAATGTTTTCCTTTTGTTTAAAGTCACCTGTGCCAATGAGTATGTGAGCGTTGTTTGCCGTCAGTTGGCCCCAGATAGTGGTCGTACTGTTGACAAGGAAGCTGGATGGACAGTTATCGCCAGGCATATGTTCACCAGTCTGGTCAAGCCGCTGTCGAAGCTCAACCGTTGCCGTCGGCAACACAACAGTAGCACCCTCATAAACATAGAGGGCATAGGTCACGTTGACTCTCTTGTAGGGTGATACCTGGAAAATATATATTTCCAAAATGTAGTGTCTTCTCAAAGTGTTCTAAATTTCCTTAGAAAAGTAGACACCAAATTTGTGACAAATATTTTTGTCCAATTACATACAATGAAATTATATACTGCATGTGTATTTAATAATGTATGTGCAACGTTGTGACTGATCTTTGCCTACGTATGCACAATCAACTACAGTGTCCACGTGTGCATAATCAGTTGTCATAGTTAATGTCGTCATGTGATTGAACATAACTTATATGTACATATTGTTACTGCAGACACTGACAAGTCAACAAAATATAATTGTGATATATAAACATTTCAATGTGTCTACTAAAAAGTAAATCAAAAGAGACAAAGTAGCACTTTGCAGATGCAACTCTGTACTGACCAGATACAACGAAACTCACTAACCTCAGTCAGCCTAAGTACTTGTTGGGGAGGGATATGTATGTAGCTTGTGTCATCACCAACAAGTGAAACAGCAGTGATAGCAACCACATCACCAAAGAATGTCAAGTGAGCACCGCCGTACAACTCAATGAGAGTAAACTCAGTCGCATAAGTGATCTCGGATGCTTGCAAAAAGGCCACAGCACCTGAAAAAAATAAATTGTAATGTAAGGCATATATATTGAGACACGCATAGCATCTATTGCATTGGCAAATAATATTCTTTCAGAGAAGCTATAAAATAATACAATACTGCATATTCCCGTAGCCACAACATTAAATGTTAACAACATATCAAGTGTAAGAATAAATATAACATATCTACCAATAGCCAATGTAGTGGTGATTAACACTTGCTAAATAGAATGGGGCGCAGTAGCTTGGCAGTTAGAGCACAGGACTGTCGATAGAGGACACCGGAGTCGTGTCCACCTTCTGCCGTTTCGAAGCTTGTGCAACTTCGTCCATCCAGCTTTGCATGTGTCTTTTGGAAGAAACACATCATATGTTAGGGAAAATAAAACACAGGGGTCAATATGTAACTTGCTGTGGACTCCATCTCTAGTGAGCCTCTGCAGACACGTCCATGACGTGGTTAAGTCAATTATACTAAATACCTCTCAAGACGATACGATTGATACTAACACAACAATAACTTTAAGGAATAACGCATACAGTCCACCTAGACACATACCAGTTGCATTGTACCTCGCATACTCTTCCGTTGTGGCTGCATCCGCTGTTGGCATGGTAACCTGGAGAAACAATTGTATGACATAAAATACAGACAACGCCAATTCTAAGACATTTCACCGATTGCATTTTCGACACACATTGACATTCCGTGACATTACTAATCCATGCGATAGAGAATTACAAGGCCATTTGGCTAGTAATTATCCATGAGACAGGATCGATATAAAAGCATTCCAATTTCTACATATATATTTAGCTCTGTTTTCACTAGGACTATATTTTTTTTATAAATAGGGTAAACGTGGCCTGCGCAAAGAGAACTCATATTGCTGCAAACCTTTGGTTTCTGGCATTTGTTATCAATCCTTAGATTCTTGTAAACAGGCGAAATTCCCTCTAGGTAAGTAACCCCTGGGCCACCAGCTTCAGCTGCTGATCCTCCAGCAGCGCCACCTATAGTGAAAAATAAGAAGACAAACATAATTAATCCTATAAAACATTTTAATTTCGTAGTTTAAAAAAACAGCAATGTGTTACTCTGGATCATGTTCACAATTTTTCATTTATAATGTCAGTGTCACTGTTGTAAACCACCAACCTTTCGCCTCCGTGTGACCACTCTTGAAGTCCCCATTCTTGAAGAACACGTTGATCCTGCCACCAGCTCCACCACCCCCATAGGCATTCCCAGCACCCCCGTTGGCATAAATGAAGCCACGACCTTTGAACTCTGTTGCGTTGATCCATACAGCGCCTCCACTGCCACCTCCTGAGTTTGGATGCTGGGGAAATAAGAAGTCAAGATATTGGTAATTTCACACAAAAACGTATTGTCAGTATTACAACAATAAACAGCAACATTAGGTATATCACTGAGACACACTATCCACCAATGTTGTTCAATTCAGTGACTGCTTCAAGGATTCACTTGAACTGAACTGAACATATTTCTATTATGTTCAGTTTTCAAACCAGGCACACTGGTACAATCCAGACCATTAAATAAACTGGAAATCCGCTCATTCTATTCATAGCAATCTGATTATGTCCAATCTGTGAACACGTGGCCAATGTAAATGTGTAGTGATGTAAACATGAATCTCGTATCCAACCAACGTAACGGCAATAAAAGCATTATGTCAAGATTTCAATTTGACAATAATTGTTTATTGTTTTAAATTCAGAAGATGTTTATATTTTGACATTGTTAGAAAATGACTATACTCACAGAGGCAGCATCCCCATTGGCAAAGATCTTCCCATTTAGAACGAATGTACTGACAACATTGATGTGAATCATCCCTCCTCCACGCCCCCCAACAAGCTGGGAAGAACCACTGCCTCCACCACTCCCCCACACACACTTCTCGTGGATAGTGCAGTAAGGCATGACGGCGTGGATTCCTTTCCCTGCACCGCCACGGCCACCATGGCTAGCTCCACTAGCACCGCCAATGTGGCCAGCTCCCGCACCTGATCATTAAAACACACATTTTGTAATAACTATTAGTATTACTACAACTAATAAGTGCCTTCTATGGCTGTTGCTGACACTACAGCCACTTATGTCGCTACCACTACCACTAAAACCACTACCACATAAAATAATATAATGTATTAATAATGCTATATGTACGACATTATTAACCAGTTAAATAAGAGCCCTTGGTACGTAATAATTATATTACTACACCCCATATCAATTGAGTAATCGATGTGGTATAAACATTACAGTTGTCTTACCTGGCCCGCGTCCACTCCCATATCCTCCGTTGTTGACAATCATCTGGCCAGTGCTAGTAACATTGATGTCACCAGTGTCAACAGAGAGAGAACCTGCCTGCACCGTCCCGGCAATATCACATGATGTGGTCATGTGAATGTAGGATGGAAGACAGCCCGAGTCACTGTCATTGACAGCACCGTTGTAATCCATGTCCAGTGTCCCTGTACTCTTAACGTCCAGTCGTTCACCCTTCAGATGAGTTCCATCTACCATTGGTGTGTAGCTCTTGACTTGTCCAGCAACCTCAGTTGATTTGATGTAAAACGTTATTGCTGGTTGAAACTCAAACTTCCCATCCGTGGCTACTGTGAGAGTTTCAACTGCATCAGCGAGCGACAAATATCCAGCAAGGAACCTTGCCCCAACGCCAACAGCAACATTTTTGACATGAAGAACTGATGCGTTGCTGCTGGACCACTCGAGTGTGTCATGCTTCCCCCTCGTGTCAAACTTCGTGTAGCCATTGACTATGAAACGTCGTGTCCGGCTTGCAGCCACACCTTTCACAATGACTGGGCTTACCGTTTCTACGTGACCGTTTGGATCAACGAGGAATGTGTCCGTCAACACCACAGCTGTAGACTCAAAGGTCAGCATTCCGCCGACTTTAATGTAATTGCACCAGAAGTCACCATCTGGGTGAACTTGCATGCTGCCATCAGCACCAATCTGCAAGGAATCCCAACCACCTTGGATTCCCTCTTTGGGGATATGAAGCTGCCATGGGAGAAATGTACCATCAATTTTAACAACGTGTGCCGCAACTACAGACGATGCTGTCAGTATGCCATTCTTCTGACTCGTGCTGTCAAGGGTCAGCCGTCCAGCAGAACCGATGCCAAAACTCTGGATGTTGTCCCTGATTCGCCCGCGCATCACAATGTTTGTCATTGAAACGAATGTTCCATTTACCATTATCCGGTCACATATGAAATCCCCAAAAAGCATAAAGGTGAACTCACCTAGCGGTCCTACACTGAAACTATCAAAGCCTGATCCAACATTGATTGTACTCTCTATCAACAACAGCCCATTGATGTGAACTTCCTTACATTCCAACGTCATGTTACCCCCGCCAACCATCAACAGCGACCCACCATTGATTGTCAGATCCTCACAAAATGAACGCTGAAATGATATTATCTTCCTCAGGGTAACATTCCCATGAATAGCAACATTATTACCTAGAATCAGGTTCTGCGAACTGGGTTCAAAGTTCACAAAGGCATCATTCCCAACAGTAAACCGGCGTAAGTTGTCCAGTATGACTATTCCAGCAGTGAAATTGCCATTAAATGTAGCATCTGTGGTATTGATGGTAATAACATCTGATGACGTCTCAGTTGGCACTGTGATGCTGCCAGTTCTTCCAATGGTTAGAGCCTCTACTGCAAGTTTTTGTGGTGTTAGACAAAGCGATGCATTCACGTCAACTTTCGCACTCGGTTGAACTTCAAACTGTCCAAACAGATCAGTTTTCTTCAACATCGTGAAATCAACCTCCTTAGTTAACACAAGAGCCGTGTTTGCGTTGAACACCATCTTAGCATCTGTGGTGCTTGTGACGGTGACACGACTGTTACCGACAATATGCATCATGCTGTCGTCATCTCCTCGCAATGTCACCCTTGCCATGTCTGTCTCAATCACCAGGTGACTGCCTCCTGTCACCCAGATGTCATCCAACTCGTCTGTTGTATGTTGTATCCAGGCAGCGCCCCCTGTGAACAAAGAAAACTTGTGTCATCTCAATGGCAACATTCCTGTTAATCATTGTTACTCAGCTAGGTGCTATTAGCATTTCCAATGAATATTACCAATCACAAATATCTTACTTTTAACAACAAAATCATCACTGTAAAACCGTCATATAATGGGTTAGGTTTTTTATTAAAGGTGTGCAGGATTACGTAATGATGATGATGAAACTTGTATATATCACCATTCAATGTTCATGCAATGATGAACGAACATCACTGTATTGGTAAATCATTGCAAGCTTGCTATGCAGGCATGACTACTATTAAAAGTCAACAGATGATAATTGATTTTACCAGATTTAAGTATGTTGAACTGGCTACAGTCGGCTGTCATTGCTACTAAGGCACGGCGATCAAAGTTGTCTACTCGTAGCCTGCCGATTCCAGGCGATATTTGATCGTTGCCATTGAGGAAAATTGTGCCTGGGCCACCTGGTTCAGCTGAGGGTACACAAAAGTAAATACATAATGTTGGATCATCATATCATTATAACAAGTATTGGCTTGCACAGACAGACACGTGTAGCTAAAACTAACAAAATAATGTTTTACTTAGATATAGACGACCCACTTAGAAGCTACTATGAAATATGGAAATATGGGATTACGCACCAGTGGACATCAACACAACAAACATATGTCCCAAACCATTTTACAGTTGCTTGGCATATCGGTGTACCTTCTGAAGCACCATTCCTTTCTTATCTCTGAGAAACAACTAGCTCCGCAAAACATTCTTTATAAATGTATTAACTCTGCACATCATCGAACTGAACCGACTACGAACACTGGATATAGTACCACAATCAATGACGGATACTTCTTCAACAGTAGTACAATAGTTTTGGTAAATATTAATTTGAATATGGTTTATGAAGACTACTGATAATACGGTGTTCCATAATAAAATATATATGACTGACGTTTCTGAAGCACACGCATGTGTGTGTGTGTGTGTGTGTGTGTGTGTGTGTGTGTGTGTGTGTGTGTGTGTGTGTGTGTGTGTGTGTGTGTGTGTGTGTGTGTGTGTGTGTGTGTGTGTGTGTGTGTGTGTGTTAGTGCGTGAGTGCGTGCGTGCGAGCGAGCGTGCGTGCGTGCGTGCGTGCGTGCGTGCGTGCGCGCGTATGTGTGTCAATAAAGTGTCGGCATGTTAATATGTTATGACTTTTTTAAGATGAAGGATGCCCCGAAAGAAATTTTGTGTTTGTACCTCTATTTAAGGACCACTTTAATATAAACATTACTTACATACATGCATACATAAATACATACAGATAGACATGCACGCCCGCACAGTTCTGCTCACCAGAGGTCGGCTTAGAGCAAACTCCTGGTGGAAACACGTTAGTGCCAACTGGAGCTGAAAGAAAAGAAAAAGTGCCTATGAATACGTGACATTATATTTAGATAAAATTCCATCCTCATTTGATTTAGCCTATCGAGAATCCGGTTTGTTGATGTTTTAAACATGCAGTGTGTGGATAGCCTAAGTAATATCCGCAGTCGGTTTCATAAAAAGTGCGTATTGTTTTTCAAATCATCTAAATGATTTACTTTAGTTGTCAAATCTGATAAGGCTCAAAATAGTGGATGTCCAAAATAATAAACACTCCATGGGGCCAAGGCTGACCATCGGCGTGACTACCATCCTCTCGCCGATCACAAGACGAAGTTATGAATTTTCACCAAGGATGAAATTCGTGAAATTTCAGCGTTTCCATTTTCACTTTAGTACATGCTGGATCTAGCAGTAAATAATTTAATCATGTCGAAGTGGACACTTCGTACGCTTGAATTTTCCCAAAATGAATTGGAAATGAGATGACACAAACATTGGAGGGACTTTTAATGTGCAGCTGAGCTTGTCAGCGGTTTTTGCAATTCGGTGACTTAGCGAAATT
The DNA here is from genome assembly GCA_963662155.1 of Lamellibrachia columna. Taxonomy (NCBI): domain Eukaryota; kingdom Metazoa; phylum Annelida; class Polychaeta; order Sabellida; family Siboglinidae; genus Lamellibrachia; species Lamellibrachia columna. Next base: position 37,821,625 of record OY759274.1, read on the forward strand.
CCTTCCGCTTGCGTGCATGGCATTCACGGTAACGTGCTGGGCAGTTCTGTATATCCGCTAAATGGGAATACATACAGTATTCACAGCTTATCCTTCGAGATGATGACGTCACAGTTTTGGTCAACTGAGACGACGTATTTTCATACTTGCTTTTCATACTTTTTTTTGCGGTAACCTTTGACTTTGTGAACTGTTTTCACCTTAGCCAGTGTAGTATCAGTCTCTCCTTATATGGTTGTTATGTACTGATCACTCAGTTCAATCACTTGGCATAACTTGATTACTTTCTCAAGTGTCAAGTCATCAGATTTGAGAAGTTTTTCGCTTACTTATTTTCCTGGGCGACCCCACAGACGAGTCTGTCCATGAGCAGCTCGTTTTTCAGTAACACATACTCACAGTCTTTGATTAAGACTCTCAAATCCGTCAAGAACATGTTAAATTTGTCGCCGACTTTTTGTCTTCGCGAGTTGAAGTGATATAGGCTAACAGTTATGTTCTTCCTAGAGTCGCAGTGTTGTTCAAACGTTTTCCTCAGGGGTTCGATTTTGTCTGTATCTTCCTCTGTGAAAGTCATAGTATCTACCACCTGTTGGGCTGATGGTCCGGCCACGTGTAAGACAGTAGCGCATCGCACGGCTTCGATCTTCTTTGTCAGTTCAGTCGCCGTCGAAAACAAGCTCCACTCCCTCTTCCACGTCTTCCAGCTTGTTACCCTCCAGCGACAGTGGACCAGGAGGCTCTAGTCTCGCCATCGTGGATTCGCAAAGACTGTCTTGACACCATGTCATGTTCTCATAGTAACATGACAGTAGCACAATGCGCACAACTAGACCCGCCGTGTGTCCATGTCACAGATGCCTTAAGGGTAGGCGTATTTATTGAACACCAGGGCTACAGTAGCTGTAGTTACATGACTATCCATTCACTAGATGGCAGCACCGTATCAATATGTTTCACGATTCTTGTACTTACCAATAGGATATAGCCATACTATTTGCATTTACACTCAACTTATGCAAGGTATTGTGCTTTCATGGCCTTTGCTTATAAACTTGTCCCGTACTGGCATCTTGCTTGATTGGGAGTTTCCGTTACTTCCGACAACCTTTTAATGCATTTAATGCGTCTCACCGGAAGACGATTTCTGTTTAAACTTATTTGCATTGTAAGTTATCACATTTGTCAACACTGTATGAATAAATGCAGCTGTGAGTAAACATTCTGGAATTGCAAATTGAAAATATGTTGCAAACCGCTGTATTTGCTAGCATGAACCTTAATGTGTGTGAGAAACTTGACTATACAAACTTTCAACTGAAAGCTTATCCCGGGCATAAAGTGCACATTGCTTAACCAAATAACACTACCTGTGATGGTAGGAGAGTGTAGACATGCAGTCACATTTGTTGTAGTGAAGCATGGAGACCCAGTGTTTGGTAAAAAATGCATGAGTACAGCTAGGCCTAGTGTCTAGAACATATTGCATGAATGTTAACATGCTTAGGGGGATCCCAAGCCAGACACTGGTGCAGAGTCTTTGAACAAATACACACATCCGTTCCGTCAGTCGGACAGTGCTCATGGGTTAACCAAAGAGCGTGGAAAAATCCTAAACAAACACGAGTCGCTGTTCAAGGGTCTAGGGAAACTCCGAGGTAGAGAATACCATATTCGCACAGATCCATATGTCAAAACTAGACAGGACCGCTCGTATGCCCAAAGCTAAGATATTCTGTGTGATCGATGCCACCGGTGGATACTGGAAACTTCCACTATCATAGGAAAGTTTGTATCTAACGACTTTCAACACGTCGTTTGGGAGGTATCGTTATGTACGCATGCCGTTCATGTGCGCATGCCGTTCATGTGCGCATGCCGTTCATGTGAGCATGCCCTTTATGTGCGCATGCCGTTTATGTGCGCATTCCGTTTATGTGAGCCTGCCGTTTATGTGCGCATACCGTCTATGTGCGCATGCCGTTTATGTGCGCATGCCGTTTATGTGAACATGCCGTTTATGTGCGCATGCCGTTTATGTGCGCATGCCGTTTGGCATAACGTCAACTAGTGAGGTTTGGCAACGTACAATGGAAAAGGAATTTTGTGATGTTGAGGGCGTAGGAATCATTGTTGATGATTTATGAATTTGGTGTGAAAGTGACAAGGATCATGCGACTTGAAAATTTGCTTTACCGCAGGGAACAGTGGGGTAAAGCTGAACCGACAGAACTGTAAGTTTGGCGTAGACTACGTTGGTTATGTTGGTCACGTGTTGAGCAAGAATGGCATGAAACCAAGTTCTGAACGTATCCATGCAACACAGGATATGCCAACTCCTCGGAGTACATTTCTCGGAATGATGACATACCTTGGTTCCTGCCAAACTTGTCTGAGGTGACGGATCCGCTTCGCCAGTTGAAGGGAGCGAATGGTGTGTGGTTGTAGGAACCACGCCACCAGAGAGCCTCTGTTGAGTTGAAAAAATTGGTATCAGAAACACCAGTTTTGAAATTCTACGATGTGAATGAACCGGCTAGCCTGTCGACAAATGCATCAAAATACGGATACGTGTCCGTGATATGCAGTCTGGTCAGCCAGTTGCGTATGCATCAAGGAGAACCAGTCAGGCAGAGCAGAATTATGCTCCCATTGAAAACGAAACGAGCGCGACCGCATTCGGGTGTACCCGATTCCATGACGATGTATGTGGACAACAACTGACAGTGGAAACGGATCATAAGCCGCTTGTCGGTATATTCCGGAAGCCACTGAACAAGTTGAAGTTGCTCAGGTGTGGCCTGAACGTAGTCTGGACACCAGGGAAGCATATGTTCATTCATGAGAATGAACCTGGACAGATTCATGAGGAAGTGGTTGAAATCAACATGGTTGTGAGCCAGTTGCCAATCTCCCAGGGCAAGCTAGCCGAGTTAAGGACTGCTACACCACGCGATCCGGTACTCCTGAAGAATGTAGCCACTCAGATTTGTCCGACGGGAAGTTGTGATATAATATGCATGTTGGGTCCATGCTTTGATTTTAGGGATGAGACCGTGTTTTGTGACGGAATCATGTTTCTGGGCAATCAAATAATAGTTCCAAAGAGCTTCCAGAATTAAATGCTTGGTCGCATCCACGAATCTCACCAAGGTATAGTCAAAACAAAGCGCCGAACGCAATAGGTCTTGTTTTGGCCTGGAATTAATGGCCAGATTGAAGATATGGTGTCGGGCTTGCACGATATGTCAGGACGTTCGTCCGGCATGGCCTGCCGAACCGTTGATATCACATGACATACCTTATCGTCCGTAGGCCAAGAATGGCACGGATCTGTACTACCTTGCAATGTGTAAATAATCATGGTTGATTACTACTCGAAATTCCCCGAGGTAGAAGTGTTGCCTAATGAGACTGTACACTCGGTGATTCAGAAAATGAAATGAGTGTTTGCCAGACAGGGCATTCCTACCACTGTTGTCTCAGAAAATGCCAGACAGTACGATTATCAACAGTTTTTGAGTTTCGCTAAGACATGGGAATTCCAACAAGTCATTATAAGTCCCACACAAAGCAACGGGCAAGTGAAAAATTGCGTGAAAACCGTGAAAACTTTGCTGAAAAAGGCTACACGTTCTGTGAGAGATCCACGACTTGCACTCGTAGAGTATCAGAATACGTCGCTAGATGGCACTAACAATTATGCCCCAACCCAAATGCTAAACAGCAGACTGCTGAAGAGCAGACTTCACACAGCGGTAACTCTGTTGAAACCCCATGTGGTACCACTTAGGAGAAAGCTGTTGAGGGCAAGGCAGGAAAACAAAACTGGCATCACGAGAGGGAAGCTAGATACCAAGTTCTACCCCGAGTAGGTCAGAGCCGTTCCGATCACCTAAAGGGGTTTGGGAGTATGGCTCAGTAAAAAAGAAACTAGACATGCCCAGGAGTTATGCTATAAAAGCCGAACACATATGTTTCCCACTAGTGAAACCCCGCCTCGATCTGATTATACTAACGCGTTAGGAGATCTAGACTTAGAGCTAGCAAAGATTGAGAGTATTGGAACAAATGCTCAATCTAGTCCTAGTTCACATGTGTGTATGCAAGCCAAGAGCCATATGCAGACAAAAGTCTGTGGTCCAGCAGTAATGCGCAATAGGCTAGTAGATAATGCATGTCCTAAACCCACTATGGCATCTAGGAGTGGTAGAGAAATACATCCATCACAACGGTTGGGTCTATAGACGACTGTGAAAGGACACTGTAAAGATATGTTTATCTGTTTCCACACATACATGTGGAATTGAATAAGTGTGAGATAATTAAGTATGTTTTTGTTAACCTGACGCACAATGATAACGTATACGTTTGCTTTAAGACAATAACAAATCTTATGTTAAATGCTAAATGACCAAGAGTAACGTGATAATTGTATTTGTGTATATGTGCACAATGTGAAATTTGCCTATGTTTTAGTACTGAGTATGAAACTTGTGTAAATGCCCGGGATGTGTGAAAGTGAATTTTCTAATTGTAGAACTAGCTCATAGTTAATGTTTACATTATGTCATATTCAGTTTTGTTTAAGAGACAACTGGTTTTGTTAAAAGTGGAGATGCAAGATATTAACACGGTACTGCCATATAGTGAATGGACAGTCATGTAATTACTGCTACTGTCACCCTGGTGTTCAGTAAATGTGCCTACCCATAAGGCACCTCTGCACGGACAAATGGTCTAGTTGTGCGTACATTCTAGTCATGTTATTGTGAGAACACCACAACTCTCACTCACTCACTCACTCACTCACTCACTCACTCACTCACTCACTCGCCCACACGGGAGCATAAGGCGCCAACACATATAGGACTAGATGTTTAAAAATAGATTTTCACTTGGTGAGGGAATATTGCCAGATTACGCGTACTCGTGACGTAGGGTTACTTAGGGAATACTACACTGTTTGAGGATGTCACGAGAGTGTTGCCAACCGGAAAACAATATGTTATTCCCGTTATATGACGGTTAATTAACACTTGAGCATACTTTTCACTTCCTACATTTGTGAATATATTGCCGGGCTGGTCTCACGAAGCATTCCTACCGTTCGAAGGAACTGATACTGATGCGGACGTTTAACGCAGATTGCGTAAATCACAACAATCACAGAAAACACGCAAAGCGTTCGAACAATCGATTGGCTACGCCAACACGCATAGATGGATTATCAGAACAAGGATGCTGTGTGTTATCTGGGTTGATATATCACGATAAAATGCACTAGGCCAATCAGATAGTCTTATTACCGTGACAATCCTGATAATGCACGACAGCCTCGTTCTGAAAATCGCATGTTAAACATACGTTGGTGAACGTCAAGTGGATATCAGCACGGCCATTGCATAACTAACAGTGTGGCGCAGCCCATGAACTTAAGACTCTTATAGGTGCATAGGCCCAAAAACATGACTTTTGTTTCGCTTTAAAAGAACCCTCAATAAATGCCGATTGCCTCATAATAGTAAATGCGAACGTCTTATTCGTATAAATTAATAAATCTAACTGGTGATTATGATTTATGCCCAGGCGTATTATTAGTATTATTAACAGTAGTAGTAGTTGTTGCTTAATTCAAGAACTTTGTATATCGGGACGGATAAAATGGACAACGTCGTTGCATACTTAACGAGTATGCATTTCCAGCATTATTGAAACGTACTTGTTTTGTAGCCATACATCATTGCAGCCATTGCAACCTGACCAGTATGATCTGTTATCTTCAGGTGGATCTGTTTTGTAAGCACTGGATGGGGTAGTTCAATCCGGTGCTGAACATCCGAACTGGCCGTGAATCTATAAGGCTGAGAGTCACCAGGCTTTTCCTGAAATGCAGGCAATGATATTAATTTCAACTATTTATTAATTTTAACATTCATGCTGACACATATACTTTTCCATCACCGATATTGTAATACACGTCGAGCTTTTTAATTGTTGTAGTCGCATAACAGTGAAGTGGTTCAATGTTGTATATTGGACTACCAAAATATTTCTAGCAGCTAAGAAAATGTGTGCAACATTTAGATGCCATTATACATCTTATATATTGGTATCACTGAATTAAAAGGGATGATTAGTCGACATAAAATATTACCACACCAATGTTAATGTTTACTAAAACAAGAAATTGCTAAGGTTCAAGAATTACTGCAAACAACTGAAAGGTAACGACAGTCATCTCACTTAACACATACATAGACTCTGATCACAGCAAACCCTTACTTTGTAAACAATGAATTGTTTGGCCGTTTCATTGTAGTACTCAAGGTAAAATGACTTCACATAGTGCCCCTGGTCGCCTTTCGTTTCGACAGCAACAATGTAAATATGTTGCTGGAAGTTAAAGGTGAGGTATTGGTTGCTATTGTAATGGGCGCGCCAGGTTCGTGTTCGGTTCTTTGTCAAATCAGCATTATATGTTGAACTGCCACGTGCAGTGCTTGAAGCAGTGATTGATGATGGAGGTTGAATGTTTTCCATATCACCTGAAAACATCACCACATTTGTAGATATAATCTGTTGGCATTATGCTATTTTCTTTACAGAATCGAATGAAAATGTAGACATTAGAGATAAAACAAAAAAATAAGTTTATCAGCGAGGGCCCTAGACTTAAATAAAGTATCCCACGCGATTAACAAAAAGAAATATAGGTATATATATATATATATATATATATATATATATATATATATATATATATATATATATATATATATATATATATATATATATATATATATATATATATATATATATATATATGTGAAATTTGACAAATATATATATATATATATATATATATATATATATATATATATATATATATATATACATATACATATACATATACATATACCTATATATTTTTTTTTATACATACACCTATATACACCTATTTTGTGAATCAATATATCAAGCATTTAACTGTAATCGAGTTAGCGTATGTTTGTACGTGGTTATGTTCACGTTTTCCTCCTAGACGGCTTGCACCTCGGGCGCCAAACTTTTAGGGATTAATCTACGACCCCACGAATGAAACGAAACGTAACGCCTTTATTTTTTTGGAAATACTCCATATATCAAGGGTTCTTAGAATTTTTTTTATGGTCAATCAAATGTTCGCTACATAAAACGTTAACTTCCAACAATTGCAGACACCGCGCGCGCGCGCGGCAACTACTTCGTCTAGCCATAAAAACGATCACCTATTTGGTAAACACTGCTATCATTACTGTCACGTATGAACTACCAAGTTATCTCGTCCTGGGGACGGGCATTTTTACCAGTAATTATAATAATATAAAAGTTGTACCTATTAACTCATTAATTCCATTACACACATTGTAAAGGATTCCATGTATAATTTGATAATTGACGACCTTCTAGAGAAGTGAAACACATGTAGTGTATATATCTTTCCATCATTCATTTGTCTACTATTGCAACTCAATACCAACCTGCTATGCCACCATATGCATACAAGTGTCCACTGTATGACGATGACTCTTGCTTGAAATTGACAGTGATTCGCCCTCCAGCGCCACCACCGCCCCTTCCAGCACCACGCCCTCCATGAGCCGTTATCAATCCACCTCCATTGAATGGACCCTGGTTGGTGACTTCGATGAGGATGCTACCGCCTGCACCGCCACCACTATCCCCCTGTCCACCAGTTCCGTCTGCCGACACAATCCCATCTATGGTCACCTTGTTACTGACAATGTGGATCACCCCACCGCCTGAGCCTCCTGTTGGTCCACCCCCTCCACTGCCAGGCTGGTCAGGTCTGATGAATGTGTCATATGCTGGTGCTTCTCCAGAGCTAAGGAACGAGCCGTGTGTTGTGCCACCTCGCCCACCATGGCTTCCTGCAAGTAACAGTAAAAAAAATAATTAAGTACAACATCCAGAAAGTTGTCGCATTAATATGACTCAAGCAATCAAAGTAATCATCAATACAGTAGATCTGCCATTCACCTGACAATTATATCAATGATGATGATGGTGACAATGATGACAATGATGGTGATGATGATACAAATGACTGCCACATTTTTATACGTAGAGGAACGTTTAATATGCACACTTGTGTATGTAATTGTATATATCGCTCCACAAGCCCCCAACGTTTTCCTTTTTAAATGTGGACTTGTTTTAAAAAGAAGTAAACTATTTAAAAGAGAAGCAGGATATGTAAAAAAAATTGCATGAAAGAAAGATATATCCTTCCGAAAGCATAAGACTACAACTCTTTCTTAGCGACCTCTCCTTTCGCTAGACACAACTATAATCCAATGTCATATTTATGTAATTGTATAGTTCATGCATAATCCGGAAGACGGCAGCAACGTGTAAATCTCGCGGCAGACAAACCGACAGGTGCCGAACTAGACGATAGGAAGTGTATAGGGTTCGATTGATAGTTGTACATGTGTTCATGCGTCTGCAGGCGTGTGGCAACGGCACAACACGATTAGCTGACGTAGAGTCTGTGTGTATTCTAATTTGGAGAGAAGACAACTGTGACATACCGTGCATGTGTGCGTGCGTGCGTGCGTGCGTGCGTGAGTGTGTGTGTGTGTGTTTGTGTGTGTGTGTGTGTGTGTGTGTGTGTGTGTGTGTGTGTGTGTGTGTGTGAGTGTGTGTGTGTGTGTTTGTGTGTGTGTGTGTGTGTGTGTGTGTGTGTGTGTGTGTGTGTGAGTGTGTGTGTGTGTGTGTGTTTGTGTGTGAGTGTGTGTGTGTGTGTGTTTGTGTGTGTGTGTGTGTGTGTGTGTGTGTGTGAGTGTGTGTGTGTTTGTGTGTGTGTGTGTGTGTGTGTGTGTGTGTGTGTGTGTGTGTGTGTGTGTGAGTGTGTGTGTGTGTGTTTGTGTGTGTGTGTGTGTGTGTGTGTTTGTGTGTGTGTGTGTGTGTGTGTGTGTGTGTGTGTGTGTGTGTGTGTGTGTGTGTGTGTGTGTGTGTGTGTGTGTGTGTGTGTGTGTGTGTGTGTGTTAAAATATAAACTTAAAGTAGATATTTTATAATATGGTGACAACACAATGTAATCGGCATGCCCCGCAGTTAGTCACAAGTCCGAATCGTGTGCAACCATCCATTATTTTATGAAAGGCTATTCTACGTGTAATCTGTATAATTTTGTTCCATCATCTTATGCACACACATTAAGGAATCCAGGAGAGATAATCAGCTATGCAAACCTCCAGTGACACCGTAGTAAAGTTATCCACATATGTCGGTTACTAACTCGGACAAGTCTCGTGTATGTTTATAAACTTCCTTAATCACGGCAAAGGTCATGTTAACTTTAACATCCTGAACAATCGATCGTGATCGTTGGACAAGAAAATCGGTTAATAACTCGGACAAGTCTCGTGTATGTTTATAAACTTCCTTAATCACGGCAAAGGTCATGTTAACTTTAACATCCTGAACAATCGATCGTGATCGTTGGACAAGAAAATCGGTTAATAACTCGGACAAGTCTCGTGTATGTTTATAAACTTCCTTAATCACGGCAAAGGTCATGTTAACTTTAACATCCTGAACCATCGATCATGATCGTTGGACAAGAAAATCGGTTACTAACTCGGACAAGTCTCGTGTATGTTTATAAACTTCCTTAATCACGGCAAAGGTCATGTTAACTTTAACATCCTGAACCATCGATCATGATCGTTGGACAAGAAAATCGGTTAATAACTCGGACAAGTCTCGTGTATGTTTATAAACTTCCTTAATCACGGCAAAGGTCATGTTAACTTTAACATCCTGAACAATCGATCATGATCGTTGGACAAGAAAATCGGTTAATAACTCGGGCAAATATCGTGTATTTTATTAACTTCCTTATTCACGGACAGTGGTCTATTGACTAGGAAGTTATCAGTGTGTTGTCGGCTTACTAGGGCTAATGTCATGTTGATCTTATTAACTTCCAGAACCATGGATCGTTTGAACGGGATGTCGTCACTGCGGCGAGGTGTGTCGTGTATAATGCAAACAATCTACACGACCTCTACCACATCACTTATCTATGTATTTGCACAAGTGAACTACTGAGCCTTCAAGAACAGTATTGTGGTACCCTTAATACAAAGGACATACCTTTATAACGTCGCTGATGTAAGACATAGCTAGCTGGAAAACTGTTGCCTGTTTCGCCATGTTATATATAATACACCGTTTTAGTTATGGGTTTATAAAACACAGTTTTCTACGTTGGTTTGTCTTCATTGGGATGGGATTTTGTTAAGGACATTTGTACAAATTATCCGTGGCTATCAATTTTCTTGTCAGATCAACTGTCACTGATTTGTAATAATGTTTAATGTCCATGTGCGCCGTTAGTGCGTGCGTGTGCGTCTGTGCGTATTAAAATATAAGCTAAAAGTAGGTAGGACTAATTTTTTATATGTCAGACAGAGGTGGATGTGTGAACAAATAGTGTTCGCGCAGTAATTGCCGCACGGCTGGATGCGTCCCAGAGAAGTGTAGATGGAGTTGGAATGAACAGGTCTGCCAGAGGATGAAGTGTAACGCGCTTTGATAAGTCAAAAGTACTGTATACTGCGGTATAGAAGACGGTACCTTTATCTTTTATCCTCAGTCTCTGTCGTTTTGTATCTCTGTCTTTCTGGTACTCTGTCTGTCCGTCTGTCGGTATGTCCGTATGTCCGTCTGGCCTTCTATCCGTATGTCTATCAGTCTGAGTGTCCGTCTTTCTTTTTGCCGTTTTTCCGTCTGTCTGTCTGTCTGTCTGTATCTCTGTGCCTCTGCCTCTCTCTCTCTCTCTCTCTCTCTCTCTCTCTCTCTCTCTCTCTCTCTCTCTCTCTCTATCTCTCTCTCTCTCTCTCTCTCTCTCTATCATGCTGCTGAGGCACGATCAAGTCACAGTGACGTACAAACGGTTATACTGTACACTATCTGTCATGTCGAAAGTAATGCCAGGTCAGGTTAAGACACACGTAGGTTACGTCATGGTTTGGATAACTGGATCCACCATAGCTACTCTTCATCATTGTCAATTCATATTTAGCAAAAAAATCTCGGTTAGGGCAAATTTCGTATCAGTGCCAGCCGCTATTTTCACGGACGATACACTACCACCTATTGGGGCGTGGGGCGCGATGGCATACCAGTTAGAAGGCCGGACTCTCAATCGAGAGAACCCGGTTTCAAATCCCACTGCGGTCGCTTCGAACCTTTGGCAACTTTGATCACACCACGTTGCCACAGTTCACTCAGCTGTATAAATGAGTACCTGGCAATACAGACAGTGGTGGAAATGTGAACGAATAGTCTTCGCGCAATTGCAGCATGGCTGAAAGCTTCCCAGAGAAGTTGAGATGGCCTTGGAATGAACAGGTCTGCCAGGGGGTGAAGTGTAAAGCGCTTTGAGCGGTCCTAAGGACTGGATACCGCGCTATAAGAACGTACCTTACCTTTATTACTATTGCTTATAAACAGCTACAGGTTAAGCATACCTTTAAGTTCATTGTATAGTTAGGGTTAGGTTTCATAGTTCAAGCATCTGCCATCAACAGTTGTTTAAGAGTACAGTGATCACACCACACGCATGCACTCACGGGCGAATGGATCTAAAACGAAGCGTTCCAGCTAATGTGACAGACAGTGTGTGTCCGGGTTGGCCTCCGACTGCGCGTCGTCCGTCACGGTTTATGGTTAGGAGAATGTATTACGCTACGTCGAGACGGCGCTGTGACATACTGTTATGTTGCAACCGATGTCATGCGAACAATACTGTCCTTCGGCTGAGAAATATATGCCACAGTTGTACTAAACACGATAACTTTTAACATCTAGCTCATGCTGAATTCCAGTGTAGGGGAAGGTGGGGCATGTCCGCATGCAAAAACATGTTTTCACACCTTATTCTTGACCAAGCCACGTAGTATTTGGTTTCAAAACTGTGGTCTACGGTAGTATCTAACTCGTATATCGAACACTTAAACCAGCCAATTTAACTCCAAGTCACATAGTGTTTGGTTTCAAAACTGTGGTCTACGGTAGTATCTAACTGGTATATCAAACACTTAAACCAGCCAATTGAACTCGTTTGCGTCGGTAAAACATTATAAACTAAATTGTTGCTTGTGCAGAATATCATGTAGTTTTAAATATATGTATATGTATACGTACGCCATACATACAATAATATATGCATGTCGGTGTGCTTGTGCATTTTTGGAATATGTGTTATTATTGTTATCGTTGAACGAATACACTTTTACCGCCCTTGACCGCCCTGACAATATCCTCCCGCCGGTCGTTTGGGGCTTGTCCGCCAGGTGAGTGCGAGTGTGGTCCAGTTGTGTGCAGATATGCTCCAGTCCAGTATGTTCATTTATATAGCGTGATGGCATGATGTAGATGTTACTGGTATATATATATATATATATATATAATTAATTATGTTCGCCCGTATTTACGGATGTATGAGTCATTATGTGATATATAACATACGCCTTACACCTATGGGGATGCTTATTATCTCACCCATGTTAAACAGTTTCATTATGGAAGGTATGCGGCAGGAAGGGGAAGGTCGGTCCTAAAAAAATATGTGGCAGGTGGGCGGTTTGTCTAAAAATAGATGGGAGGTTGGCCTAGAAAATATGTGGGAGGTGGAATTTTGAGGTGGGATGTGCTAAAGACAGTAATCGTCTAACAGTATGGTTAATGTAGGTTCGTTGTTCAAGTATCTGTAATCATAATATTTATTATATGTATATTGGTTTTTCTTCGTGGCATGGTTTTTGTGTGCGCTGTAGTTGACACAGATCAATGTCACGCATCAACTTCACCAGATATCACCAAATTCATTGTTATTATATAAACTACAGCTGGTTATGTTTATATTATTTATGTGGGGGCATTTAACCCCCATGTAATACTTATGGGTATACCTAACAAGGCATATGATGTTCTGCAGCCTGAAATGTACAATGTGCATTTGAATCAAAACATTTGTATTTGCATTTGAGTCAAAAACAGTTGATTTGATTAAAAAACATTTGCATTTGCACTTGATTAAAAAATGCATTTTAATCAAAACATTATATGCCTTTGATGCAATGTGTCATACCCATACCCAAGCAGGTGTATCCGCGAGCTGCCGCACTGGACGCCAGATTCAAACTGCGCTTGTGCAGGCAGTCGGAAGCTGCCCGTTTCAAAACTGACCTGGTGACCCTCCTCCCCAGCTCTACCATAACTACAGAGTCCACACAGCCACCACCAACGATGCGTGCCGACTTTAAGGACGGGAGTCGGGAGACAGCGACTGAACATTCAGAGGTCGACACGTACCTCAAGTACAGTGTGCGACATGCCATAATGAATGCAGCTGACTTAATGAGAGAAAAACAATATCACCACTCACAGTTTACATGGTTTTGCAACTAATGTCAAGCATTTTTTGTAGTAATGACTCTAATGATGCAATGCTATTACTAGGGAGTACTAGGGACTAGTAAGGAGTCTTTACAAAATGTAAAGAATCGTATAAATTAAGAATAAGATTGCTCCTGTGACAGGACTAAATTTAGTCTTAATAGGAATCTCCCATATGTGACATTACATTTTATTTTCAGACTGTACTTCATATTGTTACCAGTTTGTTTTCTGTTTGCTGAAAATATGTATCTGTACTATTATTTTATTTTGTTGTGTCTTTCAGACAAGTCAGTATTTCCTGTTCATGTTTCTGTTTAGTGAGGTGCGCATTGTTAGAAGTGCCCGACCACTGACCTACTTGCAGGACAATGAACGTTGGATCCCCAGTGTCGCCCGGCTGTCCCAGCGGTTCGTGAGCGGGATTGCCTCCTCCGTCCCGGTAAAGAGAATGTTTAGCACAGCTGGCAAGATCTTTCGACCTGACCATGCTAGAATGACTGGTGCGCATTTTGAGTTGCTGGTGTACGCCAAGTGTAATGAACACATTCTGTGAGCATTTGGTGACGCTGTGATGATTCACAAGAGTCACAACGTGAACGTAGTAGTTGCCTAGTTGGCCCATCAACTTTGATGTTGCCGTTTTATGTTGTAGCTTGCATGTGTTTTTATTTGGTAATAATGCATATGTTTTATGTAATTATTTTAATAAAATTGATGTAAACTGGTATGTACTTTGTTACATTTTTTCCATTCACAAAAACACTTGTATTTGCATTTGACTAATTTCAAACACTTGCATTTGCATTTGCGTTTGAATTATGTAAAACATTTGCATTTAAATGCAATCATACATGGGTGAGCTAACTCGCATTTATACCCAAATATATTCGCACACCAGTGATCAATACATATTGATAACTTATACGTTTTTCTTTATGGAATTGAAGTTTGGTAATTGGTAGCAGGAACCGACTAAATATACAGATTAGCAAAGCGAAATGTTACCCTTCTGGCATAAACACTTCACTAGTTATAGCACATTATACCTTAGGTGTACGGACATGCCCCACCTTCCCCTACTCGAACTTTCCGTGAATACGATTCACGGCAAGTGCGAGTCGTACATACAGACGTTTCAAGATAATTCATCAATCATACGTCCACGATCTCGCTGCTGGGCCAGATCAAATATATCGGTCGTACCGCACGTAATGCCAGCTCGTATTATAACACATTTTGTGAGTACAGAAACGGGCCTTGTGAATTGTGCCGCGAAATTCTGCCTCGTGACACTGTTTCTGAACAAGCTGCATTGATTGGTTTCTGATAGTAGACGAGTGGAATTTCAGATCTTGCTACTAGTGCATCGATCACTGAGTGTGAGTGAACTGAAGAACATTACCAACTGTGTCTCACGATGTCATCCAACCCGGTCGTTGCGCTCTAGTTAATTCAGTCAGATTCACGTCCCACGAGCCAAGCGAATTTGGAGTGCCCGGTATGTGGAACTCGCCTGTTTTATCAACGACAGTTATAATGATGCCTTATAATACAAAATAATATAAATAGAAAAAAAATCTACATGGAATTCACCACATCACTTATATATTTGTCTAAGCAGCCACGGATAACAGTGTGGCACCCTTAGTATAAATAACATATTAGGTTATTGATTTAAGTAAAGCATAATTAATTGTACAATTGTTGCGTTTGTGGTCAGGTTCACTGACATGCAGCAAACGTTATACAATGTGTAACGTTCTTGTCAGTTCGGGAATATACAACGCTTGTCAGAGAGTAGAACACCAGCGAGGACGAATATACAACGCTTGTCAGAGAGTAGAACACAGGCGAGGACGAATATACAACGCTTGTCAGAGAGTAGAACACAGGCGAGGACGAATATACAACGCTTGTCAGAGAGTAGAACACCAGCGAGGACGAATATGCAACGCTTGTCAGAGAGTCGAACAACAGCGAGGACGAATATACAACGCTTGTCAGAGAGTAGAACACAGGCGAGGACGAATATACAACGCTTGTCAGAGAGTAGAACACCAGCGAGGACGAATATACAACGCTTGTCAGAGAGTAGAACACCAGCGAGGACGAATATACAACGCTTGTCAGAGAGTAGAACACCAGCGAGGACGAATATACAACGCTTGTCAGAGAGTAGAACACCAGCGAGGACGAATATACAACGCTTGTCAGAGAGTAGAACACCAGCGAGGACGAATATACAACGCTTGTCAGAGAGTAGAACACCAGCGAGGACGAATATACAACGCTTGTCAGAGAGTAGAACACAGGCGAGGACGAATATACAACGCTTGTCAGAGAGTAGAACACAGGCGATGACGAATATATAACGCTTGTCAGAGAGTAGAACACAAGCGAGGACGAATTCAATTGTACAACTGCGCCGAGTTCATAAAGAGAGACAAGTAGTGAACACTTGATTTATGTTGGTGCAAACGGAAAAGGGAGTTCTTATAATTTCATTGGTTTGTAATTATGTTACTTAATGGTAATATTCGTGTGCGCTAATAGAGAGAGATAATCAACTATGCAAATCTACTCATGCGTGTTTGCAGCCGATAATAAATAAAAAAAATAATATATATATATATATATATATATGCATATATTATTTATGTACTTATGTCTCTCTCTCTCTCTCTCTCTCTCTCTCTCTCTCTCTCTCTCTCTCTCTCTCTCTCTCTCTCTCTCTCTCTCTCTCTCTCTCTCTCTCTCTCTCTCTCTCTCTCTCTCTCTCTCTCTCTCTCTCTCTCTCTCTCTCTCTCTCTCTCTCTCTCTCTCTCTCTCTCTCTCTCTCTCTCTCTCTCTCTCTCTCTCTCTCTGTCTCTGTACACTTTAATCAGTGAATAAGCGCTAAATACCATAAAATGTCTCAGAATAACCCTTATCACAATACTGAAAAATATGGTGCTTTTATCGCAACATGCAGAAGTCGTCTGATATGTAGAGCGTACGTAACCTACAACAATCCTACCTCCACCACGCCAGGAACGATCAAATGACGGTGACCCACAAACAGTTCTATTGTGTGCTAACTGACGATCCACTAGCACACAGGTATGTGGTTTATGCATACCTACTTGTTAAAAATAACTCCAATTCAGCTTAACTGCCGTCAACTATAGACGCCCCACAAACGGGGGCTTTATTGTATATGTGACGACTACATTGTAGTCCATGAAGAATAAACAAGCTACAGTTAACGATCGAACATGATCTAGCAACACATCATCACAATCATAAAGTTAAGACCCGTTTCCAAAGGGAAGTGTGCTTGCTTTCTACGACATGGAACGTTAACCGTAAAAGCATGACATGCTCACACGTGGGCCCGTCTTTGAGCTGTCTAAAAATGATGTTGGACACCCTTTTGCCGAGCATTAGTTTAACCGTGTTGTTCATCAATGTAATATTGATCACCGACACCAGTTTAAAGCAGCTCGCTCCTCTGTCGGGTACCGGCCCCATCAATACTACACTGACGACCCTTCAACGAGGGACGACCTCGCAACACTAACACATGTGGCTCAATTAGTATGATAAGACGGAAGGAAACATTATAACAATGTTAATAATGTTATAACCAACATGAAACATGATCTTTACAAATAGGTTGGCAAAGAAAGCAGGGGACACGCATCACGCACAGGCATGGACATACACGCACGCAAGCAGGCACGCACGCACGCACGCACGTACACACGCACGCATGGCATGTTAGGCAAGAGATGGGTGTCCGGGATGGTCTACGACATGAACTGTTTTATGCTGCTGATAATGTATTACGCTACGTAGCACGGAGACAACATTAAGATATACGGTTACGGTGCAGCCAACGTCGCGCGAACAAAGACCGGCTTCGGTCGGTCGAGAAATGTAGGTCGTAGGTATTGTAAACGCGAGATCTTTATCTTCTGGCTCGCGTCAACAGAATCTTTTAGTGGGCGTGCATTTTATGATGAAAACGGGTCTTTTTGCATAGTGTCCTTCCCAGATTTCGTTCGTCGCTGTTACCCAGATCGTTTTGTTCGGACTGTTGTAGCGGAATAAATCTCTTGTTAACTATGGTGGTGAACATTGCTTTCACATTTCATCTAAATTAAGTTCGCTCGCCATTGTGTAGATATATTAAATTTACGTCAGTGTATTAAGACGACCCATTTCAGAAAAAAGTCATTCTGCATAAGGTTTTATTCTGGAGTGAACGTGCATAGTGGTTCCTCTTAACATAAACGCGGATACCAGAATCAGCTGATAGTATAATCAAGTCCGTTCCTATTCATGCGCTATTAAAATGGGACGCTTAAGCCGCTGAATAAAGTCGCATTGCTACCAGCCGAAGTGATTTTATTGCTTGCGTGGAGTCAACTGTATTGTATGTTAAGTTTGGTTCAGTGTTCAGTCAGTCGGTCGGTCGGTCGGTCGGTCGGTCGGTCGGTCGGTCGGTCGTTCGTTCGGTCGGTCGGTCGGTCGGTCGGTCGGTCGGTCGGTCGGTCGGTCGGTCGGTCGGTCGGTCGGTCGGTCGGTCGGTCGGTCGGTCGGTCGGTCGGTCGGTCGGTCGGTCGGTCGGTCGGTCGGTCGGTCGGTCGGTCGGTCGGTCGGTCGGTCGGTCGGTCGGTCGGTCGGTCGGTCGGTCGGTCGGTCGGTCGGTCGGTCGGTCGGTCGGTCGGTCGGTCGGTCGGTCGGTCGGTCGGTCGGTCGGTCGGTCGGTCGGTCGGTCGGTCGGTCGGTCGGTCGGTCGGTCGGTCGGTCGGTCGGTCGGTCGGTCGGTCGGTCGGTCGGTCGGTCGGTCGGTCGGTCGGTCGGTCGGTCGGTCGGTCGGTCGGTCGGTCGGTCGGTCGGTCGGTCGGTCGGTCCTGTTTTAACCATGCTCACGCTGCAAGCGTTTAACCATCTTCTACTAAATTGTTCTTAGCTGCTGTGGAAAGTTACTTACCCCCAGTCCCAGATGTGGCGCGCGTTACGCCGTGACCAGGGCCCTGTCCGCCGCTGAAGCCCTGCCCTGACGCCGTCAGCACCCCAGTTGAGGTGACAACCACTTCACTCTCCGCCCGCAGAGTTGCATACCGTCCAACAGTATCCTTGTGGACCTGCAATCGTCCGGCGATCGAGACGCGTCTAAATGTCTTGCCGACAGTAGCCGGTAGAGAGCATTTCGTGCTGGCGTTGACGATCAGCTCTTCCCCGGTTGTATCGCACTCAGCCGCCCTAACTCCTGCCTTCTGTCGGCTTAGCAGCAATATCAGCAGCAGCCAGGTTAACCGGTCATACAAACGATCCATGCCCTCGGCTTCACTCCGACATCACAATTGCGATTATCCAACAAACAGCTGCGTCAAACGACAACAGACTATGTTTCTTAGAGACGCTTTTTAGAGATAAACAAGCGCACCCGTTTCTCCAGACAGAGACAGCGTCAACTGGCAGACTAAATATAACGTCAGACGTAGCGGTAGAACGTACAAACAAATGTGAATGCACTGCGGTCCAGTGTCTCGCTCAACAATGTTTGACGAAGCGTATGAATCCGGGTTGGAGGTCGATGTTCCCGTTCGCAAACAAGCCATCGCACAAATAAAACGCGACTTGTTAACCCTCTTAGGTGTGCGTTATGTTTTATACATTATTTGTTACCTGGGGTAAATGTTTACCCTAACTTATTTGTCATGAGAAACACAATATATACTAAGAATGTGCACATTTAGTTAAAACCATCAGTTACATTTATACCCCGAATCGCGATCCAACACCACATCAAATGAAATATGCTCTTTGTAAATTTGACGTGTTTATGCATTGGCATTGCTTTAGACGTGCTATATTATGTTCAACAATAACTATTCATTGACGTTTATACTGAAAATATAATGCAGTCCATATATATTGCGTGCATACAAAAATACCTCAAATCCTAACAAAATAAGTTCTGATTATAAACCTGAAATACAAGATAACTATTATACCTATATTCATCTTTTATATGTAAATCAATTAAACACATAGATAAAGGGAATGATATACAGTTGAGAATAATACTAAAAAGTATTACAACACGTAAGGAGCTTGGATTGAACAGGTACGCATGTGAGGGTTAAAGATAAATAAGATAAATAAGATAGATAAGATAAACAAGGCAAACACAATTCCATTGGCAACTCAACTGAGTTGGATTCACATCATTATACAGTCAGTAAAATAATACATGTAAAAGTCGTACACTAATTACACATTCTTTTCAAGTTATATGGCAATGCAGATAGAACATTATTTACCTTGTTCCCCTGAGTATTTATTGCCGGTTGTATAAACCCCATGGTGTCACATTGAGTCGCTATATATGCGTCTGATTTTCTAACGCCTCGGTAATTCTATCATGGACGCATTTAACCCTTGCTCCGGGCAACCGGATCTTTCTACGGTACGTTATTTAACCCTTGCTCCGGGCAACCGGATCTTTCTACGGTACGTTATTTACGAACGTACGCCTTTTACCCACATACTTGAAGAAAAAAAACCGTGAATCCTTATTGCATTGCGTTTCAACGAAGACGTAAAAAAGGGTTAAACACTTAACTCGGGCATTTAACCGAGTATTTACCTAACTGACTTTAATCATGTTCACAGCAGTGTGCCAATTGCCTGCTAAAAAAATGGAGCACGCTGTTTATAATCTTCTAATGAATATTTTAACTGCAAAGTGAAACCATAAAATAAATATAAAAAGCAACGGATGAGTACTTTGCTCAGAGGCAAATGGAAATACTAGTATATAAGACAGTATTTTGCAAATATCACAATAACTTTCTGAAAAACATGATAAAAAAGAATGCCGGTACAAGCGTAAAAACAGACCAAGTCATCATTGCTAAGAAAGAATCTAAACCTGGATACCGTAAAGTTACATCCCTTAGAAATCACTAAATTATATAGATGAGAAAGCGACAAGTAAATGGTCACTTCTCACGAAACGTCGACAAACGCCTTATTTAATTGGCTGGATGGCGTGACGTGATGACTTCTTTTAAAAGCTGCTTTATTATTCGATCGGTGTATGTAAGACAGTACATACTAATTGTCATCACCTGCACCTCAGGAAAAAAAACAACAACACTAAAACGTCCGATCAAATCGCTGACATCTCCTTATTATTTTTGTGTTGGGGAAATGTGGAGAAATCGTACGTCGGCAGTATTTCATATGCACCACAAAACATTACGAAATAGCACTGATTTTTCATGTAGCTTAGCGGGATACTTTGAACATGTTTTAAATTGAACGTTTTTTTGATGATAACTTGTGATAGGAGACGTTTTTAAGGAACCTTATTTCGCACATTCGTGAGAAGGGTTTCGCAGATTAGTAAGAAATATACATTTGTCATCAATTACATACAGGTGTATATTTGAAGCTAAGTATTTGCCAACGATCTAATGCGTAGATACATATTCCTACCTTTCATTGTTATTACGGGCTTTGCAATCGTAAATCGCCAGACGCCGTACGTCTGCCAGAACCAGTAAGTGGCGTAATGTTGTAACGTTGTTGTTATACACGGTTGGTGGAACATGCTTCTTATCGTGCAGACAACGCAATGTGACATACCTTGCTGGTCGGTCTCCCCGGGACGTGGCCACAACGCAATATTGAGAGAAATGATGATGGAGATAAATTATGATAGTGACATGGGATTTATTTATTCGCAGTGTGTTAAAGTCAGTCAGCAGGCCTGACATTTTGAAGGACAGCATATCGCTGTATTGTTGCTGCAAAGAAAGTCCTACTACCTCATATAATATTATGTAAATTATACTTTTCTATTCATTATACGTGTTGAAAATACAAAAGCTTTCTCAATACAGAATACAGGACATACACCAGCACCATATAGAAACTCCTATAGACAGCCGCATCAAACCATAGCAGGTGTTAAGTACTTCTTAGATGCACTTCACAGAAAACCAAGCGGACCTGTATGAGGCGCCGTAGCCGACTTAAAGGTGATGAAACGGCAAAACCTGTCGAGTTCTGCGATAACCGTTGAGTTCTGGCTGCGATATTGGTCGAGTTCTGCGAGAACCTTCGAGTTCTACGACAACCGTCGAGTCTGGTTACCACTGACAATAGCGTTGTAGGATGTGCAGCAAAAAGCATAATATAATATACTACCCAGATAAAAGTGGTTAAAAGTTACCATAACAGAATAATTCACATTTCATGTATGTTCATGAATCACTCAAAGTCATTCTCATAGTGGACAATAAATGAAAAAAAAAATAATGTACCCGTTTCAACCTGAACTGTTGCACTATAAATAAAACCCGACGTTGTGGATGAAAGTTCTACAAAGAAATGTAAATGCTTTGCGGCACCTCGGCGTCTCGCTTAACAATGCACGAAGCGAAGCGTATAAATATCCGCATGCTGTTCGAGCCGATCGCTGATGGTGACGATCACAAACAAGTCACAACGTAAACAAGAAAACATTTCTTGAAAAAACATGAATGCGCTTTTCAGCCTATTGCCGGGGATGGTTTAAGTCTGGGCTGAACATCCCGCTCAACCCAAGGAAAGTGATGCTAAACACATAGCCACTCCTTTCCAGGGGTAGTGATCGCCGCGGGACCGGTGCCTGTCTTCCAGCTGTGAGTCATTTCCATATGGCCTCTCACTAGTCAACTGCGCCCGCAGCAGCACCTACACGTGGTGCCTCTGTTTAGCATAGACTGAAGTGTCTTGGCGCGACCGAGCATCCAGCGGTATAACTGGGTATGCTGAAGTCGGATGTGCTGGGCCTCATTCGTCAGACGCATAACGACAGCACCACGCTTTTCGCTAAATATCTAAATATGACAGACGACTGCGGATTCTCGAGTGATGGTACTCTGCCGTTGAAGACCCACCAGTGCGGTAGAGGGCCGGAAGGGGCCCAACCCAACCTACTGGTGGTCCCCGTGTCCCGTTTCGTGGTGGAGCCAAGCGACGGGTGACGCGGATAAAAGCGACTGGCTGCGAACTGCGGGGGTTGTTCTAGCGAAGCTACTGACCATGCTGCAGTGGAATGCAGAAGGCGTCTCCAGGCTGAAATTCCCCATGGCAGAAAGGTTACATAAGGAGGACATTGACATCGTTTGTATTCAAGATTCACACCTCACTGACAACCTCCCGTTCATGATGAGAGGCTACCAGACCTACAGAATTGACAGAAGGGAGCGACGCAGGGGAGGTGAAGCTGGCTTCAGACAAAACAGATCAACAGAAGATGAAGTGACCTAATTCGCCCAAGAAATTGAAGATGCCTTCCAGGACAAAAAGTATATATTCACGGTCTGGTTTGACCTGGACAAAGCGTTCGACAGAGTGTGGAGATATGGTCTGAAGCTGAAAATGCACCAATGTGGAATATTTGGCCTTATGTACAGATGGATATGTCAGTACCTGATCAACAGGAAGGCTCGAGTCCAAAACAAGAAGACATTGAAATAAGGCGTGCCACAGGGAGGGGTACTCTCACCTACACTGTTTATCATTTTTATTATTGGCATTCTAAAGGACATCCCTGGCTGGATCCATGGCGCCATCTTTGGAGACGACCTGGTCAGCTGGTGCTCACAGGAATACGTCACTACAGTACTGTCCGGGTGAAAGGAACACTCAGGAAGATCGAGCAGCGGACAAAGACTTGGTTGGTCAAAAACACTCAGGGAGATCGAGCAGCGGACAAAGACTTGGCTGGTCAAAAACACTCAGGAAGATCGAGCAGCGGACAAAGACTTGGCTGGTCAAAAACACTCAGGGAGATCGAGCAGCGGACAAAGACTTGGCTGGTCAAAAACACTCAGGGAGATCGAGCAGTGGACAAAGACTTGGCTGGTCAAAAACACTCAGGGAGATCGAGCAGCGGACAAAGACTTGACTGGTCAAAAACACTCAGGGAGATCGAGTAGCGGACAAAGACTTGGCTGGTCAAAAACACTCAGGAAGATCGAGCAGCGGACAAAGACTTGGCTGGTCAAAAACACTCAGGAAAATCGAGCAGCGGACACAAACTTGGCTGGTCAAAAACACTCAGGGAGATCGAGCAGCGGACAAAGACTTGGCTGGGCAAAAACACTCAGGGAGATCGAGCAGCGGACAAAGACTTGGCTGGTCAAAAACAATCAGGGAGATCGAGCACCGGACAAAGACTTGGCTGGTCAAAAACGCTCAGGGAGATCGAGCAGCGGAAAAAGACTTGGCTGGTCAAAAACACTCAGGGAGATCGAGCAGCGGACAAAGACTTGGCTGGTCAAAAACGCTCAGGGAGATCGAGCAGCGGACAAAGACTTGGCTGGTCAAAAACACTCAGGGAGATCGAGTAGCGGACAAAGACTTGGCTGGTCAAAAACACTCATGGAGATCGAGCTGCGGACAAAGACTTGGCTGGTCAAAAACGCTCAGGGAGATCGAGCAGCGGACAAAGACTTGGCTGGTCAAAAACACTCATGGAGATCGAGCAGCGGACAAAGACTTGGCTGGTCAAAAACACTCAGGAAGATCGAGCAGCGGACAAAGACTTGGCTGGTCAAAAACACCCAGGAAAATCGAGCAGCGGACACAAACTTGGCTGGTCAAAAACACTCAGGGAGATCGAGCAGCGGACAAAGACTTGGCTGGGCAAAAACACTCAGGGAGATCGAGCAGCGGACAAAGACTTGGCTGGTCAAAAACAATCAGGGAGATCGAGCACCGGACAAAGACTTGGCTGGTCAAAAACGCTCAGGGAGATCGAGCAGCGGAAAAAGACTTGGCTGGTCAAAAACACTCAGGGAGATCGAGCAGCGGACAAAGACTTGGCTGGTCAAAAACACTCAGGGAGATCGAGCAGCGGACAAAGACTTGGCTGGTCAAAAACACTCAGGGAGATCGAGCAGCGGACAAAGACGTGGCTGGTCAACCTTAACATAAAGAAAACCACCTACACAATATTCAGCCTCGCCAACAAAGAAATGAAAGTCAACCTGCAGATCAGAGGAAACAACCTGTCCTTTGAGGAAACACCAACTTACATTGGGGTGAACTTTAACCGCAGGATGACCTGGAAGAACAAGATAGACCAGTGCACCAGAAGAGCTAACCTACGCATGGCACTGATGAAAAAAATGTCAGGATCGTCCTGGGGAGCGTATCACAGCATTCAGAAGAAGCTCTAAAAGGGACGCATCAGACCAGTGCTGGAGTACGGAATATCTTCTTGGGGGACAACTGCAAAGACTTACTTCCAGAGAGTCTCCAAGGTTCAGAATCAGGCTTCATGACTGGGGCCCTGAGATCAACACCGATCCAAAAGAAGAGGCGCAAGACCACTCACGCAATCTGCCAAGTTCAAGCGACTGGGAAACCACCCTATGCACAACAGGATGTATAATCCAACTAAAGGCAGACTGATGCGAAGCAGCTTCATTCATCAAGCACAAATACGGGATAGGATGGACTGAGAGGTCATGGACCACACGAACAAGCCAATTCCAACCACTGTAGATTTCCTGAGTGGAGGAAGACCCAGTTTCCACTCATTAGGGACAGCATCCCAGGCATCATGAAGAAGGGAATCCAGACAGATGCAGAAAAGAAGGCAATCACCACGGAGTTTATTGAACAAACCTGCCCCCAAGACATGTGAACCCATGCCTACACAGACGGCTCAGCGGAAGAAGCAACCCGCACTGGAGGTGGAGGGTTCTCTTGAATCTGAAGGATGGACGAGAGATCCAACAGGCCATCTCTACAGGAAGATACTCCACAAATTACAACGCTGAAGCCCAGTCCTTGAAGACAGCAGCTACGATGTTGGCATAACAGAGAGAGGAAAAAAATATATAAAGTCGTCATCTTCTCTGATGCACTGTCGGTGATGCAGGCACTATCCAACCACCAAAACAAGGAACTCAACGTCATTGCCAGTACTGTGCAAAACGCCATCGGACAGACAATGGTCCAATGGATCCCAGCAGACTGCAACATTCCGGAAAACGAGGAAGTGGACAGATTGGCCAAGGAGGGGGGAACTGGATCAAGAGGAGAGGGAGGTCACTTAAAAAGAAGCAAAAACCATCGTGTATCACAAGGAGAAGAGACGGAGGAAACAACATTCCAGCTACAACAGTGATGACAACGTTTACCAGCTGTCCAGAGAAGACCAGGTGATAATGGTGCGACTGAGGACTGGACACTGCAGACTCAGGCACAACTTGCACACAAAACTATACATTGGAGACACAGACACGTGTTCTTGTGGCATGGCTCCAATGACAGTGGAACATCTCCTGCAAGATTTTTCTACACACCAAAACGAGAGCTACTTGGCCTACAGAAACAACAGTAAACGAACAAATCTATGGTCAATTGGAAGATCTGCAGTGCACAGCGACCTTCGTACGAGGAACAGGAGTCCCTGTCTGAGTTTATGGTCATCGTTGGCATTGACAGTTCTGCCACGAATGCGACTGAAATCTCAGAGTAACCGGATCCATGGTACTTTATTTACATAGATACATACGCAGAAAAACGTCCGACCTTTACCGACATATGGATTGGGCTTGTATTGGCGCACTGTATATATATATATATATATATATATATATATATATATATATATATATATATATATATATATATATATATATATATATATATATATATATATATATATATATATATATATATATATATATATATATATATATATATATATATATGGGGAATTAAAAAATGATGAAACATTTGATTCGAGGATTTTTGTCGAGTTTATTTATATATTATAATTGTATATTTATCAATTTGATAGTAGTCAGATATTCACTCAAATTACTACTCGGTGTATGTGTCCGTGCTCGCGCGTGCGTGTGAGCGTGCGTGTGCGTGTGCGTGTGCGTATGTGTTTTTCCCTGGTGTTAGTGAGTCCATGACAGAGTTAATGCCCCCCTCACGTGTATGGGATATTTTGCTTCCTCTGGCATAGACACCAAGTTGAAGGGACCAAAATGGTGTCACTTCGGAAAGACACGGGCATTATGGGGTAAAAGCATCCTTGTTAGCCAGGGGTGGTCGTATCACTACACTACCCCTGCCAGATTGACCTGTTGAAAGGTGGTTGGTCAGTTTATCCCACACCATTTTCAGTTTATCCCACGCCACGCCGCATCATTTGTACTTCGTCCCACTTCATGTTTTGGTCGACGTGTTTCTAGGAACTAGACGCACCCGCGCCTAAACTTCAAAGGGCGATCCCACGAAATACTCTTCATTATCCGCCTGACCAGCGACGACCGGGCCACTACGAATTAAAGTTAAGTTGCCGTACGCGAGCCTCCAAATTCCAGGGACGACCGGTATTGGCTGACTCAGCAACGGTCCCATCGATCGACAGTTCTTCACAAATTACAAACGCTGCACAACCAAGCATTATATTAATATTAAATTGCGTTCTACGTCCACGTAATAACTATGCGTTTGTTCAAGGTGTCTCGATATTGATGTTTTAATGGTGCAAAGTTTGATCGTTTGTATCGTTTCATATGATGTAGCATAATCTATGTCTATTGTAACATCTTGACTAGCATTTGTCTTAGTATAATGTGACTGTTATTTGTTTTAAAATGTCAATATTGCATTTCAGTGCAACCGCGGACAATTTCCAAAACCTGTGGACAAAGTCAACAAAGACATGATTAGGTGTCCATGGGTTCACTTCCTGGACACATAACTAACCACCGTATAATGACGTCGCCCCTTCGCGAAGCGTTCAAATTAAGCAGATAACCAGCATATATTAAAACGTGTGGGGTCATCAATACACATTTGTACGATCATGATATCACAGTTCAAGAAGACAAGATTGAACATCCAAGACAAATGCCCACATGACAAGTGGACAAGGACGCCATTGGCTTATCCAGAGTCCAATTGTTTTAATATATGTGTAACCTGACCTCATGAGATATGTGGCAACCTTGTTTTTAAACATATTTACGCTGCTAGCAGTTACACAATATTTAGATAATGTGTTCCATTCGTTGATTGTCGTCTGTGAGAACGAATACTTCCTGATATCCAAGCTACACTGATCCTTTACTAATGGTACCCCATGTCTTCTAGTTATATTATCTTTCTTGAGGGAGAAAACGTGTTTTGCATTTATATTTCCCAAAATTCAATAACATCTGCCATTTTCAGATTATTTAACTAATTTGTATAGATCGTTTTATAAATGTTGTTTATCATCATAATTGTTAACCCTTGTAAATATGTTGTGTCTTCAGCGAATTTCAGTATGTTGCTTGTTATATTATCGTCCAAGTCATTTGTATATATTAAGAATAATAAAGGTCCTAATACTGATCCTTGTGGTACCCCACTCAACACTGATTTCTAGTTTGAAACCTCCCCATCTATCACAACACGTTGTCTTCTGTCAGTGATCCATTGTTCTATCCAGTTGATTGTGCCGTCCCCGATGCCATGGGCTTTTAATTTAAGTTGTAATATTTTATGTGGCACTTTGTCAAACACTTTCTGAAAATCTAAATATATAATATCTACTGGTGATCCCTCGTCTATCCACTTCGTGGTTTCTTAAAAAAAACATTAACATATTTGTTAAGCATGACCTCGCTTTTAGGAATCCATGTTGAGATGGATTTAATAATTTATGCCTAACAAGGAAGTCCACCATGTGGTATTTAATTAGCCTTTCTAATACTTTACAAATCACTAATGTTAAACTCACTGATCTGTAATTGTCTTACTTATTTCTCGAACCCTTTTAAAATAATGGTATGATGTTTGCTTCTTTCCATTCAAAAGGAACCACTCCTTCTTTTAAAGACAAGTTGAACACTCTTACATGTGGTATTCTAATTTGTTCTTACACGTGTTTACTGGTCTGTTGGGATGCGATTTTCGGAGTTGCGTATGTTGCAACATTGTGTTTCCCAGTTGCTAGTTCTAACTAGCTCGCTAAAGTGAACAGTGGTGCTCCCTAGCGGATAATCGTGTATGTTTCGATATCTAAAGTAAACCTTGTTCAGGAGTATTTACATTTGAATATAACAAATTATATAAAATATAAAATACCATTGATAATTGAATTAAAAAATATAATTGTAAATAGTTGCATTCCAATAAGAAATAATATCTATAAATAAATAAATAGATAATTAATATATTAATGAAGAAATAAATAGAATAATATACAATTAGTAGACACTAAAACTAATAAATCATGGACAATCTTCACTTTCCTAGGGACTCTGTGTAATTGTAATGGCGGAAACATCCTAAATGTGGTCGCAGATCTCCCTGAATTAGTACTTTAAAAAGTTGATGAAATGTTGACAATAGTTCACTGCGGGCGGTGATAGACGTAATGGTGGTCATACTTTACGTTTGACCGACATGTATCTAAATTAGCACTTGGGTCTTGACCCCTTACCCATCCTCGCTAGCAGGGGTGATACTAGTACTACAATGCCCCTGGTAGATTGACCTTAGTCTGGTTTGCTAAGGCCAGTTTTGGCCGAATCGTTACTTGTTGGATAAAGGCATGAACATTGAACCATATGCGTAAAAGTTTAGGTAGAATTCGATTATAACCGGATCCACGTATTATTTTCTACTTTTTAGTAGCACCGCAGTTTTTGCATGTATGATGTATGGAAGCAATGATATTGGATCCAAATCGGACAGTTTGTTACTGACCTTGAATGTCAAAGTCAAATATAATTAATTGTGAAGCTTCACGGTCAAATATGAACGATAATGAAATTCATATTGTTCAGTAACATCGCTGTTTTGTACACATGCATGCCGGATCCAAATGTGATGTTGTGTTCTTGACTGTGAATGTCAAAGCCAAATGTCAAGGTCAAATGACAATTATACGGAACTTTGTATTCTTCAGCAGGGCCACTGCTTTTGTGCATATATGCAAGCGAAGTTTAAGTGCAGGTTTATTTTGTTTTACTTCAATGCCTATTCTATACACGTCAAACAAATGAATGTCCAAATGATGCTACCCCCTAGCGGACTCTAGACGAACGCGATGCCAGACGCTATCAAACGTAAGTGCGTAACTACACTTGTAGTTTGCAAGTGTAGTTACATATATCTTCAGTCAAATCGAAACAGAAAGGGGCATTTGATGTGGCAAAGAGTGTCGGTGAAGCGGGAAAGAGATATGCCTGGAGGGCGAAAACGATACAGAAGTTCCCAACATTCGCTTTCTACGACTTCATCTTGGAATGGAGAAACTTGTTCTCATCAACGTCAGGGCGTATCGAGAGAAGAACTGTGGTATTTACGTGGCCTGCATGGAAGCACATGTGTTCGTGTTCTTCAGCCTCGATCACATGAACTACAGTCGGTGGGTCAACGTGTACCTGGAGAACATGAAGACATTGCCCCTCGCAGCGTTGACGATGTTCATAAAAGGCAATTGGGTAGTGCCGAAATCGACTCGCCGGTTCTCCGCAATGCCTGTCGACCAGGCGCACTAACAAGTAAATGAAAGTGTGAAGGGAAGGGCGGGATCATCGGTCTCACTGAATACGCAGCAGCTCTCCAAAGGTGGCTTTTCGCGGGACCAGATTTGGCACAATTCTTGCAGGAATTTGACCCCACTCTGTTTTTCCCCTCCCTCCCTCCCTCCCTCCCTCCCTCCCTCCCTCCCTCCCTCCCTCCCTCCCTCCCTCCCTCCCTCCCTCCCTCCCTCCCTCCCTCCCTCCCTCCCTCCCTCCCTCCCTCCCTCCCTCCCTCCCTCCCTCCCTCCCTCCCTCCCTCCCTCCCTCCCTCCCTCCCTCCCTCCCTCCCTCCCTCCCTCCCTCCCTCCCTCCCTCCCTCCCTCCCTCCCTCCCTCCCTCCCTCCCTCCCTCCCTCCCTCCCTCCCTCCCTCCCTCCCTCCCTCCCTCCCTCCCTCCCTCCCTCCCTCCTCCCTCCCTCCCTCCCTCCCTCCCTCCCTCCCTCCCTCCCTCCCTCCCTCCCTCCCTCCCTCCCTCCCTCCCTCCCTCCCTCCCTCCCTCCCTCCCTCCCTCCCTCCCTCCCTCCCTCCCTCCCTCCCTCCCTCCCTCCCTCCCTCCCTCCCTCCCTCCCTCCCTCCCTCCCTCCCTCCCTCCCTCCCTCCCTCCCTCCCTCCCTCCCTCCCTCCCTCCCTCCCTCCCTCCCTCCCTCCCTCCCTCCCTCCCTCCCTCCCTCCCTCCCTCCCTCCCTCCCTCCCTCCCTCCCTCCCTCCCTCCCTCCCTCCCTCCCTCCCTCCCTCCCTCCCTCCCTCCCTCCCTCCCTCCCTCCCTCCCTCCCTCCCTCCCTCCCTCCCTCCCTCCCTCCCTCCCTCCCTCCCTCCCTCCCTCCCTCCCTCCCTCCCTCCCTCCCTCCCTCCCTCCCTCCCATTTTCGTCGGGTTATTCTTCTGTTAGAAAGCGACCATTTAGAACTTCCAACTGTGGGCGGCAATCGGAAGAGGGGGAGGCTTCAGAAACATACACGTCAACACCGTGGAAAGCGGAAGGCCATGGGAATCCTGATGTTCCATGCCATGACGGGCTGTGATGTAGCTTCAGCGTTCCATGGCGTGACCTTTGCACATGTTCCTCTGTCAAATGACATATAATTATAGTTAGTATGGGCGATGAAATATATATATATATATGCACACATGTACGTGCATACATACACACATACGTACACACACATACATGCATACATATATAAATACACACTTGCATTCATACATACAAAAACAGCGATGCTGTTGAAACAAATCTGTATTTCACGTTCAGTAATATTTGACTTTGACATACATACATACATACATACATACATATATACATAACACACACACACACACACACACACACACACACACACACACACACACACACACACACACACACACACACACACACACACACACACACACACACACACACACACCACACCACACCACACCACACCACACCACACCACTCGCCACACACCACATACCACATACCACACCACACACCACCACACACCTCACATATCATACCACACACATTGGTTTCTAGTTTGAAACCTCCCCATCATGGTGGTATTGAAATATTGATATTTCACGTTCAGTGACATTTGACCTTGAAATTCAAGGTCAATTATTCGCCGTGAAATGTAACATATATGGTCCAATGTTCATGCTTTTATCCGGCAAATAACGATAGTTTTCCTTAGACACCCTTCTACCTGTTGAAACGTGGATTTGTCAGTTTACCCCACTTTATGTGCGGATGCAGGCTGAATTATTTGTACTACGCTCCACTTCCTGTCTTGGTCGACGTATTTGGGTATTAGACTCGCCCGCGCCCAAACTTCAAAGAGCGTTCCCACGAAATACTCAGACCAGCGACGAGCGGGCCACTACCAATTAAAGTTAAATTCCTGTATGCGAGCCTCCAAATCCCATGGACTGCCGTTATCGGCAAAATCAGAAAGAGCAGTGGTCCATGTCCTTCCACCCACAGAGATGTGTTCCGTTCTGAGTGTTACGCGCAAATGGAAGACAGCAAAAGCTTCATATCAACTGCACGGACATGCCCTCACAAACGATAAGGTGAAATACCTAGGCATCACTATCACAAGCGACAAAACATGGAGCTCTCACATCAATAACACAATAAACAAGGACAACAAGACCCTAGGTTTTCTTAGATGGAACATCAAAATAGGAAATAGAAAAATAAAAGAAACAACACACACAACCCTGGTAAGACCTGTCCTGGAATAGGCCATCTCAGTCTGGGATCCCCACACCACCAAAGGTGTAACTGCCCTCCAGATCCAGAGTAGAGCAGCACGTTGTGTCACCAACAGACACCATCACACTTCCTCCGTAGAATCTATGCTAGACACACTAAACTGGCCAACCTTCCAAACCCGTAGAAAGAAAGCACGCCTCAGTATGCTATACAAATATAACACAGGAGCCATCTCAATTAACTCGCTGTACCTCCCCACACAGTGGCCCACACTATCCGGTCTACGAAAAACAAACAATAGGAAGACCCATGACATCGGGTATGACCTTAATTCCCTACAACGGTACGCAATACAGAAATATGCCATATTTCCCTCGCACCATAGCCGAGTGGAATAGCCTGCCCCAGAAAGTGGTATCTGCGACCACGCTGGACTGTTTTGAGTCCAGGCTCAAGCGCCACCTCTGAATTATACAAACACTTCTCCCATCCCCTTCCTTCTCTTTCTACATCCCCTAACCACACTAAATCGCACTACTACATTTCTTCTCTCTTTCCTGCTGCCAGAAATTACCCCCAAAATGACAAAATCTTCAACCAAATGAAGGTGGTCATTAGATAGAAGAAGAAGAAGCAACAGAAAGTTCCACGTTTCTCTGATCGTGTATTATATCGCGGGAATAATGTTGTGTAGACCGTAACATGCTGCTCCCTTGCGAATGTGTTAGAAGTAATGAAGATTGTAGACCGTAAAGTGCTGCCACCTTTCGAATGATTTAGGGATAGTCAACAAAGTCATAGACAAAATGGTGTGTGCTTGTTGACAGAGAAAAAATAATTGCGATTATTCTGAACTAACACTTTCACGACTAAAGTAGAATTGCGGTGATAGTGACGACGACATGCTGGCAGTGATACTTGCAGTTATAATAATGGTTATGCCAAGGTAAGTGATTTACGTGGCGTGAATCTATTTGGCATGAATCCGTATCACTGACACTCACTGACACGGTTTGGACGGAGTCACGGGAGTGCTCCAAAAGTTATGAAAGAAAACATTATCGTTACTACTTTGCATGGATGGTAGACGTGTTAGCCTTTTACAAAAAATACAGTTTGAGTTGATATTGAATATTTCTTTGTTGAGTGACATATCCACAAGAGAAGATTCAAAACATTGACATTGTCCGAAACTGACAGTGAGACGCCGAGTGGCAAGTGTAGGCGTTCAGGCTTCAACCTCAGGTTTCAGCAGTCTAGACTGAATTTACATTATCAGTATGTCGAGTTACATCAGCCGTGCAGTTTTTGTGAACAAACCAACTTCCATGATTGGGCGTATTGCCATATACGTTACGAGACAAACATTCAATGCTGGGCGAGATTATACTCGATATTGTCTACGTCGCTTAGCTTTCGAGTTTCGGTGTAGGCCTACACAATTTGATTACAATTTGGGAAATTTGTCAGTCGTTAAAATAAGCTACAACTTGTTTTTTATATACACTTTCCTTGTCATGTCGCATATGCTAAATAATTCCGGAAATAGCGCATTTTTTCTAAAACGTTGCATATCTTACTGAACTTCATACAACGCTCTTGTCTACTGTAATAACAAGTCTATGTTCAGTTGCTCATTTTTGCGAATCATCGTACCGCCGTTCGTTTGTAGCAATCACTTATCTGGGATTGGGTACCCATATTTTCCAAACCAGAATACTTTATAGTTTGCAGTCTCTCGAAATTCGTATGCCAACTTTGTGTATAGATAGAAGGAAATAAACAGTCATAACAAACTAAATGGTCCCACCTTTCTGTACATTAGAACGATCTAGAAGATGTAATTTAATTTATTCTGGGAATTGGCATAGTCATAGACATATTTTCTTAAAGCGAAACAAGAGTCATTGTTTTCGGCTTATGCACCTTAAGGGTTACTAATTAATTATTACAATTAAGAATATCACGCCAGTGATTTACTAGGAAAACACACATCTGAATTTCATGGGCCGTGCCATACTGTTAGATAACACTACGTCAAGAGTGCGGTATTCTGGCAATATCCGCTCTCCAAAGCAAAGGAACATATATTTGCATAAACCTATTCCTATTCTTACCAATACTAATAGGATATGGCCATGCTGTTTGCGTCCAAACTCAACTTATGTAACATCGTTTGGCCTTTGTTTACTAAACTAATCTTCTTTCTGCAAAATAACATGTTTGTTTGAAATTTTTTATTATTTCTACGTATGCTGACCTCCCTTAATACGTAATTTTAGCCGAACTGCGCATCCGCTTATCGGTCGTGCTGGTTAACATGTCAGCCTTCGGTCATTCGGAGAAATTTTAGAACGCATTCTGAGTAAACCACTGGCGTGATATTCTTGATTCTAGTTGCACATGGTTAGTGTTTTATTATCTCTTAGTTTTAGGTGCATAGCCCCAAAACCACGACTTTTGTTTTGCTTTAATGATTTTAATTTTATAAGTCACTTCTGTTGTTTCAGAACTGAGGTGTTTGAATGTAGTTGTGCCAGTAACGCTTGAAACAGGATGAATTTAAAACAATTTAAACATTTCGTGCTCGATAAACTGCTTCTGTTGACATTAGCTACAGGTAAGCAATTTGCATTTGGTTGGTACAGTCACGCCGATGCATTATCACATCACTGTAAATTATTATTCTGCTTATTCAGGTCTGGAGTCAAGCTAACAGACCAGGTGTTAATATATATTTATAATGCAGTGGTGGCGAACAGCATTCTGCCTGTTTCTATGGATGTTTTCCTTTCCTTTGTATTTTGGTTAATTACGGGGAATGGCACACACACATATATGTATGTGTGTGTATATATATATATATATATATACATATATATATATATATATATATATATATATATATATATATATATATATATATATACATACACGAAAGTGAAACAATCAGAATAATTAGGGAATATACATAACATTTCATGAGAAAAACTAACTATACCTTAAACTAAAGAAATAGTTAGGCTTTCCTTAGAGTATTGCATACAATACTGTAGTGTTTTTAGGAGGGCATACTTGGCTTATTTTTTACCGTATTTGTCCATTGGGCCGCTACATGGTAGCATCGATGATTAAGCTCGCCCCCCCCCCCCACCCCGTGGCCTCCCCCTTTGCGAGATCATAGATACGCCACTGATGCAAGACATACGATTAGAAGGACGTAGAACACTAAGACAGAATATTACATAGAAGAACAACTAAGCTGAACACAGAAATGAGACACATCAACTATGAAACACATTTAAAAGATGTGGTTCAATAACATTAGATACCAGACCGAATTTATTTGTTAAATATTAAATGAAGAACTAATCATTCGGAATACCTTAGTTTAAGGTAGGGGCACCATACCAGGAACGAGAAGACACAAAGTAGGTTTCCTAAAAGGATGGTGTAGATTAGATGTAAGAAAGTACTCGCTGTCATTCTCACAGAGGATGATAAATTATCGGAACACATGATTATGTGGATTGTTCAAAACTAAATGCTAGTATTGTAACTAAATGTAATTATATATTTAAAGTAGTCTGCGGAATTCCTTTAGTCCACAGTGAAGCAGGATCGTTGGTGTTCAGAATTGTGTGTGAATAGTTCAAAGAATATACACAGTCGGTTTAATTTAATTTTGACCACATGCGGTCAAAAATAATGTTATATTTGGCCAATAATTTAACCAAAATTAAACAACAAATTTGTACGAAAAGGACGTCGTAATAGATACTAGGTAGGTTTGTTTTTTGTGTGAAACGATTCTAAAATGAAACGACCGCAAAGTTTAATTGTGGAGTCAGTTTTAAACTTAAATCTTTGTAAAATTACATAGCAATTAATGTTCTTCCTTACAGCTTCTTTACTGCGGTATAATTTGTTCTCGATGTTCTATGGCATCATGCTGTTAATTGCACCTACTGTGCCTCGTCCCTCAATTGCTTCCATGAGAGGTAGGTTATTTTGGTGTGCACTGTTACTAACAGTACCGACCTCATTCTATATCATTCACGATTCAGGCTTTACAGAGGTCCCATTTTTCCAACGTTTTGCCTCTGTCCTATTTTCTATACAATTTTTCAGAAATCAACTTTTTTACTAAATTACCCAATGCACACCAATTGCTGTGTATCTGTACTTACGGTGTGAATTTAATATATTATATATTTCGTTTGTTATTGATTTCGAACACATATTCTGTGACCCTGAATACATTTCAGTGCTTGTCGATGTGTGCCCAATAAATACCAGTACGATTAATTGAGAACGTCGTTCTACCAAACATTGTTTTCTGCGTTCCTCACCTCTGTGGTGTGCACGTTTAATTATCATATTTTGTGGGTGCATGCTTGCGTGCGTGCTGGCGTGCCTGCACACGTGTGTGTATTTATGTTGCGTATATTTGTGTGTGTATGTGTGAGTGTAATCTGATAATGATAGTATCATGTGATGCTTGTTCCTTGATATCATGTAATGTAAAGTTAATGTGTTAAATGAATAAACATTCCCTTGCAAGCACAAAGCACACTATGTGTTATGTTGAATGAATATCTATCTATCTATCCTCAGGAGCTACTGGCAAATATATTTTGGCAGTGATAAGTGGCAGTGCATTAATCTTGTTGCTTGGAGTTGGATTCCAGGGATTTATAATTGGCATGAGCAGTACCATTTCTACGGCAGATGAAAGCATTTGGCATAATTGTGAGTGAAAATTGTTTCACAATATATAAAGTGTAGCCTAGCAATTGCTAATGGATTTATTTGCTATCTCTTGTCGACGAACTACTACATTACTTAATAAATATTAATATTAACATTTACTGAAGGGTATTCCAGGCAACTCTGGTTTGGGTTCAAAATAGTTATTACTTGCAGACAAAAGCAGAGATGTTCTGTATTACTAGCTTGCTAGAAATATTAATGTTTATTACAATGCTTGCATGCTAGCACCATCCATTGTTATGCTATCTAGTTGAATATTGTGTCCTATTGCTCTGTTAAATGAGATACCAGTACTTTACAAATGGAAAACAAGCAAAATGTTTTGTTAACACATATATTATTTCCTTTGTTTTCTGTACTTGTTTTCTTAATTTTTGTAAATGTTTTATATTTTACATATATGTATGCAGGTAGCACATTGGAAACATATCTGATGGATATAGGATTACAAAGGTATATTGTGATGTACATCTTTATTGCATTTTTTTAAATTAGCACATGTCTGTAAACGTAAAGCCTCATTAGAAATACTGGTTAATGTCATAGAGTACATTCGACACAAAGTCGTGTAAGATTGGTTTGATAATTTAGAACTTAAACAAATCATTGTTGTTTCCAGTCTGAAGTATATAATTAATGTAGTACATTGTAGTAAAACAATATAATTAAATATAATCATAAGACAAATGTGAAAGATTATTCTAACAGCAGGTTAGGTTGATATAGTACAAAGCTAATTTATGAAATGTGTAGAGGTTTATGGTCATCTTTACACTACTTTTTAACCACCAATCTCGCTCACTAAAAGCTAACGTTGTATATATTGTATATATAATAATAATAGCCACCTATTTGCAGTTCATGTGCATGGATTTCTACTTGATATTTCAGGAAAGTTAAATCTGCTAAATCTTGGTGAATGAAAATGGTCCGTGTTATTATTTCAGAATACGCAGTCACCAGCTAGTTCAGATTTACAAGGTTTTTGTACCAGACCTTGCTGTTTTGTCTGTGTTCTTCACTTGTTGGGTGAGCACATATAATTGCCATTGTGGATACACGTGTCTGTAAGATTCAAACGGAACTTTTAAAATAGCGTAGCATAAGGAAAATTTTAATACGTTTTAATTCCAATCAAAACACAACTAAAAAAGGCAAAAAGTTCATGCATGTTTTATGTACAGACTTCAGTACCAATGCAGCACCGATGAGGACTGCTTATCCTCTGTAGCTCCCAGCGTACCAATCCAACTGTTTGCAACCGAAACTGCTAATCGATTACGAACTGCGGAACCCCTTTTGTTTTGGTGCGCTGCGGAGCTTGGGTTTCCCGAGGAATTTAGCGCAATAGAAGTATATTATTATTATTGTGCTAGTAATATTGTCTTATCCACAGAATGCGAACCTGAGCTGGTTCAACAAGAGCCAAATCAGTGCTGCACCGATTAAATAAATAATATGTGATTTTGGCGGGCAGGTGTTGTTCCAAAAGGATATTAAGAAGCTGAGCCTCCAGTGGAGTCTGATGGACAGTGCCATTCACGCCATGGTGGAGTCACCAGACCAGATGACAAGTAGTAGCACTCCCAGCTTTGTTCTCATCACCAGCCTGCTATCGTGTGCTGGGATTATGCATCCTTCGCTTATCTCCTTCGTCTACTTTTTTCTTTTCTGCAGTATCATGACTTTGTGGAGTCGCCTGCATACTTTCAGCGATACAGCGATCTTGCGCCTGCTGTTGGCAGTGCAGGTCTACACTGCCACACATCTTGTGGTGCTGTATCTCTACCAGTTTCAGTTTCTGCAAAATATGCTGCCCCCAGACAGTCTTGCTGCAAGGTATTGTGCCACATCACAAAGCTATTAGTCAGAGCAATGAAATTCACAACTTCTCTAATTATTACACAAGTACATTATAATTACTATGCAAACTAAGCCATGTATACACTTTTTGCTTATTTTAAGAAGTAGCTGTACCGAATACATTCTGAATAAATAATTCCGCCAAATGGTTAACCTTCGTATCTTAAAAAAAATTATCTATATAAATAGGGTACCAAAAACATCGTTATGGACGTACACATGTTATGTACGTCCATAACGCTATACCCCATAACACAATTATAAACAATGCAAAGTTGATAGGGCTACGAAATGTTTCAAATATTTGAACTACAATTGATACATACCACATATCATTCACGATGTAGCTCTAAAGCCATTATTTTTACATGATGCTAGCTCCTTCATAAGGGAAAATTACTACATCGACTGGGACATCAGTATTGACGTATACCAAACGACACATGGATGTGAAATGCAATTACAACATCCTAAGGAATTTGATTAACAAGGGATATGTGAAATGGAGTGTATCCCAACTCCTAAGGCAGTTTATCTTCGAGAGTATTGTTACCTTAGTCAAATCTGGTCCTTTTGGGATAAAAATTCAAGAAAGATAGCATGCAAAAATGGGAAGAACTGAACAAGTGCTTTTAGATCTCACATTAAAATTAAAAGCAAGATTATTAAACAACAGGACAATGAGAGGAAGAACATAAATACTACATTATTGGAATACTACAGTATATTAACATCGTTGTGTTTGTTATCTGTGAGACAAGTTATACATCCATGTTTTATTGAATATTGTAGTTTTTCACTGCTCTTTATTTTACATATCATCTCAGTTATCCTGTTTTTGCTGCATAAACCTGGATGCAATGGCTTCTTGAAAAACCCAACATACATTTGTATATGAAAAGAATGAGAACAGACTGAACATTATTGGTGGAACAGCTGTTATTCAAAGTGTATTTTGTTCATTAAACAAAGTAGCATATTAAGAACACTCTTATGGCGGTTTAAAGCTGACATCTTTCTGCATAATAACTGGGTTAGTTTACCAAGTGCAGTTAGAGCATTGCTAAAAGACTAGTTTTGTTCACCACGGTTATTCAAAGATGCATTGTTGTTTTTGAATATTGCAGTTGTTCACAGTTAATTATTTAAAATCTTTGTTTCTTTATTAGTCTATGTTTCTTTATTAGTTATGCTGCATAAGCCTTGATGAAAGGATCTTCCTGAGAAGTCCAACATATTTTGACTTTAAAACGAAAGAAAAAACAGACCGACCACCATACTATCAGTGGAACTGCTGACAATTTTTATTTAGTTTATAAACATAACAAATAATGAAACTACATGTATGATTATGCACGAACCTCTGACCTAGTTACTAACTAGTAATTACTAGTTGCAAACACATTGTTTTGTTATGTATCCATACTTCACAGAGTTTTTGAAATGTTTCAAGCAACATTCAGAAATAATATTCTTTGAGTACATCCATAGCGGGACTATTTAAAGAGCATCTATCAAAGCTGGAGGGCTATCATTTGGCATGTTAATAGTACTAGGTAGATTTCACATTACGCCCATTTCAAAGTCCACCTATTGCAATTGTGCTGCATTGCACGTCTTGATAAATGCCACAAATTCACTTAAATGTACGTCCATAACGCTGGAATTGCCCATATACAGAATTTGCTGTAACTGTTTATTTGAGGCGGTTTACAGAGCAGAATATGTTGGATGGTGCTGCATTTTGTGGTGTCTGCAGACTGGGTGGCCTTACCGCCGTGGTCGTCACGAACTGTTCATCTCAGCCGTGGGGAATTAGCATCAATTACGATACTACATGGCCTATGTTCGCCAGTCCAGCTGCCGTTTACCTTCTGTTCTATGCTGCTACTGTCAAGCAGAAACATTTCGGAAAGGTACAATATTGATAACGTCAAAGTCTTGTGAATAACGTTGGCTGCAAATAATAATGTTGGCTGCAAATGTTGATATGTGCCATGTCACACTTACCAGTGGTTACATTTGGTATATTGCACCAATTACCAAAATACTCCAACACTGCAACATGCATAATATTATTATATGATATTTGTATGTATATTATATAGTGCGTCCGTGCTTGCGTGCGTGTTACAGTTATGCACAATTGACGGTGTACATAACTATTTTTGGCACAATTGTCAAATAATTTTCTTCCTTACATCAGCTTAGCATAACACATGCCTGACCAACTTTTATCTTTTCATTAACGATAAGTACAATCAATAGGGCAGATACATATTCCAAAGCATTATAACAGCTAGTTCTACTGCCTTTTTGAAAAAAAACTTTGAAACCTTCTATTTCCGTATGTATAAGTACATTTAGGCAATCCTCAGATTTCATAAGATACGAAACGTAAAATAATGTTATCATGCCACTGATTCTCAATATTTCTGAATGCTACAATAACGTATTAGTCAAACTATGTAATTGATTTTGCAGAACAAGCTGGCTAAAGTGGAACGAGGAATTTTCTTGGCTGACCTTATCCAGGGTGTAAGTTTCAATCCACATATCCTCAAGTATATATTTTGATATGGGTAGTAAGCTATCAATGAATATGCTGACAACATACACCTCCAAGGACATAAAGTATTTTTATTTCATTAAAAAAAAAAATTACACACACACACACACACACACACACACACACACACACACACACACACACACACACACACACACACACACACACACACACACACACACACACACACACACACACACACACAAACAAAAGTATTATCGTCTACTTCAATTTAATAGTTGTTTGGATATACACCTGGCCGTCTTTGTGTGTTGTTTGTTGCCACAGTGAATTATAATTATGGTGTGGTTTGGAGTATAAATCATGATTGGATAAGTTGAAGAGGTGATTCATGGCTGTGGGTTAACATCTTGACATACGCATAGAGTGGTGATTTTGAGAGAGTGCCCATTTCAAAGCATGTTTGCACCCTGGAAAATTGCTATGGTAACGTGTGCGGATTACGATACCTCTGTTGCGCACAAGCTTAAATATAGTGTAGCTGGTTGGCAGCATGTGTCGGTGATGGAAGGATCCCTGTGTATCAAGACAAAATCCGGTTGTTTCTGCCGACAAATGAAGGGGGTATCTTCCATGTTGATTTTCTCGAAAACAAATTGCACGATTTTATGAAAATGGTACTGTTTGTCGTTTACAAGACTCAAGT
The DNA here is from genome assembly GCA_963662155.1 of Lamellibrachia columna. NCBI lineage: Eukaryota > Metazoa > Annelida > Polychaeta > Sabellida > Siboglinidae > Lamellibrachia > Lamellibrachia columna. Next base: position 37,863,772 of record OY759274.1, read on the forward strand.
TAAAGTGTACAGTATTTTATTAAAACCTTATCGTAATTTTGCACGCAATGACCAATGTCGATTTGCTTGACTCATTTTTAGCATCTTGTTAAATGTAATGGACCACGGTATAATTTAAATACATATTGTTTAACAACCACAAGGCACAACAACATATGTGTTATATCAGAAATATACTATTTGAACATTAAGTTTGCATGTAGGTGTGAATTATTTAGTTTTTTACTATATGATTTTTGCAACGAGGCAACTACCGTGCTTTCACCATATATCTAACCCAGCAAAGATGCGAATTGACTCAGCTCAAAAACACGTATTATATGTGACAATAGGCTTGAGAAGTAATAGAGAAAGAAGAACAAAGTATGGACAAGTCGTGACAGTTTTTAAAGGCAAAGATGGCGGAGAGTTCTCTCAACTTAGATTATGTCATCGAGTAGCGCAATATGAAGATGACATATTTTGCATTTTTAGTTACAATTTTTCCAGAACTCAATAGCAAACGCTTACCGATGAACCTTGACTTTCGCGATACTGCAAGATCGCGTAGAATGTGTTGCACTATACATTATGCAGACAATAGCCGTTTGCAAATTATTCATCGCTCAAATTTTGAAAGCTTATTTTATAAGCGATTTTAATGGAATGGAACAAATGATCTACATATTGTTTAAATGCTATCAGCGTGAATATGTTTAAAAACAAAGTTGACGCATATCTCAAGTGGGCGGGTTACACGTAGATAAAAAATGTTGGACTCTCGATAAACAAATTGCTTCCTTGTCCACTTGCAATATGAGCCATTACATTGGGTGGCAATCTTGTTCAATCTTGTTAATTGTATTATTGATTCTTAGTTAAACGTACTATTCTGTTTCGATCTTAATGCGACTGACTGGTCGGAGATCGGTAAATTTCACCGGAATTCTATAAAAAAATTGTTTTAATGTCTTGACATATTTTGTTACATAAATTATTCAACTGTCTTTTGCTAAGCTGTTTCTTTCATGAAATGAAATGAAAGAAACCACATAATAAAGTATGTTTTTATGTGATCTATCGCTTCAAAAGCTTTTGTTTTTACGCAATGATGCAAAACATCGTCCGATTCAAGCGATATTTTTTGCCGCACCTAAATTTTCAACTCCAGCATGGCGCCCACCATTGGAAAGAGCAGTTTCTCCCCTTCAAAATACGATCCACATGAACTCTATAAAGCTGACGTAGGCCGAGTAAAGGCGGGAATAAACGAAGCACAATCAGACAAAGAGATCGCTGTGGGTTGGATTATTGTCACCACGTGACTCGTACGAGGCCCCTTACTGGCTAGTTTCGGCTGACCCTCGACCTCAGCCCACTTCCTGCCAGTAGTGTTTACGTCCAAGTAGACATTTTATTCTGCGTTATCAACCGTTTTACTTGTGAAATATACAACATGCCGTTGCCGAGTAAGAAGAATTCACCTCGTTTCGGTACGAAGAAAAGTAGCCACCGGAGCTAAATGCAATTAGCTCGCGCAGCTAAGTCAAAACGTGCAGAAACGGCGAGAAAACCTGACGACAAGATTCAGAGGTATGGCCATGCAGTGCCTGGGCCTGGCCCTGGGCCTGGGGCTGAGGGTGACGATTTGGTGTCTAGACCTGGTCCTAGTGCGTCACATGAGGTAATAATCTTGTTAATGAACGGGCAATATAAAAATGATTATTTATGATTGTTTTCTAATTTTGCAATGCATGTACATTTTCATCAATGCAATGGCAATTGTACATTATTTGCCGAAGCCGAAGGCCATTCTTAATTTGTATTAGTCTTACAAATGTGCCTCTGAATCTGATAATATTTTTTTTATTCTGGGTACGCTGGACTTTATAAATAAAACATATTGTGGAACAACAGGAATTGTATTGCAAGCCAATACCATTGTCCTTGATGCTGGCACTGACAAGGAAGGACCTCAATGGCAGTGGCACTGAGTGTGCACTAGTCTAAACCTGTCATCAAATGGATGTATGTGACAGCATAATATGGTATGGGTAAATTTTTCCCACACACCTTTTTTAAGCAGATTATGATTGATTGGAGACATTTATTTCATCAGCAGGTAGTGGATGAATCAACGTCAACGACTCCATCATCTGTGACTTCTGCAACAAAGAGGAAGTTTGGGTTCCGCCAGCTGCCTGATGCGAGTGAGTCAACTGATGGTGATTCTAGCATCAATGACCATCCTGCATCAATGACCAGCCGCAGTGGACATGGGTGTGGGTCGTGGTGGGCTAGTGAAGCTGTGTCGCCACCTCGATATGAATGATATGACCACCAAGACATATACGAGTCATTTGAAGGTGGTTGCCAGTGCAAACTTGGTGGCAACGTCGACCCTGCTCGATGACGCAGTGGAAGTGGTCCGTCACACCTACATTGATCGTGAACTGTTAATCCCGACCGAGGCGGGCACCCTTGACTTGACTGAGTTTTGGCGGCACGTGGATGACGCGAGGCCATAAGTCGAAGTACGGCTTCGGGTGTGTTGTTGAGATCGAGACGGGTCTCGTTATCAACTTCGTGACTGTGTCACTCTACTGCTACAATTGTGCTGGTGCCGCTGCACGCTATGGTGGTGAAGACACGGACGAATATAGGACCTAGAAGGCTGCACATCGAAACTGCAACATAAACTACAGCGGCTCATCCGGCGGAATGGAGGCGACTGCTGCTGAACACCTGTGGGAACGCTCCATCGACAAGTTTGGGTTCCGTTACACAACCCTCTTGCCTGACAGAGACGCCAAGACGTACAACCAGCTGTGCAGTTTTTTCTTGCTCTCCGAGAGCTGATGCCCAACGACTGGGACAGGCATTACATCAGGCACAAGTCAGCACAAAGGAGGCGAGGCGTGCTCGCTAGGTGGCTCGTGCTGCACGACAAGATAGCAGCACTGGTTATGCACCAGGTGCATTCTAGTGGGTTTACAGCTGGTTATACCCTGCACACATATACTGTACCACTGTGTTACATTACTGATATTAGTATTCAGTATAATTTCTTTATTTTTGCTTGTCATCGTAATTTTTGATTACGATATACTTGTAAAATATATAGTGCACTAATGTCTACAGTGCAGTTTTCACTCTGCATACACACATAATAATACCACAACACTGCATACTCTTACCTTAGACTCATGGAACATTTCAATTTCAACATTGGACCATGTACATGTTTGCATATAAAGGATTATGGACGTATAATACATGTATGTTGTTGCTTACTTGTTTATTATGTGTCTACTGAATGTGGTGGTTGGAAATGTTCATTACCTGAGAGACATAATGGTACATAACTTATTTGCAAAATTATATTCATTTACATGCACTTTTAGATATGACAATGTCATGTTCAAGTTGCTAAAACTTTGACTGTTTTTTCCTGTAAATCACGTTTTTCATCACCGTCGATACTTACAAAGAGTGTAACTCCTTTATTTATCAGTGTAATTGCTTCAGATTTGTGTCAGTACATGATGACACCTTGCTCCTAAGGAACATAGAGCCATTTTGTTAGGTATATGTTATTCTCAAAGTTTGCTATGAATGTAGACTGTCATCGCCAAGTTTGATTAAATTAAGATTTGTTTATGTTATTGCTATATCCCTCTTTGGTAATTATCATTTCAAGTGTATGCGCACCAATTTTCATTGCATTTGGACTACCCAGATACAGCTTTTATAAGAAACATGCATTAAAATCCAAGATGGCCGCCGTTTAACATATAAAATCAGAAAAAAATCTTGTATATTAAACTACCCGTATTAACATACTGTAAACAAGTAAATAATTTTTTGTTCCACCAGCCAATCAAGTTAAGCTAAACAGCGAAATATATTTTTAAAGAGCAGAATCGTAAATTACAACGTTATTGAGGCGGTAGGCCTGGTGATTGAGGCGTAGGACATTTCATGTTGATCATGCCCTAGTTCAGTCTATCGCGTGAACGAGTACATGTTAATTTGCGATTATTTTATTGTTTTAACGATTAGTTCTGATTGAAATATTTGTATCATGGTTGCATGTTTTCCTGAGAAAAAAGTAAAATTGGTTTGAATGGTCATATTTTCCGGAGGATTGAGTTGTTTCAGCATGGTACTCTTTTATGCAATGTATTGGGTTTTTTCGATTCCACCAGTCTTGTCCATGACACATAAACACATATCCATAAACACATTAACTCCATTTACTGGTTAATCTTCAGTTTTTAGGCAATGCCAGTTCAAGTAGAGACGGGAATGTTTGTCATCATAACGTTGGTGATCATGTTGACGAAGAAATGTCACCCAGCTCAAGTGAAACACAAGACAGTCCCCTTGCATGTGAAACAACGGCTCGAAGTCTCGGACAGTCATCATATCATACGGCTGACGAGGTGAATGGTTATTACTGAAACTTTCGCGAAAGAAATATAGCGCTGGTAAAGATACCTTTTTTATAATCTTGCAACCTTACGCTTCGTTGCAACTGTACAAACGTACTTCGATACAACTAAACGTACACATAGAATATGTAATTTCAGTAAAGTTAACTTACAAAATTATCTACTCAGATAAATTAATAAACTGAATTTACTTCTTTACATACCAGCTCTACTGATGAGTCATCATTATCAGGGTTCAACGTCTCCATACTAGACACTTTAGTTACACTCGAGAAAACAATTTCCAAACCAGTTAGATCACGGCAGCGCGTAAAATGTCAGCAAGCTATGTAAAAATTTCCAAATCATCAATAGCAAAGGTAGCAAATAGCAATATAGAAAACGTGCTTACTATGGTTATGCGAGCCGGAAATAATTATATTTCCTGCAAACTTAGCGCTGAAAAGGTGATTCCACAGAGTTGGTGCGGCCATAGAGACATCTATTTTTTCCAACAGTTAGCTTAACTCGGGGGGAGGGGTATTGTAACTTCGATCGAAACTATCTAGGCTTTGCAAGAATTAGCAGCGCTAACACATATGACTAGGATGATTTAGGATCATGTTAGTAGCCGTGATAGCCATACAACTGTGCGTAAAGGTGACCGTCCGAGTTTGTGGGATATAATGTTATTAATTACATTGCGTTCTTAATTATTACTATATATTTTATGTTCAGGTAGTCATTGATATGAAGCCCACTTCAGAGCAAGGCAAGAACACCGGTCGAAAGGTAAGTCCCAAAAAATCACCGAAGCAGAAACAGAAACTTTCACCACCACCACAAGTAATTCCTGCTGCAGAAAGAAATCTGAAACCGTTATCATCCACGGTGTTTGAAGGGGTCATGCCTCAGTTAGATTTCCTGGTGTGTTAAACACGAATGCAGGGCATAGTAAGTTTAGGATATAGGACTTTAAAAAAAATTCATACGATCTTACATAAGTGCATTTGTGCACGGACATTACCAGGTTTGCTGGCGGAAGCTGTTGAGAGGGAAATGGTGGATTTTTAGATGTTTTTAATAGGCGGAAGGATATTTGACAAAACTCGACCAGCATGTCAGTGGGATGATGACAGCTGCTGGTGAAAACTTTTAGAATTTGTGATAGTTACGTTTTCTTATAATTTTGCAAAATGTTAACATGGCCACCAATGGGAAATGTAACTGTAGGCTGAACCCTATTAAACGGAAGTCGTGGTCACAGCACGGTTATAAAATGTTGATATGCTTATGTTTTAATCATTGTTGTTACCCTAATTGTGGATATTGCAGGTAATTTGGATGAAATAATTAGTTTGTTATAACACATTTCTTAGAATTTTGATAATTTGCAATTCTGATAATATAATGAGGGGTCATATTAAAAAATAAATAAATAAATAAAAACGGCTGCTAACATGCCCCATGTTGTGTGTGTGTGTGTGTGTGTGTGTGTGCGTGCGTGCGTGCGTGCGTGCGTGCGGCCGTGCGTGCGTGCGTGCGTGTGTGTGTGTGTGTGTTTGTCTTAGAAAATTGTAGGTGTCATGCTAGTTAATATTATAGTATTATATATATATATATATATATTTTTTATAAATTTAATATAGTCAACAGGATCATTACTTATTAAGCGCCGCTATTATTTAAACTTTTTAACCGTCTCCTTTAGGTGGTGTCCTGTAGCTGGCCTACTATATATAAAAAATGTCAAATAAATGTACATTTTAATGTTGTGCTATAACGTTTGATGTGCATCAGCTGATAATTTACGCAATTTAATGTTTAATAAGACGTTTTAGTTTTTTCATTTTCCATGTGTTAAAATTGCAGAAAAGAACTTGTGGCAAGCTAAAAGCTTAAAATAAGCACTTTTTATATAGAAAATAATCGTTGCGTTTCATAAATGCCTAATCACAACGTCTTAATACGAATGTCATGTCATGTGCAGTTCTCTGTAAGTGCTTGGGCACAAGGAAATGAAAGTATGCAACCCTAGCTAACCCCATATCTAGCTAACCCCATCCTTGGCTAACCCCATCTCTAGCTAAGCTCATCCCTAGCCAATCATAACCCTGAAGTGGTTTACATAAGATATAACCATTCCCATATACACAAGTTGCTAGGAAAAAGTTAACAGTTTGCTTGGAAAAGGAAGACAGCAGTAACAATCACGAATAGCCTGGTATAGAGCGGATGCCAAAATGGAAATTTGGTCAAAATTAGGGCGTATGACACCAGTTTGTGAGGGAGTAGGCAGCTATTTTGCACTAGAACAGTCATTGGTGATATTTTTATGTGGCCCAGTACATTGGCCACACTGTGTAACACATTTGGATAGAATAGTTGTATGTTGGTTGTGTCACTGCAACTGGAAGCATTGCATATATCAGCATTTTCAAATCTGGCCGCAACGGGTATCTGGTAATATGATACCCCTTTATGGTGGCGTATCCAAATCAAACAGTACGCCTTGTATCTTATCAACTAGAAGCATGACAGCAGTCATATAAACAATAAAATTTTACAATTCTGACACATTGGAAATCACTCAACATCCTGTTAAATGTGACAAATTGTCACTTTTCTGACAAAATTACACCATGTTTGGTTAAAAATCAAGCAATTATATAAATATTAAAGAGACAATAAGCAGGCTTCATTGGCTCGCAGTGCTCTGGAAATCTAGTATACATGATATATGATTTATCAAGTGTCAAAGTGGACCTATAATTAAAATATGTGACTGATTTTCAGCAAATATTCTGAGCATGGCATTGTTTTAATTTGGCTGTCAAACAAATAATAATGACGTGACAAACAAATTTGGGGTCATGCCTCAGTTAGACTTCCTGGTGTGTTACACACGAAAGTAGGGCATAGTAAGACATTACCAGGTTTGCTGGTAGAAGCTGTTGAGAGTGAAATGGTGGATTTTTAGATGATTTTAAAAGGCGGAAGGATATTTGTAATTTTTTTGGCGATTAGACACGTGTGTGTCGTAATTCATGCCAATATTGGTAAACATTGAGGGGTATCGCACATACAGGCATATTACAAGAGTTAGAAATGTCTAATTTTGACAAAACTCGACCAGCATGTCAGTGGGATGATGACAGCGGCTGGTGAAAACTTTTAGAATTTTTTATGGTCACGTTTTCTTACAATTTTGCAAAACGTTAACATGGCCATCAATGGTAAATGTAACTGTAGGCTGAACCCTGAACCAACGGCCAGTACAACAGTGAAAATCATACATGACAAGTAACATCGTACACAAATCCTTTGATATTATCAGTGAAAATATGCTTGGTTAATGTTAATGGCATACAGAGGCACAATAGTATTGTATTATGCAATACATTTATCTGATTAGATTCCATCCCAGTCAATATGTTTTGATTATATTAGAAGGCTAATTATGTTGTCTGCGATTCTGTTAGACGGGGTCCACTGTAAATACGGCCATGGATTTGCAAAACAAATCTATTTACCATGCATTATAAACCAGATGTTATTTGTGACTATCCAATGTGTCGATTGGAATTAACGTGCAGACACTGCACAGCGAGTAAAGCCGAACATGTGTACAGTTTCGGGTTTCACGTATAATGAACCATTTTGTGTGTTTATCAGGATTGTCCTGATAATGCAGCCACCATTATTTTTCTTCTCTTACTCAAAAGTGATATTGCGGACGTTAACATGTGGAATATATCTCCAAAATGACGTTTTGTGGCATTTACAATAACAAGAATATCAAATACGGTACATGTTGAGCTGTATTGACGTCTCTGACGTATCGAGCAGCGAGATGGCTTCGCTAATTCCAAGTTCTCCATGGGCACCTTCGCCACAAGAGTGGTATCACATGGTGGACCGGTATTGGCTAATTTCAACGGTACGGAAAGAGCCGTTCTGGTACTAGAACAAAAAAACATTAGGAATTCCACTGTCACATCATTTACCTCGCATACGTTATGTGTTTGAATATATATGGGTGATTCCATTTATTAGGGGGCCCGTTAGCAATTTCATGGGTATCCACCTTCCATGCTTTCCTTTTCTTTCTTTTGACTTAAACACACAATTTTGATTTATATAATATCACAGAGCATGTGTCAGAATCTCATCTGTGTATTTTACATAAACAAATACTTGACCATTTTGCTGGTAGCACCGAAATTGTTTGTTGTGTCCCCTAATTTTTTCCTGGTTTTTTTGGACATGACATTTATCACAACTTTCAAGTGGTTTACTGTTCCCCATAATGCCTTAACTTCATTTATTTTATCATGAAATAAAACAACAATAATAAACAATTGTTTCATACAGTACTTAGTTTCTAGGTGTGTACAGTATTTGTACCACGGCTGACGCAAATCTGTTACCACGACGTAAATTGTCGTGACCCCAAATTTACGCATGAAACTGCAATTTCAAGGCTACAGAATAACAAAATAAATTGCCGAACTGTCAAATTTGACGTCTGTTAAATTTGGAACTAAACACATTAAACTGACGATGCTTCCATTAAAGCTCAGTAGAAACAGATTTGGAAAAACTCACAACTATCTTATGAAGCAGCGAAAATCGTGTCCCGAAAAATAAATTACGTTGGAATTATGTTCCACTAGCATCCAACCACTTCCGGTGAAATTTGTGAATGAAAAGGTTACGTTATCAAACCTTCCGGATATACTACACGTGCCAAGGAAGGCTGAATCGTTGTTGCCATTTTTCCACTCTCTGAGATGTTGAAGTTTGTAACGCTCTTGAAACATTGCAAAACACCGGAAGTGTTTAGTTGCTAAATAAATTATAAGTGCTAGTGGAAAGTGCGTACATGGCTATTGGGGGAGGCAAAGTTTGTCGTGTCCCGTTTTACATCTCGGATAATACGTGGCCAAATTGGATTTATTGCGTGTTGGCCACATTTGACGTTTTGATTGTGCCTTTTGTGTGTTTTTAAAAGAGGTTACTTTATATTATTCCGGAAGTAGCAAAATTCCATGCAATAGTTTCCAACGTAAACCAATTCTACGGGAAACCAAATTTATCGAGTCCCAGTTTACGTTATGTATCATGGCTCAATGTCGGGAAATTTAGCCACTATTCATGTGTTCAGATGCATATTTCTTGCTTCAATTTACGTGATAACATTGTTAAAAGAGGTTCGTATTTATTATTCGTTTAAGTTACTGCAAAATGTCATGCACTAGTTCCAACGTAAACCAATTTCGAAGGAACCCAAATTAATCGTCTCCCATTTATATTGTGTATCATGGCTCATTATCGGGAAATTTAGCCACTAATGTGGTGTTCAGATGCACATTCTTGCATCAGTTTTTGTGTAAACATTGTTTGTATGTAGAAATAATTAGAAAACTTTGGTTTAGTTGAGTGAAAAGCTTTACCGAGAGTTGCACTGCATCACAACGTAAACAGGGACACCATAAAAACAGGCCGACTTGAAGACCAATAAATTGGAATCCTCCATTTTCAAAAAGAGGTGGTTGATGAGCTGCGGCATATGTTATAATTTTACAAATGTTTTTATTTCATTTTGTAGATAACCCAACCACTTCTTTGTTTCGTATTAGTAGACATGTATTTAAATTAAGGTAATAATAACCTTACAATGTTTTTCCTTTGACAAAGAAGTTTTTAATACTATACCTGATGTTCATCATACCTCTTACCTAAATAGAGAAGTCTTGAAGAGGTGTACATGCATGGGGTTGTTGCCATGGCCTATGATCATGTGTTTTGTACACATATTTTTTATGCTACTATTTTATTTTTTATTTTATTTTAATATTTTTTTAGGCCACATAAAATAAGACTGCGTCTTTCAGAAGATGCTGCAGGTGCATCTACCAGCAAGAAAAGTTGTTGGCAGCCACAGTCTAGAAGGATTGAACGAGAAAAGTTTATGGAGAATCCAAAGCGGAGAAGTACACGGCACAAAACAGTCCTGTCTCAACAGAGAAACCAAGTTCTATCCCATCAAAGAAAATGTCCAAGACCCAAGCATGGAGAAATCGAAAGAAAGAAGAAGAAGATCCAGCAATGTATGCAGAAATTAAAGATGGGGAAGTCATTTACAGCAGATTGTACAGACTGAATATGTTACTGGCTAAAAATAACATGAAAAAGAGAAACCTAACTGAAAAAGAGAGAGAAGAAGCAGAAATGTGGGCTGATCAGAAGAAAAGATACTATGCTGGTTGCAATAAGAGGATGAAAAAAATTAATGACAGGAAAAGGGCAAAAGCTAAAAAAATGTCTAAGAAACATCTGACAAGGAATCAATATGAACAGAAGAAGCAGAAGGAACGACTGAAAAAAGAACGTCAGCGTGTTATTCAAACAGAGGAAAAGAAACAGGTCATTCTAGCAAGAAGACGTGAATTGTATGCTGAAAATAAAGCCAAGGATAGAAGTAAAGCTTTACAAGAAGAAGAAAAGAAATTACGAGAAACGGAAGAAAAGCCGAAGAAGATGGATGAAGAGTTGAAGGCTAAGGAGATAGAATTAATCAATACAAACCAAGGCCTACTTATCACGAACCAATAAATGCAAGAAAGGAACAGGATTATTTTCAAAATTCGCAATAGCAGTGTCAAATATAATGCATGAATATTATTGTACATATTCTAAAGAATTCAAATATTGCACTTTCAGTTGAATACTTCTTGTGGTTCTTGAGATATGTGTCAAAATATGAAAACTCATTTTCTAACTTTTTGGCCTTAACCCAAGAACTTACAAAACTATGGATGGCATATTTGAATTCCTTGACAGATTCCCTCTTAAGATACACATATCAGTTTTTATTTTTTTTAATTTAGTTTTCTTGGGATATGTCAAGAAGCTGTCAAAAAGAGATTAACCGTTAAGCTTGCCTTAAACTAGTGTGAGAGCGTTCATTTGGATATTATAATTTAAGCAAAAAATCAGTATTATATGTATGCACCAATTTAATAGGGCAAGATGCGCCCTGGTTATACCAGTTTCCTGTAAAACGTCAGTAGTTTAGTCAACATATTGTGATTTAAAGCAATAAGACTTGAAGAGGTTCACACTCCAGTCTTGCTTTGATCACAGTTTTTGAGTTAGTACAACTTATTGGTGTTAGAAAAAGTAACTTTGAAAACTATAAAGAAAACAAAGCTAGAACATGTATTGAATCAAAATTAAAAAAATAAAACAAACAAACAAACATTCTAATAAGTGAAAACTGGTCAAACATTTTGGTGTCCCCTTTACAAGAGGAACCTCTGCTTTGTCCTTAAATTTTAGGAAATTTCATTAATACAATTAGTTTAATGCTTTGAACAATGTTTCAGTTGATCCTATGTCTCAAGTTACAATAACTTTTACTCACTTAAAATTCAAATGTTTACTTTTAATCGGTTTTTGTTTCCATAATTGCTAAAAGTTGACCATATTCCGTCAAACCGGCAGACAAAGCAGACCCCAAATTATAGTTTAGTCAAACGAGACCGTTTTCAAGCAATGTTAGTTGTAAAGTAGTCATTGTGTTGTACCAAATGTGTGGCCACATTGATAGAAATAATTTTTTTTACCACCCCTGAAGAAAAACACTTTTCAAGTTTGGTTTCCCCTTTACACGCAGAACTGTGCTGTATGCATGCCTGCTGAGGCTCTTTCTGCTCAGATGTATGGCATTTGTTCAGAACAATTTTATCAATTTCATAAATTTAACATGTTTAAGCAATAGTTGATGACTTAGTTTTAAAGATTAAAGCATTTTAAACTTTGAGTACAAATGTCACACATTGGCTCCCTAATAAATAGAACCACCCATATAAACACTAATTTTAGAATAGTCCACATTGAAACCGCATCGACTTGAGAAAGCTGATGCGGTAAACCAGTTGTTAAAAACTGTATAATGTTGGAGTTTGACACATGCGCAGAGAACCAGCTAATTGGAGTGTATGTAAACGAATACGAACAACACTCGTACTAAGAAAACAAACATTGTTACTCAACACACCAATAAGTTATTTAGGATTTAAATATGTATCAGTAAAACAGAAAATATAGTGTGATTCGAATATGTTATCGTTGTTGCATTATCTTGAAAAGTTTAAGCTAACTTTTAATATTATATTAACCAGTGGCAGGTTTTGAAATATGCCTGTTTGGAACGGCATGCAGGAAGGAGGAACCCTCCCAACTTTGATGGGAGGATCTATGTAATCACTGAACATAGTTTGTGTATACCCTAGCCAGAAATGTTCAACATATCCACGAACAACATATGAAGTCAAATGCTATGTGTACTGGCTACATATGAGGGCATATTTTTGGATCCCTAGTGTCTTAACTATAATGTTGAATTGTTTACTTTTCAGATACTAGTTAGACCTCCTTCTTCTGCAAGTATGTCTAGTATAGGCAGCACAGATAGCAGAATTATATCACAGTTGACAGATGTTGCTGAATTACTAACAAGATTTAACAAATTTGCCATCCAAGCTATAGGCCCAGATGGCAAGTGGACAAGGAAGCCATTGGCTTATCGAGAGTCCAACAATGTTCATCTATTTATAACCCGCTCTCCTGAGATATGTGTCAACCTTGTTTTTAAACATATTCACGCTGCTAGCAGATACACAATCTGTAGACAATGTGTTCCATTCATTTATTGTCCTCTGTGAGAACGAGTGCTTCCTGATGTCCAATCTACATTGATCCTTTACTAATTTTGCCTCATGTTCTCTAGTTCTGCTATGCTTCTTGAGTGAGAAAAACATATTTCTATCAATATTCTCATACCCACTCAATATCTTAAAAACTTCAATCTGATCTCCTCTTAACCTCCTTGTCTCTAGAGTTGTTAAACCACATTCTTTCAGGCGTTCTTCATAACTAAGATCTCTCAGTTCTGGAATCATTTTAGTTGCTCTCCTTTGTATGCGTTCAAGCGTATCTATATTCTTCTTACGATATGGTCTCCGTGCTTGTATACAGTATTCTAAATGAGGTCTAACTATTGCTTTATAAAGAGGTATAGTTAACTTTTTCCCTTGTATGTTATGTTTCTTCAAATCAATCCAAGAATTTGATTACCCTTTGAAGCTGCAATACCACACTGCTCTGAAACTTTCATATCAGCGCTTATTGTAACTCCTAAGTCCTTTTCTTTTACAGTAGTACCCAGAACAGTATCTCCCATTTTATAGTTTACATCCAAGTTCCCATGTCCTGTATGTAGGCATTTACATTTCCCAAAATTGAACAGCATCTGCCATTTCTCAGACCATTTCACTAATCTGTCTAGATCGTTTTGTAAATGTTGTTTATCACCATCAGTATTAACCTTTCTAAACAGTTTTGTGTCATCCGCAAATTTCAGTAGGTTACTTTTTATACTGTCGTCCAAGTCATTGATATATTTTAAGAATAATATAGGTCCTAATACTGATCCTTGAGGTACCCCACTCAAAACCGATTTCCAATTTGAAACTTCTCCATCTACTACAACTCGTTGTCTTCTGTCAGTCAGCCATTGTTCTATCCTGTCAGTTATGCTATCCCCGATACCATGGGCTTTTAATTTAAGTAGTAATCTTTAACGTGGCGCTTTGTCAAAAGTTTTCTGAAAATCTAAGTATATAATATCTAAGAATAATATAGGTCATAATACTGGTCCTTGAGGTACCCCACTCAAAACCGATTTCCAATTTGAAACTTCTACATCGACTACACCTCGTTGTCTTCTGTCAGTCAGCCATTGTTCTATCCTGTCAGTTATGCTATCCCCGATACCATGGGCTTTTAATTTAAGTAGTAATCTTTGATGTGACACTTTGTCAAAAGCTTTCTGAAAATCTAAGTAGATAATATCTACTGGCGATCCCACGTCTATCCACTTCCAAAAAACATAACATATTTGTTAAGCATGACCTCGCTTTAAGGAATCCATGTTGAGATGAATTTAATAATGTATGCTTAAAGAGGAAGTCCACCATATGGTCTTTAATTAACCTTTCTAATCATTTACAAATCATTCACGTTAAACTCACTGGTCTGTAATTATCGAACCCTTTTTAAATAATGGTATGATGTTTGCTTCTTTCCATTCAAACGGAACAACTCCCTCTTTTAATGACAAGTTGAATACTCTTCAAGTGGTATACTGATTTGTTCTACTGTTTCCATTAGTAATTTTGGAGGAATCCCATCCACTACCGGTGATTTATTATCCTTCATTGCCTTTATTTTCTTAGCTACCATTTCTGGAGTTACAACTAACGGTCCTAAATAGTCAGATTTAGCCTCCTGAAATTTAGCATCAGCAACTGGTAATGAACTAATATTCTTCTTTTTATAGATTTAGTTAATTTCAAACTGTGTTAATTACTTTTTTGTAAGATGACATTTTAAAGTATCAAATATACATGTTGTTTGATATAAATAATCATAATAATAATTATTAAATAAACATAATGTTGTAGTTATGATATTTTCGATAATAAAGATAATCAAATGAGACTACAACATTATATAACTCATTGTGTGATCTTGCTAATATTGCATTTTGTTGAGGCAATTATATCGTATATATTTCAGCTGACAAAAACCACGCGTACAGCTCAAGAAGAAATTGTTAGTTTAAGGCAGAACCTGTCCACACAAGCCCGTAGGAGAGAAGGGCGAGACACGCCTAACACAGTAGTAATCATTATGCTGTTCCTTTCACGCCAAAGTTATGTTTGCACACTCGCTGCACTTATGGTAATTGTTTTACTACTTAGAAAGAACCTGTGATAATGATCTTCAATCTTACCTTGTCAATTATGAATTGATATTGATGTTTAAAGGAGCAAAGCGCTCAAGTAAAACGTTCGTGCCAAGTCTTAGGCACGCACACATGCACGTGCACACACTCAGAAAAAAACGGTATACTACAAGTTTGAAGTTAATTATCAAATCTGGTGTGTTTCCAACAGTCAATGTATTATCGTGTTTTTGCCATATAGGTTTGGAGTGTTGTATTCCACAACTGGATGACGCTCGTGTTCCTCCTGGTCGCGTGCATTACACTGGTGTTACCACGCAAGCATCACACCGTCCTACTACTGTCACCGTTCATACTTGTCTATGCCATCTGTATCATGTGCGTACAATATATATACAGCCTTCAGCTGAATGAAGAAGAACTACCAACGGAAAAAACGTATGGAAATTACATGGACGAACATGGTTTAACCAAATCTAAATATCCCTGTCTGAATCTGGCAATACAGGTAAGAATATGTACTCGTGTTCTGTGTAACTTTATATCTATATTCTTTGCTTTCCTCAGAAACTAAAATAAAAGAATACGACGAGTAGCTCCTAGGGTAGCGAATTTTAATAAGTTTTTGTGGGAGTCTCTATGATCTTCTCTGTATACAGTAATATTTTATTACGTACAATTATATGATATATTATTTATTGCGTGTACATTTTGGATCTAATCAATTACTTACTTACTATGAACGTGCGGAACAACTTTTGCATGCCCTGATCATCTAGCAAATTGATTATTGCCGTAGCATCATCAGACTACAACGTGTGCAGAATTACTGTCTTCGTATCGCTATACTTATTGACATTTATATATCCTTATTAGCCGACACGCTGTCAGTTGAATGTGGGTCAAGACACCCCTTTTCAAGAATTATGTTAAGAGTAGACTAGACTAAAATATTTTATATACTATTGCTATTTCTTAATATTATCATAATAATTAATTAGTGTTTCATTTGTGCGCTTAGTTACTTTAGCTATTTATATAAACACAGCATTGTATTGTGTTTAGTTGTAACAATACAATTTCTTTATGTACACGTTTATGACTTTACAACGTGTACTTTATGCAGGCCCCATTGCATAGACCCCAGAACCATTGTTTGGGTGGTGCGATGTATAATAAATGTATCATTGTTACTATTCGACGTATCATTATTATCAAACAACACTTGATATAATCTGTTTGTTAGAGTACTTGTTATTATCCATTATAAATGTATGTTGTGCGTGGCGCAGTGCATAGTAGTAAGAACGACGTACTCTCAATCGCGATGATCGAGGTTCGAATCCTACTGCTGCCGTTTCGAAGCTTGGGCTTCATTTAACGCAGCTGATTACTTCTTGGATATAGCCAATGGCGGATACATGTAGACAAATATATTTCGCACAATACTTGCAGCATGGCTGAAGTCGAGTTGGTGATAGAATAAACAGGTCTACCTTTACTTTATACGGTTTACAGGCTATCTTCACAGTCGTATTCTGGATAACTTACTGGGGTAAAAACACAAGAGCAGACAAAGAAAGGAGAACAAGTAGTATGCCATTTCCAGCCTTCGAGTCCCAACAGAGAGGCACATTTGAAGGTATTCTGATGCATGGGATGAATAATAGTATTAAGCTAGTGTGGTGTCTTGTAAGATGGCTTGCTTGCTGCATACCTGAACGTCAAACTATGCCAGGCAACACACCATAACACACAACGTTGAACGATATGATATGCCAACTAACCAAGTGTAGAATTGTTTCGTGTATGCTTTATTATAAAATAGCCTTAACTGCCTGTATTTACAAATAATGGTGTCAGTTCCATATTTGTGTGCATCGTTAATGCCTGCGTGCACAATAATGGACTAGCGTTTAACCATTACTACTTAATTTTCTCAAATTTCTGAAGCACTCCAGTATTCACTGTCACTTTTATCCTTGCAAACAATCTGATATACTGCACTATCTTACTATTGCAACTGCTACTGTTATTGTTGCAACTGTTACTGATTCTGCTACTACTGTCACTGCAGCTGCTACGGCTTACTGCTGTCACTGCTTCTTCTACTGATACTACTACACATGTTGCTACTGACTGCTACAGCCGCTACTACAACTACACATACTACCACTATTGCTAATACTACATCTACTACGTTCTAGTGTCTGCTATGATCATCATCAACTGTGTCCCACAAATCCCAAGCGTTTAACCACTTATGTTATTGTTGTTTCGCTTTCCCTTTCTCTGGGTTGCTTTCCTTTCACTTCATGCACATTTTCTTTCCATCTGAATTCGCAAAGGCACTTTGTGGTATCTGACTCTATGACGTACGATTTGTCGCCTTGCTTGACTCATTATCGCTCGGCACTGTTATACCACCTGGCTACTTGTATCGTTATTTTCCTCTCTAATTGTTATCTCTAATTATCTGATACCATTAAGCAACGCTTCTCTCCTGACATACCCTACAGATAGACGCATGCTTTTGCACCTTGACATTGTGACTTACAAAGTTGAACCACCTCTTTAGCGAATACAAACGATGTAATGAAAGGTGATAACAGTAATTAAAACTGTTATATTCGTATTGCAGGGCAAGTCAACGAAGGTGTGTCCTTTTCGTTGAGTCAGCTGAATAAAAGTATGTACATGTCGCAACATACTGCAATACGAAAAAAAAATTCTTATTACAGTAGCGCTGATGTATCGCGATGTGTATATGGTTAAAATAGAGTATTTGGGTGCTTGCAACAAGCAGCTAACAGTTGAAGTTAATTTATTTATTTAGGCACCAATTGAGTTTGTTGAGAGTGAAACTACCCCAAGTCATTGTTGTTCTTTTATAGGAGAAGATATTGCATTGAAATTATATGTTTCTGCACACCAGACGTTTCTGCATGTCTAGAAATATTACAAGGAAGTCAAATAATTGTTGGAATTATGTCTACCAAGATTGAAGTGTTAAGGACTGTTATCAGAATTGCCGTTGGCCTATGCTAGATAAATGTCTCACTTTCTGTTTTTTGTCTACACATTTATAATACTTCTAGCGTTGTCTTGCAGTACGACATCTGTGGAACTTCGCTTGCAAATATTGGATTTACATGTGCATGATTGTGGTATTGATAAATGCCATAGAAACACCAGTGTCCATCTATCGAATTGTATACTTGTTCTTCTTCCTTGGCTACACCATCAGCTTTCAGGTATGATCAGAGGCCTACTAGAGGCCTTGCATAATATTAAAAGTAATTTTAGTTCCAAAAGCACAATATACAATTATGTCTACGCCCCTAAACCTGCAGCTTAAAAATACATTGTCATTTATATGTTTTGGTATTAGTGGATGTATGTGAAATAATTGAGAAGATGATTATAAATATGTATACTAAGGGGCAGGGCCGGAAGAGTGTCATCGTTGATGAAGTATCATCTTCTGGGAGACGTTAATCGAATCAAAATAGTTATTGATAATGCAGTATCCTGTTTGGTCAGAACGATTCATTATTGGTATTTAAGTCATGAAAATATTTCAGCTGCTATCGTTGATGCAGCACACTCCCACGACAGGGTATTGTTCCAAAGACAACCTGTCTTCAGAAAACAGTTGAACTATTGAAGCAATGCTTCAATGATGAACTGATGAAGACAGGATTAATTCCTACAACACTGAGTGGGATGCTCTTTTTGCAGCTATCTTTTATGTTCTGGTATTTCATCGGCTACTCCTTCTGGTGGACGCTCATTATTTATTCGATACTACTGCTTCTTGCGAAATACATTTACCAGTTCTCGAGAATTTCTTGGTACACAATACCAGGAATGACACCTGCTATGTAAGTTAGCTATTTGTTCTAGTAAGGGCTACAGTTATAGTTGCCTCTGCAATTCAATTTTGTCAATCGTTTCGCTTCAGAACCATTTCGCGAAAAATCGGCTTAAATCAGTTGACGACGGAGTTTTAACTGGCACGGTATTAAATGCGATTACTATGCTATAATTGTTTTTCTGATTTGATCTAACCGAAACGGATTACAGTAAGAATTTCTGAATTACGTCACATATTCATTATAGATTATTATGTATATATTAAGTTTAGTCTACGGTCTATGTCTTATCACAAATTTATTATGTTTGAAGCTTGGCAGACATAGGGCTGCAGAAATACAACACGAGCGAGTTGTTTATTGAACTGGGCGTGCCAGTTTTCCTGGTGATGCTTTGCTACATCCATGTGCATTATTTGCACAAGGACCTTCTTGAAAAGACACTGTTCCATAACAACCGGTGGGTCAATGTTTATTCACTCAACTGTATGACATATTCTCTAGTAGTCTCGATGTCTTCATCATAGCATCATGATTCTTTGTTATTTATCTGTTCAATTCTGTCCAAAACAGTTTTTTTGTGTGAAAACACAGCCATTGTCCAGCATGCAACAGCTACATGCATGAACATATAGCTGTTCGGTGCGTCTTAACATCATCGGTGAGTTAAACGTATGTGTATGAAATAAAGGATTCTGCTGAATGCAGCAGCGACCATGATATACAGCCAATGGTACGCCGATTAGAAGAGATTCTGCGCGGGCCAGTTGGTATTATACATCCAGCCGGGAACTCGGGGCCAACAACCTCGACTGACACAGAGATGGGAAACCTTGACAACGTGCTCATTCGAAAAAGTAAACATATTTTGTGTACATCGTTTTACATGCATACAGGCATGTCATTCATTCACGGATCCGTGAATATTCACGCATCTGCACTCAAAATTGGTCACTTGTGTGAATCGTTTTTTTTAGGGGGGTGGGGATAGGATACGCCGTGCTTTGGCGGTTGGTAACTATAGTATCGCTTAGCCCGACTATTGCTCGCATTTTCGTGAACTTGCTAAGCTGTGGCGCCATATTTCGAGTAATCGAGGCTATAACGGAGGTCAAGTGACAGATAGTTTTGTGTAGCGCCGCACGATTGGTAGGTCGCAAGATATTTATCCAATCAACTGCGTTGATTTATTTACGCTGCGGTAATAACTCAGGTGTTCATTATTTTTCCACCATGTGGCGCCACCTTTATGTTTCATGAATGGCTTTGTACGCGGGGCGCCTCTACCGAAGAATTCAGAACCAGATTAAAAATGTTCGTGATGAAATGGCCAGTATTATCACCAGAAAAGAGCAACAAAGTGGAATTGAGCATGGCTATGGCTATTCAACGAAATCTCCCGTTACGCCACTTGTGGTCAGCGCGGTTGCCAAGCGGTGGTTGAACACAAGTCATACAGTCAAATACACATGCGCGGAACCTCTTCAACAAGCGTTCGCACCACGATATTCTACACAAATTACCTGTGCTGTGTAACTTGATTATTGTGACATATTTTGATTACATGTTCCGCACAAATTACCTGTGCTGTGTAATTTCATTATTGTGATATATTTTGATTATATGTGTGCGTGTGTTTGTGCGTGTGTCTGTGTATAATGACTTAAGGTTATTTTGTAAATAGCTAATCATTTTAAGTTTTTACTGCGCTACGCTATGTAAGGGGAATTGTCTTGGCTATCCAGTTGAGTCGCCGGCAGTGCCCACTGTCGGGATACAACCGTTTACTGCAATGCAAATTAAAGGACATTGCCATTTACCAACCACGGTTATTGTCTTTCCTTAGCTACATAAACTAAGCGAAGTGCAGCGGACTCCAATACACAATAAATCCACCTATGGCGCTTGATGAGACAACAGTACGCTGTGTAAACAGTTTTTACAAGTTTTCACCAATACTTGTTATTATTCATAGGTTAACAAATTGAAGAATTTGATTCCCAGAATGCACCAGAAAGCATTGTTTATGCAACGCAAATCCGGGGACCCCCTAGTCAGCTTGCTCTATAAAAAATTCACTTATTTTGGAATTCAGCAGTGACATGCCTGTGCATACCAAACCACATAACATAACGTTTGACTATTTGCATGTAATAGTTTGTTGTCTACATTTCGGTAAGCACGCCAATTCACGAAGGCAGCTCGATGATGACTTTGGTAATACAGACACAACGACACAGTGGCAGTGTGAATATGTCCGTCATCAATACTTACAAATAATTCATGTGCTTTTGATAATTTTTTGCATACGTACCAATAAGTCAACAGAAAACAGCACATTTGATTATATTATATATATATATATATATATGTATAAAATCACACGTGCTGTATTCTATTGACTCATTGGTACGTATGCAAACAATTATCACAAGCACATGAATTATTTGTAAGTATTGATGACGGACATATTCACACTGCCACAGTGTCGTTGTGTGATCACCGAGCTGCCTTCGTGAATTGGCCTGCTTACCGAATTGTAGACAACAAACTATATATGTATGTATGTATGTATGTATGTATGTATATATATATATATATATATATATATATATATATATATATATATATATATATATATATATATATATATATACATACATACATACATACATACATACATTAATACATAACAAGTTGCCGTGTTAAATCCATCTACAAATATCAGTACATAAACGTACATAATTCATGTGTTCTTTGATGCTCTTGCGTTTTGAGTGTTTGCACACAACATGGCAATCCGAGGTTAACTATGTCCATGAAACCGTTATCTCGTACACCAGTGCTTATGCAAAACGCGCATTGTGATGTATATGTTCTTACGTGTGAAATAAAGTAATCCAAATGTCCGTCTAATGTAAGTACAACACATAGTTATTAATCTGTTCTTGCCTTACCTCCGTAGAACGATGACAACATTCTCAATTAAAACACACCACAACATCATAAACACACAGTATTAAAGGCAACCACCTTAACTAGCATCCTTAACTAGTGATCCAATAGTCTGCTAAAAGTTTGATTAACTGGTGAGTATGTTATCAGCAAGGTATTTTGCCGTGTTTACACACATTTCTCTAATAGTCAAGTCCACATTGATGAAGTTTGCTTAGAAAAAGGGTGTTGGCATTTTATGTTAATAGGTGGCAGGTACACTATAATGATAATGTGGAGGTGCTATGATAGGTATACAGCTGTACATTTAAAAGAAATATATATATAGTGTGTGTGTGTGTGTGTGTGTGTGTGTGTGTGTGTGTGTGTGTGTGTGTGTGTGTGTGTGTGTGTGTGTGTGTGTGTGTGTGTGTGTGTGTGTGTGTGTGTGTGTGTGTGTGTGTACTGAAGTCAAACTATGTATTGCTTTTATATTGACTCTGACTGTAAATGCAAGAATGGTTTATGTAGCATTATTCCCTACCGTGTAGCTAGTTGTTTTGTACAACTGGAAATGTTCAAAGAATTTGTTTGTGAGACATTACTGGGTGATATTTGCTGTATTTGTTTGACAGAGAGCAGCGAATACAAGATAGTGAGCCTATTGTATATGGGTGTGCATAAATTGCATATGTGGAAGATTATTCATGGTAAAGTCATTTGGCGAATCATCGAGGTCCATCTGCATAAAATTGCTATGGTGGTCATATTTGTGTGCAGCGTCAATGAGGTCAGTATTAATATACGGAAATAAAAAAAATTATGTTCATTCGATCGACTAGTAGTATGGAGCATACTTGTTAAATCGTAGATCGTGAGTCGTAGGGACTGAATCGAGTTGCTCAGTTTAACGACTTGTGACTTTACTTGATTTGCTAAGCAATGACTCGACTTAAATTCGACTCAAGCTCAAATGATGCTGATATTCCAAAAAAGAAACGTTGTTTCCTGGACTCGGAAAATGGGGCATAAACAGCGTCATGTGTCCAGCTCTCCGTGCATATTTCTCGTTCTCTTAACGTTATCTCCGCTTTTCCAGAATACGTCCATCATTGCACACGTTTGTCCACTCTACCCAATATTTCATGTTCAGTTCATTCCACCCCAGCTCCGTCCACTCTTCTTTGCAGTTCTCTTTTTCATTTACCCGCCGTCATGTCTTTTTATGTGTTCGAACCACTTCAGTTTGTATTGTAAATACTTAATCCACAATCGGTTTTAGACCAGTGATTCGACACAGTACTACGATGGATACTTTGTCGCATAGTTTGTCGTTTGGAATCCATCTCATAATGTAACTTTTTTTAAACCGCCATCTTCCGGAACGATTGTTTCCCACGTGTTGGTCTCGTTCTAGTATAATGTGGTGGGTAAGATGTAGGCTTGATAGGTATTATATTTGCTTGTCATGGTAAGGTGTTTATTTTTGAGGATGGGTGTTTTCTACTGAAAGGTTCCCATGCTTTTCCTGTCCTGCTTTGGATAGCCTTCATATATTCAGCGTTTTTGATAGCATTCGTGGTGGTCGACGATTTCGAGAAGGCGGGGGTTCGGTGAGATCGTGTTTTCCTATCAGCAGTATATTTATCTTTGAGATATTGATGCCAAGGCCAAATCTTAGCACATTTTCTGCAAGCTGTTCATGTTTGTAGTGGTCGTTGTCATTCCTATGTCGTCAGCGTAACCTCTATCAAAGTGCATATTTCCTCCGATGTCGGTGCCGTCTTTCTGTCCTTTGAAAGTTTGCGAGCACAACCATCGGCGTTATTATGTGCGTCATTGTGCGCAGAAGTTTTCAAAACTGATCCACCAACGGCAGTCGACATCATACACCCCTTCTTTTTGGCCATATGGTAGCATAATCACATAACCAAAGAAAGGGAATCTAGCAGACTGCAGCAATTGGGAGGGGAATTATCCTACTCTCAATACCAAATAAAAAAATCTAAAAAATAATATCATACAAATGACGCGGATGAGCTTTTTCCGCACACTTTTACTTTGCGGAACATGCTAGAACGATGCAGCGAATGACAAGGAACAATTTATAACACCGTGGTAGATTTTTAGAAATTCTTTGAAAGCGTCACACGGAGAGCCTTTGAAAAAATTCCGAGGCACTTAGGAATCCTTGAGAAACTGATGACACTCATCCAGATCTTCTACAGGAACTTCTCTAGTTTCGGAAGCTCCATCAAATTCACCGTGAAATCAGGCGTCCAACACGGACATGTCATATCAGCTTTTCTCTTTACCGTGGCCATCGCCAATGAAGACTGTGACCACCAACAACACACATGTATTGTATCTTCATTCGAAGAATTAATCTATGCAGATTACTTCGTCTTGCCATATCACACTCGAGACCGAGAATATAGGAAAACAAACAACCTGGAACAACAAGCTAGCTCCATTGGCATCACAATTAATGCAAAGAAGACAAAACTGTTGACAACAGAAACGATTATTCGTATTAATACTGATCGTAATCAATAAAATCGTTAATAAATTGACCGATGCATCATGGTTTGTTTGATTTCGATTTGACTTTGACGTGACTTGAACCCTAGTGACTCTAAATTCATGACTTGAGACTTGACTTGGTTCATTGACTTGACTTGCAAATGTGTAAGCTACGAGTCTATTTAATATCACAGCCAGTGATTTTTATTTCAGATGTCTGCATGTCATTTTGCTTTTGTCATTCTGCTGGTGGTGGTTGATCTGCCTTTCCACAAGCTTAGTAGAATAGTATCAAACATATGCGCCTGTTGGGCTGCCCTGCTAGTGTTCACAAAGACCATCTACCAAATCAGTGTGATTTATGATACCCATATGCAATGCTATGTAAGTGCTATAATTGCAATCTCTCCAGTGTGAAAGTATGTGATGAATCTAACTAAAGTCCAGCAATACATCTAGCGAAGACAGACATACAAAGACAGGCATAGAGACTGACAGGAATACAAAGACGTACCGACACAGACAGGCAGGCAGACAGGCAGAGTGATGAATCTGATGAATCTGAATTATTGTTCAGCAATACATATAGCGAATCGTAAGTATGTAATATATTACAGATGGCATTATTTTATTAATACTGCGAAAACTGCAACTATGCATGTTCGTCAGAATACCTTATGTGACAGAAGTGTTGCTTGGTATATACACATACAGGCAGCGTGTGATTAATTAAAGCGTCATGCTATACACTACCCAGACGGCACAATTTAAACTCGCCGTCTCACGACAAGTTAAGCTCACTGTATCATGAACTTTAATTGGACCCCGGCATGTTTTTGGTCTAAGACGACCGCCATAAATTTTACTTGTAAGTTGTCATGCCCTCCATGTTGGCAGTGCTGCGTTTGTGTGAATATAACACATACCTCTCAATTAAATATTGTATAAAAACTTGTAATGCCAGAAATATAAGTTATGTATGTTATTTTTAATATTGATACCAGATATTAGCTGACTTACTATGCTGCCCTGCTTACAGCATTTGTTTCCCAAACGTAGTACTACTGATGGTCATCCAAATAACAACTTCGCTGACTACATTGGTTTCAGCAAAACAAAGAACCTGACAAACTACCTTCTTGTAAGTACACAAATCCTACTCAGCGAATGATGGATTTCATCGAAACACATTGCAGCATTCGTTTTGTTAAGCTTTGTGCAATGTTCACAGATAACGTATTACATAATTTTTAACCAGATTTAATACTATTAACAACACTGCCAATACTTTCACAGAATTTCAAACGTATGCTAAACAACGTCAAAAACTTACTGATGTTCGTTGTCGGAAACGGTTACCTTGAATAATTCAATTATGTTAGCATATGCCTTATACAGAGATGTCGACAGAATAGATGCATAAACAATTAACAAGATTACCATTCAAGGCAAGGCCTAGATGACAAGTGGCCATTGGCTTATCGACAGTTTTTCATCTATGTTTAACCCGCCCTCCTGAGATATGTGTCAACCTTGTTTTTAAACATATTCGCGCTGCTAGCATTCATACAATCTGTGGATAACTTGTTCTATTCGTTTAGTGTCCTCTGTGACAACACGTACGTCCTGATATCCAATCTACACTGTTCCTTTACTAAAGTTGACTCGTCGTCTAGTTCTACTAGTTGTTTATTGAGTGAGACAAACATATATATTAATATTTCCATATCCATTCAATGTATGTGAAACTTCAATGTGATCTCCTCTTAACCTTCTTGTCTCTAGAGCTATTAAACCACAATCTCGTAGGCGTTCTTCATAGCTAAGGTTTCTCAGTTCTGGAATAATTATAGTTGCTCTCATCAGTATTCGTTTAAGCTTATATATGTCCTTCGTACGATATGGTCTCCAAGGTTGAATACAATTGGTATTCTAAATGAGGCCTAACTATTGCTTTATGCAGATGCATAATCAGGTATATTTCCTTATATGATATGATGTCCTTTACTTTTACGGTAGTAATAGTATCTCCCATTGTGTAGCTTACATCCAAGTTCCCGCATCCTCTGTGTAGGCATTTACAACTCCCAAAATGTAATAACATCTGCCATTTTTCAGACCATTTAACTACTTTGTCTAGGTCGTTTTGTAAATGTTGTTTATCACCATAATTATGAACCTTTCTAAAAACGTTTGGGTCATCCACAAATTTCAATACGTTGCTTTTTATATTATCGTCATTAAATACCCGATTAATATGTGACTTGACCATTTGCAGGCAGACCTCGTCATTCTCTTTGTGTTGGTGTTTGAATCAATCGTACGATTGTGTGAACGACGCTACACTGTCCAGGCAGATTGTCCTCAAATTCCATACGGCATTGTATACCCCAGTACGAGAAGAGGGGACGCAGACAATGGCCTTGGAGACTGCCTCAAGTACCTTATCAACTATGGTTTCTATAAATTTGGAATAGAGGTAAACTACTTTTATTGATAAAAGGTACAACGAAAAACTGCTATGGTTCCAGACACATGTACGCACACACGCACGCACGCACGCACGCACGCACGAGCGCACTCGCACACACCCCGCTCATTATCTCTTACTCTCTCGCTGTTTCTAAATTGTTTCCCATGTCCATGTTTTAGCTTTGCCATTCACTCATGGTTGTTAACATATTGTATCGTATGGATGCCTATTCCCTTCTATACGGGTTCCTCCTCGCCATGCTGTTGTGCTTGAATCGGCGGCGTTGTGCTTTCATCTGGCCGTTGTACATATGTGTCCTTGGTCTGCTCATCGTTGTTCAATATACTGTTCTTCTTGGTATTCCGTTCCTCTGCAATAGTAAGTCATGAATTTATCTCAGTTGTTAATTCGGTTATCAGATCATGTCAAATCATTAAGACTGGATGTGTTAGATTCATCCCATTGTTAAGCATGATTCTGTTAAACATTACTAACAGTTACTTTTCTTGGAATGTGTTGTCTATAAAATGTAGCAGCTAAGCATACTAAGTAAATATGTAAATGTTGTCTTGGTGCATGCATGAATCAAATAAAACTCCTCAATTTAACTTCAAATCATGTATTAGATATTCCACATCTGAAGCATCAATAAAACCAAGGGAGTTATGCTGACTGTAGTTTGTCACTTTCAGGTAAGACGGTGGATGCCGGCACATTGGTCCCACATGACTGGCAAATGGTTGCATCAGTTGCTGTGATAAAGAATCGTTTTGTCCTCATATGTACGTCACATGGCTGTAATGATACAGACACAGTTTTTTATTGGCCTTGTTGACACATTGTGTAATAATGCGTAATTCTGACTGTTCTACTTGTTCTTTGTCTACTGGTATGTCATCCAACCATAGTATGACTGATGTATATGATTCCATCAACTGCGTTCACTTGTTGCATTTGTAGAGTCTACCGCGATTGGTATATATTTCAAATATATGATGTTTTGTTTTCTCTGTAGTGTCTATGTTTCCACCAATTATCGCCACTTCTTTGTCCACCATGATTGGTATGTCTTCCAAATAGTGCATGCTGCTGACTCATTAGTATCAATGTTTCTATCAATGGCATCCACTTGTTCATTCTCTATCATGATTGGTATGAAGTCTTGCATGCAGAATGTGATGCTTATTTTGTAGTTTCTGCGTTTCCATAAACAACGTCCACTTGTTTTTTTATACTAGCATTGGTATCTATTCTAGATGGAATGTGTTGCTGACGGTTGTCTTTGTATTTCCAACAATTACGTTCACTTGTTGTTTATCTACCGCAACATAGAAGTAGATTCGTGTACCATAACTGGTTTATTTTCCAGAGAGAGCATTATGCTGTCTCTATTTATTCGATATTTCCATCAACTACATAACATTGTGTATCTACTATGATTGGTGTGTGTTTCGGGTAGACTGTTATGCTGATTCTGTAGTCCCTGTGTTTCTATCACTTTCGTCCAATTGCTTGGTGTGTCTGCAGTGATAGTGTTCCAAATATTTTGTTGTTGACATTTAGTATGTTTGTTTCAGTCGACTTTATCCACCTACTGTTTGTGTGCCAGCAGAGGTACGTCTTCCAGATAGAACGAGATGACGAGCTGGTGCAGCAGTACGGAGGAGGAGACAACGACCGCATTATTCTACAGCTTGGTCATTTCTTCTTTGTTTCCCCTAACCCTGTTAGAGATTTTGTATTGCGTCATGTGTAAGCAATTAATTTGTTACCACATGTTAGTGTCACAAACAACAATTACTCTAATTGCCATGTGTGAAATGAAGTAACGATGTTTTTGTAATCACAACTTTTGAGATGCACTTACTTAACGTTTCGGTTACCTTCATCGGGAACTGAATTATTGGGACGACTAGTCCTTTTTTTGCTTGCCACTTAGCATAGCAAGCAGGCCATCTACCCCTACGACTACACCCTCATCTCGAAACGTTGAATATGCAAATCTTAATAGTTGTGAATAGAAGAAAATCGTTACTTCATTATTGTCCGCCAACTTAATGAATGTTATCTCTTTTTTCGAATCAAAGACTGTATAAATCGAAATTGCCTTGCAAATGTTCGACAAAAAGGTTTTCTTGAAACTCCGATCTTTCATAAACTATATGCACAAATGTCAGACACGTATAGGTACACATCGTGTGACATGTCTACTTTTAATATTTTTACGTGTTGAAAAGCATCATTAATGGCCCGGAAAGTATTTGTGATTATATACTGGTTTGTTCTTGCACCCGAACAGCAGGAATATTGTATTTGTTTGTCTCTACAATGCAGTCATTTCTTGTTGGGTTTTTTGGGTGCATTTTTTGGCGGACAAGTGCATTTCAAGATTGACTTGTCGGTGAATAAGTGAAATGGTTTGCTTATCTATATCGCTGTAATGTACCGTTTTATATTTTACTACTTAAAGATATACCACTAGTAATGTTTCACAAGCGCAATTAGAACCTTGAATTGCATTTGCTTCTGTTTTCCATGTCTAATTCACAGAAATGTGTTATTTTCATACAAATGCAGCACTTCCAACATGGAAGGGTTGACAACTCACGACTAATACTTATTATGATCGTTCTAAACCAAATACTTGCCGGGGTTCAGTTCGAGGTCATACGACAGTGAACAAATCGATGGTGTAACACTGGTCAAACTGGAATTCCACATCAGACAGGCAATTAGCTGTTGTAACCAGCTTGGACAACTGTTGACAGCATTCTTCTGCTAACACAACAAATGTCGTCTTCTAAAAGTTTATAAATGAAATAGGTTTAACTGTTATAAGTGTACTTTATTATTGCAGTGTATTTTAACTGTTAAACAATTTGTTTCCTAGCAACAATCCGATGACAATATAAATAAATAAATATAATGGTAGCAGTACGTCAAGCTGATGTTGTACAAATATTGGTAAACCAACAAAGTTGTACTTGGTTGGAATATGATTCTTTGACGTTGCAAACTAAACCCAACGAAAAATCAACACTGCTACTCATAGTGACATTATGTGAAACCATTTAAAGTCTTCTGCAACACAACTGGGCGAATTAATTCACACGGTCAATGTTTCACTCTCTTCCTACAGAACATACCTTGACATCGTGAAGGTTTTTATATTCAAGGACATTTTCTGGATGAGCATGATTCTCTTATTTCTAATGGGAACGTCTGAAGTGACCATCTTTAACGTTTTTCTCTATGTCGCCTGTTTTATATGGTTATGGATCGGTCCCTACTACATGATTCGTTCACCACGTCGGCTACACAACTTGTAAGTACCGACGTAGAACGAACATTCAGACAGTGGGGGGCAATGGACCCCAATGGAAATACTCCGCAATGCTTCGGACTGTTAAGCGCAGCCTCCACCTCGGGTGACGGCAGCGCTTATCAGTCACAATTAATACTGCCATTGTATTATTCATATTTTTATCATATTTATTCACGTTACTGTGAAGATGTATTTATCCGAATCAATTCAAATGAATATGTTGTTTGGGAAACCGGGAGTAATATTATAATATGTCGGTTGTTAAGCATTGTTTTCTTTTCTGGTGAGATTAAATCACAATTGCAAATAGGAAGTTAGAAAACGGGAGGTGGTGGTGACTGCATTAACAGGTATTACTGGTTAAGATCACATTTTGCCAATATATGATTCTGATACTAATTAATAACGGGATTATTATAGTTGATGACAAACACCAGATAGACAGCTGAATGGCTATGGATCATCTTCAGAAGGTACCAACTGTATATCGTGCTTTTAATACTGTCAAAATCCAATGTTGGGCAAAATCTCAAAATGCTACGTCTTGATCTGAGTAGAAACATGATATTTGTCATTATTTGTTTGGTTGTTCACAGATGGTGTGTCTTGCTGGCGTATGTGTACTTCGTTATGTACATTGATTGTCTTAAGGACGTGAGTGACAAAATTTACAAGTAACATGTACACCGTAGATATAACTTGCATACAAAACAAACGCTTCCAGAAATATGCAACTCTTAGCAAATGAATGAAATACTAGCAGATTGGCCTAACAACACTACCAATAATGCACCAGCGCAACCGACCTACCAGGTATGTTTAAAGACCCGGCCAACTCCAGCATACCTAGGTAAGCTGATTTAAGCTGCTTCGTTTACCTGGCAGGTACTTGGGTGCTTGGTTGGCGGGCAGTGGCACAGAGATCACTGCGTGTTGGTACAGTTGTTTGATCTTCGGCACCGTTGCACAGAAAGCATCAAGTTAGCGGCCAATTGTAAGTCATGTGTGAAACACTTTGAGAACTGACTGATGAAACGTATGCAGATAGTCAGTTATTAAATCGGATTGTTCAAAATGCGTCGGGAATTGCCTTTGAAAAGTTTATAATTATTGAAGATTGTCTAATTAATCCACGAAGAATGTTTTATCAATTAGAAATGTTTAGAAACTTAGCAAGAATTGAAGGCGGCTCCTTCCTGTGGATATTTTCGCAACAACGACCCAGGGTTTTGCCCGATTGGGTACCATGCATTTGGACATATTATTTATAAAAGTGTTGCGTAGAACATAACAGGAAGGGATTTTGGGTGGATATAGATCTACTTCCAGCTTGTAGGAACAAACCCACAAAGATGAACATCGGAGTGAATGTTTCCAGTTTAATCCATTGAGATCATGGTCAAAAGTGCATGTTTTACGAGAATAACGGTTCACAGTTATATTACATACCCGAGGATGATACACGTGTGAACCAATCATCATCGTCAACTCCACAGAAGTGAAACAATTTAGTTAGCTTTCATGAAATGTAGCAAGATAGAGATTGATTAATCCCACCCATTCGTTTAATAATAAAATAATTTCAACAATTTCAATTTCTTACCCATTTAGTCATTTCACAAATGTTCAAAACATTTTCCCTGGTGCAAATAAAGGCTTGAAGAACGCATTGAAAAATGTCGTTGCCGCATAGATCATATTCTTTATCTACTTGCTACATAATACTTGTAGGCCATACTTGTACTAGTTGGGTTTTTATGTACATGATATGCATAGTCGAAAAGAGATACGTGTACTTGACCAAAGTTGAAGATGAGTTGAAGCATACATCATACAACTGTGTAATTCGTTTTACGCCTT